>CM076583.1:965492449-965974833 GCA_034641835.2 Pinus albicaulis | reverse complement strand
GTAATTGCAAAAGTGAAATGATAAGCGGCACATTGAAGCCAAGGCTAAGGCGGTTGCCCGCTGTCTTGAACAAATTGCAAAAGGATTGGAAAGAGTACAAAATTTATTATGGATTGGATCAGGCTTTTAAAGCCTTACCAATTTAAATCGGCGGAGTTAAATGGCAGAGGCGGTGAAGGACTTTTATATTAAAGTGTCTTGTTGATGTAGTGAGTTCCGCGTGCAGAACGAAAAAACACATATATTATAACAGAGCCCTTTTGTTTTTGGGCCGATGCGATAATACAATCACATGAATTATAAACAATCACCCTCCTATAAAGCGTGAGGCCTGTGGGTCCCATAGACCACACGGCATTGTATATTATATTTGCGATGTGATAGCAATCAATCATATCGCAAATCACATCATCGCAATATCGCATAGCAAGTGTTAAACCAACGGTTGTAATGTTTGCGATGCGATCGTCGCGCCATCGCGCGATCACAAATCGCAATTTTGATTGGTTAAGTTATAACACCGATCGCTCAAGCCGATGTCGATGTTTGTGATGCGATAGCACATCGCACATCGCGAAATCGCAATGTCATTTAAATATTTTTTTTTTGTTTCACTTGTGGTTTTGCACAGCAGTGCGTTGATATATAAAAATAGAGCGGGAAAGTATACATAGCAGTGTTATTTCCAGAGAGAGACAAAGTGTTATATGCTTTGAGAAACAGTGAGAGTTTTTTTTTGTGAACTGTGTGTTAGCATCAGTCACTATTGTAAATTCCTCTATGTGAGGAAGAATTTGTAACAGTTTTTTTATAGAAGTTTTTTTTGAGTTGAAACTCTGTTTCCAGTGAGTGAAATATTTTAATTTCTCTGTGTTGAGAGAAGGGAGTTTATTCTCTTCATTGTTATTCTGGAATTTTTCAATATTCAACTGTAAATTATCGAGCTAATCCGGGCTCTTTGAAGATCAAAGAAGATTTGAAGGAAAGGAGTTCTTTGTTACGCTGACTTCTCCAGCGGTGTGAAGACTCAACCAAAGAATCCAAAGGTATTTCTCTATACATTTTTTGTGTTACTATTGCGAGAACGGAGTCAAGTGTTTTGAATCATAGTTAAGAGTGCGGAATGGTGGAGCCAGCACTGGTATGGGTATGGGAAATATCCATCTCCCAAAGTTTAATGGGAAAAATTATGACTACTGGTCAATAACTATGAGAGCATTATTTGTCTCCCAAGACTTATGGGAATTTGTTGAGGATGGCTTTGAAGAGCCAGCATATGTAGAAGAGTTTGAGATGTTAACTTAGGCAGGAAGAGAATTGCTGAAGAGAAATAGGAAGAAAGACTCCAAAGCTCTTTTCTTTTTGTATCAAGCAGTGCATGAGAGTGTGTTTCTGGGGATAGAAGCAGCTAAGAGATCCAGAGAAGCATGGGAAACTCTCAAGATAGCCTATCAAGGTATGGAAAAAATGAAGACAACAAAACTTCAGTTGTTGAGGAGAGACTTTGAGACTCTCTGTATGAAGGAGTCAGATAACATTGACTCATTCTTCACTCATGTGATTGGAATGGTCACACAAATAATATCTCATGGAGAGACTCTTGAAGACAAGAGAATTGTTGAAAAACTCCTGAGAAGTTTACCCTCAAGATTTGATGTGATTTTCACCACCATAGAAGAGACTAAGGATCTCACAAAGTTTTCATTGGATGAACTTCATGAATCACTGATGACCCATGAAAAGACATTGGGTAGGAGTGAAAAATCATCTCTTGAGCAAGCCTTTAAGACCCAGATGTATTTCAGAAGAGGAAGAGGGCAAGGCAGAGGAAATAGGAGAGGAAGAGGCAGAAGCCAGAACAGAGTTGGAAGGAACAGTCCTTCAAATGCTCAAGGAAGGTGAAACAGTCAAAATCACAGTCACGGCCAAGGCAGTAGCCAGCAGAGTGGTCAGCAGAATGATCAAGGACAAAGGTATGATAATTCCAATGTCCAATGTTACCATTGTAAAAAATATGGTCATTATGCTAATGAATGTAGAGAGAAGTAGCAAGATATGGCAAGTAGAACTAGTGCAAATTTCACTAAGGAAAATGTCAACCAAAATAATTTGTTTTTAGCTTGTAATATGGCTGAAGAAAAAAGTGAGGATTTATGGTTTCTAGACTCTGGTTGCAGTAGCCATATGATAGGAAACATAGCAATGTTTTCCATGTTAGATGAAAGTGTGAAGTCACAAGTCACACTAGGAACTGACAACAAAGTTTCTGTTATGGGAAAAGGAACTGTAAATTTTTTAACAAGGAAAGGAGCAAATAAATCCATAGCAGATGTTTATTATGTTCCAGGAATGATGTGTAACCTCTTAAGTATTGGACAGCTTGTCCACAAGGGGTATAATGTTTTCTTTGATAATTATGTTTGTACCATCATGGATAAACCACCCAGCAAATAGTGTATTGCTGAAGTGAAGATGACAAAGAACAGAATGTTTCCTCTTAGAATGAGAGCAGATTTGAAGAATGGTGAAGAGAAAGTAGCAGTTGCACAAGAGACTTTCCAAAGCGAACCAAAAGATAATAATTGGTTATGGCACTTGAGATTTGGACATCTCAACTTTGGAGGTCTTAATTTTTTGAACAGAAAAGGAATGGTAAGTGGTTTACCATTGATGGAAAGCAGACGGCCTTTGTGAGTTGTATCTTGGGGAAACAACATAGAGAAAGTTTCCTTGGGAAAAACATAAGGGCAAAAGCACCCTTAGAGATTTTCCACTTTCGGATGTGTGTGGAATGATGCAAACTCCATAAAGTGCAAGCATTACTATGTGTTAACATTCATAGATGATTTTACAAAGAAAACTTTGAGTTTACTTTTGAAAAAAGAAAAGTGAAGTGTTTGAAAAATTTTGCAATTTCAAACACTTGTTGAGAATCAGAGTGGGCTGCATATCAAAGTCTTAAGGACTGATAGAGGAGGTGAGTATATATCTAAAGATTTTCTACGTTTTTGTAGAGAAAATGGTATTCAAAAACAGTTTACAACTAGATATACTCCGCAGCAAAATGGAGTAGCCAAAAGGAAGAACCGAACCATAATAGACATGGCGAAGAGTATGCTTAAGGCAAAGAATTTTCCTAATGATTATTGGGCTGAAGCTGTACATTGTGCAGCGTATATCTTGAACAGGTGCCCTACAAAAGAAGTCATGAACAAAGTGTCGGAAGAGGCATGGAGTGGCGCAAAGCAAAGTGTCACACACATGAAAGTTTTCGGATGTGTGGCTTATGCACACATTCTGGATCAGCTAAGGAAGAAGTTGGACAGCAAGGGGGAGAAATGTATTTTCATTGGATACAGTGAGGAATCCAAGGCATACAGGTTATATAACCCATCCACCAAGAAGTTTATTGTGAGCAGAGATGTTCAGTTTATTGAAGAGGAAGCTTGGGATGGAAGCATAGAGAAAATAGTGAATGTTAAACACTGTTTATCTCATGATGAAAGAAATGATGAGTTGGTTGAAATACATCCCCGAACAGCAACACCAACAAAAGAGTAGCAGAGCACACCCTTGAGGAGAAATGAAAGTGCTTCTCCAAGCACACCACAAGGAGGAAATTCAAGTGCTTCTTCAAGCATTTGTACACCTAATGAAAAAGGTAAGAAGTTCAGAAGTTTGAAAGATATTTATGAACAAGATTTAGCTAATGAAGGTATCAATTCTTTGTTTGCTTTATATTGTCATGTTGATGATCTTGTTCTTTTCGAAGAAGCTATAAAGGATAGGAAATGGATAGAAGCTATGGATGAGGAAATAAATGACATAGAAAGGAACAAGACTTGGGATTTGGTTGAACTCCCAAAAGGTAAAGATGTCATTGGAGTTAAATGGGTCTACAAGACTAAAAGTAATGTTGAAGGAAAAATAGAGAGACACAAGGCAAGGCTTGTTTTCAAAGGTTATAAGCAAAATCATGGGATAGATTATGAGGAAACTTTCGCACCAGTTGCTAGAATGGAAACCGTGAGAGCAGTGTTGTCCATAGCAGCACAAAACAAGTGGAAAGTCTACCAAATTGATGTGAAGTCAGCATTCCTAAACGGAGTGTTAATGGAAGAGGTTTACATAGAAGAATGTCTCGGCTATGAAAAGAAAGGCCAAGAGCACAAAGTATGCAAGTTGAAGAAATCTCTTTATGGGCTGAAGCAAGCGCCAAGAGCGTGGTACAATAGGATAGATTCATATCTACTGGAAAATGGTTTTGAAAAGTGTGAGGGAGAACCCACCCTCTACATCAAAGAAAAACATGGTAAGATCTTGATTGTAGTCTTGTATGTTGATGATGTTATTTTTACAGGTAATGATGATTACCTTATTGAACATTTTAAAACAGTCATGAAAGAAGAATTTGAAATGACTGATATGGGTTTATTGAAATACTTCTTGGAAATAGAAGTAGAACAAGATGAAAATGAGATTTTTATCTCACAGGCAAAGTATGTTAATGAGGTGCTTGAAAGATTTAACATGCAGGAGAACAAAGCAGCAATCACTCCCACAGTGATGGGATTAAAACTCAGCAGAGAGGACAACAGCAAGGATTTTGATCCTAGTTTATACAAGAGCATAGTTGGCAGCCTTATGTATTTGACTACAACTAGGCCGGACATAATGCATGTTGTTAGTTTGATTTCCAGATTCATGGAAAAGCCAAAGGATGCACATTGGCAAGCAGCAAAAAGAATCCTGAGGTATGTTAAAGGTACAAAAAGGTTTGGTATTTTTTATACTACTTCAGAATGTTCAGACTTAGTTGGATACACTGACATTGATTGGGATGGAAGTGTTGATGATCGGAAGAGCACTTCCGGTTATGTTTTTCATATGCAGGAGCCAAATCATGGGCTTCTAAGAAACAACCCATTGTAGCATTGTCTACTGCAGAGGCAGAATATGTGGCAGCTATAGCAGTAGCATGTCAAGCAGTTTGGATGAGAAAAATGTTGAGAAGTTTATGCCAAGAACAGGTAAAAGAGACAGTGATCTTTTGTGACAATAGCTCAGCTATTGCATTGTCTAAAAATTTTGTTTCTCATAAAAGGACAAAACACATTGACACCAAGTTTCACTTCATACGTGAATTGGTTAACAATGGTGAAATAGTTTTGCATCATTGCAGAATGGAGGATCAATTTGCAGATATCCTCACAAAGCCACTAGCGCAGAAAAAATTTGAACATTTCAGGAAATGCTTGGGTATGCAGAAAAACTCAGCAGTTGAAATTAAGGGGGAGTGCTGAAAATTAATTCCAATTGCTGAAGTCAATCAGCAGTAATTGTAGAAGTGATATGATCAGCGGCACATTGAAGCCAAGGCTAAGGCGGTTGCCTGCTGTCTTGAACAAATTACAAAAGGATTGGAAAGCAGTACAGAATTTATTATGGATTGGATCAGGCTTTAAAGCCTTACCAATTTAAATCGGCGGAGTTAAATGGCAGAGGCGGTGAAGGACTTTTATATTAAAGTGTCTTGTTGATGTGGTGAGTTCCGCGTGCGGAACGAACAAACACATATATTATAACAAAGCCCTTTTGTTTTTGGGCCAATGCGATAATACAATCGCATGAATTATAAACAATCGCCCTCCTATAAAGCGTGAGGCCCGTGGATCCCTTAGACCACGCGGCGTTGTATATTATATTTGCGATGCGATAGCAATCAAGCAGATCGCAAATCGCATCATCGCAATATCGCATAGCAAGTGTTAAGCCAATGGTTGTAATGTTTGCGATGCGATCGTCGCACTATCGCGCGATCGCAAATCGCAATTTTGATTGGTTAAGTTATTACGCTGATCGCTGAAGCCGATGCCGATGTTTGCGATGCAATAGCACATCGAACATCGTGAAATCGCAATGTCATTTAAATATGTTTTTTTGTTTCACTTGTGGTTTTGCATAGCAGTGCGTTGATATATAAAAACAGAGCGGGAAAGTATACACAGCAGTGTTATTTCCAGAGAGAGACAGAGTGTTATATGCTTTGAGAAACAATGAGAGTTTTTTTTTGTGAACTGTGTGTTAGCAGCAGTCACTATTGTAAATCCCTCTATGTGAGGAAGAATTTGTAACAGTTTTTTTATAGAAGTTTTTTTTTATTTGAAACTCTGTTTCGAGTGAGTGAAATATTTTAATTTCTCTGTGTTGAGAGAAGAGAGTTTATTCTCTTCATTGTTATTCTAGAATTTTTCAATATTCCAACAGACAAGCAGGTGCTCCCCTCTCCTTTCGTGAAAGGTGCCGAAAAAGGAGCTAATAACTACCTACTCGATGACAACTGAAAATATAAAGCGCTCATTTCGCTGGATTCCACTTTAAACCCGCAACAACTAATTAAAGAATCTACTCGTGCCCTGGATCTTCCATTAACAGAACAGAGAGGAGAATCTGCATTACCAGTTGATGTGCTTTCGTCTATTTATAGATGTACTGTCATTTGTCAGAACTGTATTGTCCATACCCTTAATTTTTACCGCGTTAATGTTGTTGGTATCTTGCCCATTAAATGCTTAATATATATTGCAGTCGTTGAACTCTTAAGAATCTCTTCAAACCCATGTCACGGACTTTCAATCTTATCCTTTTCTCAACATCAAATATGATTCTCAAGTCGGTCACCGCACCTATGGTTACGCAATTTATTATTATTATTACTTTTAAGATACGTTTACCTCCTTTGGATTTCGCTTTAGGCAATATGAAATCTTTCTATCCTACAATGATTGCACACTTGGCATTATAATAGAGACTCCGTGTTCAAATGGGCAAATATCAGCTGCTTTGGGTCAGAAAACATCTGGCGAATGGCAGGTAAGAGTCCCCACCTGGTTCGAGAGTGCGCACTCTGTCTGGAACATCTGGCGAATGGCAGGTAAGAGTCCCCACCTGGTTCGAGAGTGCGCACTCTGTCTGGAGTGTCATTTGCATCCATATAAATGCACTCCCAAGCTCTATCTCAAGAATATATAAAATATTATTAAATATATATTTTAACAAATTCGCATATTTCAACTTCAGAAGGAGAAGAAAATACATATTTCCTTTTCGTAGTACTCGAGAAATGCCTGACCTAGCATTCCGGAAAAATAAACGGAAAAATAAAAGTGTCAAGGATAGGTATGATTACATATAAGAGTTTTTAGATAACTTACTTGTCAAGGTAAATTAAAATTGTTTGAAATTCCACGTGGGCTTTGACATAAGATTCCTCCTCATCATTGACAATAGTGACCACGCTTTCCAGTTATTTATGTTCCATATGGTTCTTCTTATCTTCATTTCTTCCAAAATGAAAAATTATCTTTTTCTTCTGGATAACGTCCATGTTTATGTGCGAGACATTGCTAAATTGTGGCGAAAGGGATTACTTAGCTTTGGTGGTTTTTTTCAGTATTTATATTTAAAGGAACTTTTCCCCTTCCTTTTTTTTATGGGAAGGGTGTAGAATGTTTTTTTTAATAAATTTGTTTAGTTATATGAGGTATATGGGTGGTAAACATGTATAGAAATCAATATCCATATTTTATGATATATATAGTGTAAAATATTAAAATATATAATAATATTTTAAATTTTTAAGATTTATTTTCGATTTATTGTGGAGATTTTTAATTTGTAAATTAGATTTCTTACAATGCAATATGCTAACACTATAACTTACTAATTCTACATGTTTAATAAAACAATAATTCATTTTTATATGACATTTTTTTAATTAATTAAATTAATTAATAGAATAAAATGGTCATAATTACTTTTGACATCAATGTCAATTTTTAATTTATATTTATTATTAAAAATATTCTATGAAAATTAAATTCACTACCATCCATTAATAGTTAGAATTCAATCCACATAAAAATCTTAATATCTTAGTTGTGAATCAAAGATGTTTATATATTCTCATTTCTTTTATATAAATAAATACAATTTTTAATATTAAATCCATTACATCTTTAGATCTATATATTTATCATTATAAAAAAATAATGAGGGTGTAATTCTATCTAATTCCGTGGATGGTCCAAGTTTTCTCTATCAAGTTTTTTCAATCAAATGGGATAAATCATGAGTGTGTAGAGAGTTATATCTAGCTCAAGTGGTCGTCCCAAATCTCCCCTCATTAAGTAGCAACGATTATGGGTATGTTGAGAGCTTAATATGGTTCAGATCATATTGGATGTTGCACCATAAATGTTCATCACCCCGTTAATTTTTGGTTATCATAATATTCTAACTATTATAATAGTTTTGATAAATTTAATCTTAATTAAAATTATGTAAAATGATTAAAACTAACAACATTAATTAAGGCACCCAATCCTAAACCATACGGGTATGACTCAATTGTCTCTCCTTCAAGCTAAATAATCATATCCAGAATTGTTCCAATGGGTTGATGATTTATCATAAATGAGGAATAGTTTATGGAAAGAGGAAATAATCACATTGAGACTCGTTTCAATGGGTTGATGATTTATCATAAACGAAGAATAGTTTATGGAAAGAGGAAATTAACATTCCCACGAAAAAATGATTTTAAAATATATTGTTCATTCATTAATTTTTTTTAAATTGAAATATATTTAAACAAAAGCATAAAAGGAATTCATATTATATCTTCTTCTTTCTAGTTAAAAAACATAACAAAAAGATGTATATTTTTTGGAAACGTATAACATCCATATTTTTTTTAAATTCTCATTAATCATTTCATCTAGGAGTTGGAGGTCTTTTCTAACATTGATTATCTGTCATGATTTTGCATGCTACATTTGCAAAACTATCCACCTTTATATTCATTAATAGGAAGATTTGATAATATTCAACTATCTTAAAAATCTCCACCTCCTAAATCATTAAAATAATTACTTTTGAATTTTAAAAAAAAAAATTAATAATAAATTTTAAAAAATTTAATTATTATTTTGTATTCTTAATACCAAATAATAACTTGTTCATTTGTTTCCCTCTTCTTATATCACAATTTTTATTTTTATTTTTCAAAACTAATTACAATACTTCCCTTCTTCTTATACTAATTATATCTAACTTATAAAATTTTCATTTATCAAAAATATTGATAAATTTTATTTTAATCAATAAAATAATTAACATGTATAAATTTCTATATATTATTAAAATATATATTAATAAATATACAATCAAATAACTTATATATATATATATATATATATATATATATATATATATATAAATTTATGATTATTTTCAATCTCATTTTTGCTTTATATTTCCAATTGCCATAAAACAGTTTAACCATAAAAATGTCTCTTCCCAAGTTATAAAAGACATTGATTAATACAATGTTTTATACAATAAATTTCAATGAATCTAAAATACTATCATTTATTTAGTTAATGGTTTGTGTTTTTTGGTTAATATATATACAAACTAAATTAATTAATACACATTTTTGTTCTTATTTTACCAAACACTCTTTTTAACCAAATAAAATATTTTATAACAATTTTCTTTTATAAAACTAAAATAATTACAAATATTAAAAGTTTGGAAATGTAATATCCATAACCCATATCGTAATCCTCATTTCTTACATCAAGTTTTAGAAGAAATATGGCTAAAATTGCAACGTGCTATCTGCATCAGGAACATAACTATAACATGCAATTCGCCCAATACATTGAAGTTGTTTGCTGGTTGCTTCTCTTTTCCACTATTTATCCCATAGAACTCCATAACACATATATATACGCCTTTAAATAATTGCTATAAGAATGTGGTGTTACGTTAGAGTTGTAAACGCTAAAATGATAAACTATTCACATCACAAGGCCGGGAAAATTTCAAAGTATCCTTAGATCTCGGTGTGTATCACACCTTAGCTGCATTTATTCTTGTGAGTTATAAGTTTAAAAATAATAAAAAATAAAAGTGATAAGTGATAATAATAAAAATAATTGTTTTGAGAGTAGTTTAATTGGTTAATTTGAGAAATGTAAAATTGTTGTAATTTGAAAGGCTTATATTTAAATTTCCTGGTTACTAAATGAACTATGGAGAAAAAGACATATAGTAATCCCAAAAATTGACTAATAATTATATGCCAAACAAACTACTAATTCCTCTTGATTAAAAATAAATAAATAAAATAACAAATTCAATGAGTATACTATATTATTAAACATTGACACTTTTTTTGAAGTTTCATGGTTTTTATTTCTCTTCACATAAAAGTTAAATTTGCAAGTAAGAGCTAAATTTGACATTAAGCATTAAACAACGAAACCTAACAATCGTATAAGTTGCAAGGCGAAATTATTTATTTCTGTCACTCAACGAATGTTTGAGAGTTAGGAAAGTTCTCGTTCTGCGTTCTGCTGCACAGTGACGAAGGAAACCTAGCTTTCCCAAAAATTGAAATATTATTAGAGCACGCAAGAAAACAAAATAAACATGTATTTGAAGCGATACCATTCCTAATTTAGGCTTGGTGAGAATTACTACGTGTTTTAAGTTCTTAGACATAATGGTATAATTTTAGGCATGATGTTATAATTATCATGCACTTGGTGACGCCACTTATTGACTTCAATAGGCAGAGCTAGAAATATTATATATCGGCAAAAGATTTCTCAACATCAAACATTAAAACAAAAATACAAATGTAAGATACTACATATGGTATATACGGTATTAATTATATTTTTCTTTTTCAATTTTAATCAGCTTATTAATAAATAATAATTAGTTTTGAGAGTTCCAATTTTATAATCATTACATTATTTTTAAAAAGCATTTTTGTGGTTGTGTTTATGAAAATTTCTTGCCTTTCATTTTTGTGGTTGTGTTTATGAAAATTTCTTCCCTTTATTTTATTCATTACAATCATGTAAAAAATTTCAAAAGTATAATTCTATCTAATAAATTTATCAAATCATATAAGATGGATTTTTTTTTTTTTCTTTCATGTAAGATGGAAATGATTAAAAAAGTTTGGAACACAACAAATAAAACTATGAAACTTGAAGATAATGATTAAAATGTGTTTATTTCCTTTTGTTAATGATTAAAATGTGTTTATTTTCTTTTAACAAAAGGAAATTACTGTAAATCACTTTTCATAATATTTTTATTTAACACCTTGTCTTTACATAGCACACCTAGTCTCCCTTGAATTCATGTTGGTTGTAGATTTTGGGGATATTTGAAATTTGGCAATGAGGAGAGAGGACGTCTCCCATGACTGTAAGATAAACCCGACATATTTCCATTGAGCTAATGTATTTCTCCTTAATTTGAGTGAATTTTTGTGTAAAAAGAAAATTATAAAATTTTGTTAAAAACTTCCTCAAAATATTTCTTAGCCTTCACACCATTTCTTCATAATAATGTGATTACCTTATGAAACCAGATCTTTTTCTGTATATCCAAAATAATATTTACTAGCACAACCACATTAATAAATGTGGTTGATAAATGACGATAGACATATATCAACCACATTTTTAAATACACATCAATACACATTAATTAATTAATAATATTATTAATTAATCAATACTAATAATAATTAATGTATTAATTATTAATAAATATTAATAATACTTAATTTATTCATTAATAATAACTCATTCATTCAAAAAATTAAATAATTAATTCATTTATTACAAAAATATATATATATATTGTCTGATTCATTATTAATAATATATTGTTTTATTAATAAAATTATTGCTAATTAAATATAAATATTATTATTATTATTATTAATGAAACCCAGTGGATTTATCTTAAAATAAGATTAATATATCCAAATCCTATGAATAATATTATACTCTAGAATATGAACCATTAGATGAATAAACGCAAAGGATTGATATTATAAACCCACGCGATTAATATTAAAAATCCAAGAGAACAATATTCATGCCAAGCAATAAATATTATAAACACAAGGTATATAAACCCTAAGATAAATATTATAAACCCTAAAATAAACATGGTTGACCATGTTTTACCATGACATATTTTCATATTGAGACAATATTTGTCACAAGGAGACATTTGATCATGTTGACTATGATGAATTTACATATGGAGACAATATTTGTCACAATGTGACATTGGACCATGGTGGCACATAGTTGACCATGATTATAAACCCAAGAGAGTGACATTAAACCTTAAGATTAATATTATAAATCTTTTGGATAATATTTTACCCTTGGAATATGAACCCTTAGATTGATAAACCCAAGGGAATGATATTATAAACCTAAAGGATTAACTCTAAAACCCTAATGTATTATACTTAAGGGAATATTAAACCCAGAAATTAATATTATAAACCCAAGGTACATAAACCGTAAAATAAATATTATAAAAAAAAGGGAATAATAAACCCAAGGGATTAATACTATAACCCAAGGGATTAATACTAGAAACCCAAGGGAATAATATTACCGTGGTTGGTTTTCACAATGAAACAATATTCATCAAAATGTGACTTTGGACCATGGTTGACCATGGTTTATTTTCATATTTAGAAAATATTTGTCACAATATGACATTGGAACATGGTTGGCCATGGATGACCATGATCAAAATTTGGATCAGGGCCTAAAATTAGCTAAAAATTCAAAGTGCTCAAAATTGTTTTAGACCTGAATGATCAGACAGATTTCATTGCCAGGATTTTGGTGCAACTCGTTTCGTCAAAATCCGAGTTCATATGACTGAGTTACGATATGTTGTTCGCTTTTCGAAACAGGGAAAACATGCACAGAACAAGTACATGGATGGTGTGGCAACTCAGTGAGCAAAAAATAAGGAATCTTCTGAAATATTCTTCAGGTTTCTGCCAATGAGGTTGTGACAAATGGCACTTTCTAATTCGCGAGTTTGGTTTGTGAAGGTCAAAATTTCCCAATGACGTCTTAAGGTTGAATTTGGGTTTATGGATTTATATGCTGGAAATTAATTAATTAATTTATTATTATTAATATTGGAATTAATTTTAATATATATATATACACGCACTTAATATTCAAATCTTCATTAATAATTTAAATTTCCACATAATCATATCATAACCCATATTTAATTTCGAATGGTCATACATTAAGGTTAATAGTTCACGTTGGCATGTTCCAAGTTTGAATAGTTCATGTTGGCATATATATTGTCTGAACAAATATGTTAAAATTTTGGAATGGCATATTAGTGCAAGTTTTAACATAGCAAAAATATTATGAAGGAGGGGCAGAGGTTGGGTTTGAACCCGTGACCTCCAACCAAACACTTCAAACTATTTTCCAACATACCACAAACCCAAAATTTGAAATGAATGGTGCGAAAATTATATTTTAAGGTTATTTCGGATTCCAAGGGTGGAGACAAAGAGCGGGCTATCCCTCCTCCTCATGTGACCTTTTCATATGACCTCATGAAAGTACCTCCAATAAATTCAGATTAGTGTGCCATTAGCACATTTAAGTGTTGTTTATCTGTTAGTTAATCTTCAGTTAAATTTTGTGGAGATTGTAGAGGCGCCCGTAGATTTAGACGGACTTCCACTTTTAGTGGAGTTAACTGGCAGAGTTCCCATTTTTAGTGGAAGAAATTGGGAAAAATTGATTGTTCTCTATCTTGAGCATCACTCAGCCAAATTTTGAAAATGAATAGTCATATTTTACTATCTTGGACCTTCTGAAGACATTGGTGTAGATTTTAGAAGCATTTAGAGATTTCTAAGTGAGATTTTGCTGGAGGGAAGTTTCAAGGAGCTCAGTGCCACAAGGCGTTGGAGGCATAGCTAGAGGAGCCAGAGGCCATTCCGATAGAATGAATAGTCATTTTTTACTATCTTGGAAATTCTAAAGCCGATGGAGCATTGTTTAGAGGCATATGGAGACTTCCAAGTGTGAAAATTCTACAAGGAATTTTCATGGAGCCTAGTGCCACCATGTGTTGGAGGCATAGCCAAAGGAGCCAGAGGTCATTTTGGGTGAATGAACAGTGCATTTTGAATGATTGACATGTTATGGAAACAATGAGATAGGTTTGAGGAGAAGATGAATACTTATACATGTGTTTTTTCCACACGATAGCTCAGGGACGCTTAAGGACACCAACAAAAGAGATCATGCCCAAGGGAGCCATGGTCCATTTCCAGTGATTGAACGGTCAATCTAGGAGTATTTTGGTATTTTGAACCCATTGGTATAGTCTTCAAAAGCAATGGATTTGAGCATCATCTTGTAAAATAATTTGACCATTTTAATCCCAAAGAGCCTAATCCATTAATGGAGGCTCAAGGAGACATAGCCCAAGTTTTGAGGGTGAAATCCTTTATTATTTTTATGTTTTGTGTTTCTAGTTAATTTTCTACAAATTATGTTTGACGTCCATGCATTCAATCAGCTAAAAATAATTGTTAATTTCTCACACATAAAGCATTAAAAAAAAAAGATAAACTTGACACAAGAATTATGTTGCACAATTGGATGTATGAGCATGATCCTTAGGTTGTTTAAATGGAATAGAAGGTGCTTGCAAAACAAAACAAGTCACCCACATATTTCAGATCAAGTTGGTATCAGAGCTTTATATTAGCTCGTTGTAGCCAAGGATAGCTAGAGTTAGTTATTGGTTGTTAAATTGTGCAAAGAGAATTTAACAGTTTGAAAGTTTATGTGTGAAGGAGAAGTTGGATTGAGATCTTGGTTCTCAAATCACAATAAAGAATTTTGTGAGGCTTTGTGAATTTTTGTGAAGATTTTATTCATTAAAATTGTGATGGCAACTTCATTAAGTGGTGATTCTAAACCATCCTCCTTTGAAAGACTCTTTGATAAAGATATGGTGCAGACCATATACAACATGGAATATTTGTTGCAAAATATGTGTGAATATATGTGGGAGAACACTAAACTTCAAGAGCAGTTGGTTTCCTTGAAGAAGGAGAAGCAAGAACTTCTTCAAAAGACGCATGAGATGGAGATTCAACTCCATGATGCCAAAGAAGCCTTAGCCAAGCATGTGCTTGAAGAAGAGTCAAAATAATTCAAGTTTGTCTTCAATTTCCTCTCAATATAAATGGGTAGGTTCTTTTCAAAAACACACTAGAGGAATAGGTTCCAAATTGATGATTAAAATGGGCTATGAAGGTAAAGGATTAGGCAAACATGCACAAGGCATAGTTGAACCAATTATGGTTGAGGAAAGACCTAAATATTTGGGTCTTGGCTATGGAAAATTTTATGGAGAAAGTTATGAAGCCATGAAGGCTCTTGAAACAGTTCCAAGAAGGACTTTTGTTGCAGGTTCAAACCCTCAAACATGCAAAGTTTGTATTCAAGATTAATGAAATTTTTTGAAATCCATGTTGCAGAAAGATGCTTGTAGACATGCAGCTTATCATGAACAAGATAGTTTTGATAGCTCTAAGGACATGAATATTGCTGTTGGTCTTCAGAAGAGAGTTGGAACCTCTTCAAGTTCATCTTCTAAAGAAGGTGATAAAGATGCACATTCAAAGCAACATACACAGTATAATTCTTCCTGTAATCATGTTGTTTATGATTATGTTAAGCATGAAAAATATATATGCATGAATGGGAGAAAAAGTTTTTGTTCATATTCTGGTTTTTATAACCATCAAGTGTCAAAATGCTGGAAGAGAATGATAGCATACAGGAAACAGTCAAAGCAAAGGCGAATTGAATAGAAGATAAAAAATATTTGTACTCATTGTCAGAAGAAGGGACATCTCATTCACCAATGTTGGACACTGCATCTAACCACCTATCCAAAGCAATTGAAGCAAGTGAAGAAAAAAATTGACGAGAATGGAATAGGAGATTCCATCATCGATGTAAGTCAAGATGATTCACAACAATAGGATGTTCAGCAGGAGAATTCACCGTTGAAGTGGATTGGTAATAAATGGCTCGATTTCTTGACCAAGTAAGGCATGCATTTCGTTTGTAGATAAATGAAAATTTCAGCCTCATGTATTCATGAATTCATGTTGAAAGTATGACAAGTTGCAACAAATTATTACAACTTGTATGATGCAATATTGCATGAGAATGTAGTTCAGTTGAAGGCATTTCTATTTGTTGCAAAATTTCGTCAAGATGGTGTAAAATATGGGTGTCACTCATTTATGTTGCAACAATTTATCGTTCAGTTCAACTCTTATGATCACCCATATGATTTGGGTTTATGCACTTATTTGTGCTTGAAAGAGAGAGTTGAAAAGTGTACATATGCATGACATTTTGTATATGTAAATACAAAACTTGTGATAGGTTCATTGTACATAGATAAATGCATGAGTGATGTCAATATGTATTATTTCTTATCGACTTGTGTCGATTGTGTCGCACACTTTTCATATCAGTTTATGTTGATTATGTTGCATATTTATTATCAACTTGTGTCGATTGTGTTGCACACATTTCATATCAATTTATGTCAATTGTGTTGCATATTTTATGTAGACTTGTGTTGTTGATTTTGCATGCTCTTTTTCGACTATGTTTGTCGATTATGTTGATTGACTTATGTTTTACTCGATGGTGTTTGTTGATTGTGAGCCGATATTGGGTACACCAATGTGCAAGAAGATAGCCATGCACTTGACATTATAGGAGGTGACAATCATTGCCTTGAAGGAGAAAAAAAGAGGTGGTCGTCATTTCAATTCTTGCATAATGTTTTTGTTTTCAAGCTTGATTGTGTGTTCTTGTGACAAGATGTTGTAGGAAGTTTTATGTCCATTCAATGATAAGTGGACAATATGCAAAGAATTTTGCAGCTACTTCATAACAAGTTTGTTTCTTGTGTTGACACCAAGAGTTCACTCATATTGCAGGCTAAATTTTAGTAAGAGGATTTCCAAGAAGAAGCTTGTATGAATTTATTGCTAGAGGGACTTGATTCTGAGTGGGAAGGCTAACAGTTTTCCAAGAACATAGAGATAGATTTTGTACAATAGGGTATGTATCAGTTTACAATAGTCAGCAATGCTGAAGTGGTTCAACAACAGCCAAAGAGCAGTGGTTGAGAGACATGGCCAGTTGCAATGCAAGGCATGTCAAGGTGATTGTCAAAGAAGACTTTTCAAGTAAAATCAATTGATATAACTTGAAATCAGAATAGTGTTGAAGCTCAAGAAGATAATTATCTTCTTTTGTGTGTCTAAAAGCTTTTCAGTGAGAAGGAGTGATTATAATTTGGATCAGGGCCTAAAATTAGCTAAAAATTCAAAGTGCTCAAAATTGTTTCAGACCTGAATGATCGGATATATTTCAATGCCAGGATTTTGGCGCAACTCATTTCGTCAAAATCTGAGTTCGTATGACTGAGTTATGATATGTTTTTCGCTTTTCGAAATAGGGAAAAAATGGGTAGAATAGGTACACATATGATGTGGCAGCTCAGTCACTAAAAATAAAAAGGAATCTTATGGAATATTCTTTAGGTTTCTGCCAATGAGGTTATGACAAGTGGCACTTTCTAATTTTCCAATTTGGTTTATGAAGGTAAAAATCACCCAATGACCTCTTAAGGTTGAATTTGGGTTTATGGATTTATACGTTGGAAATTAATTAATTAATTTATTATTATTAAGATAGGAATTAATTTTAATATTATATTATATATATATATATATATATATATATATATATATATATATATATATATATATATATACATACTTAATATTAAAATCTTAATTAATAATTTAAATTTCCACATAATCATATCATAACCCATATTTAATTTTGAATGGTCATACATTGAGGTTAATAGTTCATGTTGGCATGTTCCAAGTTTGAATAGTTCACATTGGCATATATATTGTCTGAACGAATATGTGAAAAGTTTGGAATGGCATATTAGTGCACATTTTAACATAGCAAAAACGTAATGAAGGAGGGGCAGACGTCGGGTTTGAACCCGTGACCTTCCCCCAAACACTCCGAACCATTTTTCAACATACCACAAACCCAAAATTTGAAATGAATGGCATGAGAAAATTATGTTTAGTTGTTTTGAATCCCAAGGGCAGAGAGGAGCGTGCCAACCCTCCTCCTCATGTGACCTTTTCATATGACCTCATGAAAGTACCACCAATAATTTCAGATTAGTGTGCCATTAACACATTTAAGTGTTATTTATCTGTTAGTTAATATTCAGTTAAATATGACGGAGATTCTAGAGGCACCCTCAAATTTAGGCGGACTTCCACTTTTAGTGGAGTTAATTGGCAGAGTTCCCAATTTTAGTGGAGGAAATTGAGCAAAATTGATTGTGCTTTATCTTGAGCATCACTTAGCCAAATTTCGAAAATGAATAGTAATTTTTTACTATATGAGACCTTATGAAGCCATTGGTGTAGCTTTTAGAAGCATTTGTAGACTTCTAAGTGCAATTTATCTACAGGGAAGTTACAAGGAGCAAAGTGCCACTAGGTGTTGGAGACATAGACAGAGGAGCCATAGGCCATTCCGAGAGAATAAATAGTAATTTTTTACTATATTGGACATTCTAAAGCCAATGAAGTATATTTCAGAGGAATTTGGATACTTCTAGGTGAGAAAATTCTACAGGGAAGTTTCATGGAGCCGAGTTCCACCAGGTGTTGGAGGCATAGCCAGAGGAGCTAGAGGTCATTCTAAGCGAATGAAAAGTTCATTTCAGATGATTGAAATGTTATGGAAACAATGAAATAGGTTTCAGGAGTATATGAAGACTTATACATGTGTTTTTTCCACAAGATAGCTCAGGGAAGCTTAGGGCCACCAACAGAAAAGATCATGCCCAAGGGAGCTATAGTCCATTTCCAATGATTGAACAATCAATCTACAGGTATTTTGGCGTTATAAACCAATTGGTACAATCTTAAAAACCAATGGATTTGAGCATCATATTGTAAAATAATTTGACCATTTTAATCCCAGAGAGCCTAGTCTGTTGATGGAGGCTCAAGGAGACATAGCCCAAGTGTTGAGGGTGAAATCCTTTATTATTTTTCTTTTGTGTGTTTATGGTTAATTTCCTACAAATTATGTTTGTTTTTCATGCATTTAATCAACTAAAAACAAATTTTAATTGCTCACACACAAATCACTTAATAAAAACACATAAACTTGAGACAAGAATTATGTTGCACAATTGTATGTATAAGCACGATCCTTAGGTTGTTTAAATGGAATAGAAGGTGCTTGCACAAAAAAACCAAGTCAACCACCTATTTCAGATCATACCATGGTTGTCATAATGTGATGTTTGACCAAGAGACAATCCATTTCACTATGTGACCCTAGTTGATTTTCATATAGATACAATCTTTGTCACAATGTTATGTTGGAATATGGTTAACCATGGTTGATTTTTATATCCAAACAATATTTGACACAATGCAACATTGGACCATAGTTGACCATGGTTTACCATGATTTATTTTCATATTGAGGAAATCCTATGATAAACGTTAAGATAAACATTATAAACCAAAGTATATAAACCTTATGATAAATATTATAAATGATAAAATAGAAATGGTTGACCATGATTGATTTACATATTGAAACAATCATTGGCACAATATGACATAGAACCATGCTTCACCATGATTGATTTTCGTAATGAGATAATATTTGTCACAATGCCACGTTGGACCATGGTTAACCATGGTTGACCATTATTGACAATGATTGACCATGAATAACCCTGGTTGAACATGGCTAACCATGTTTTATTTTCATATTGAGATAATCTTTGTTTAAATGTGACATTGGACTACTGTTGAACGTGATTAACCATGGTTGGAAATGGTAAAAAATGGTTAACCATTGTTGATTTTCATATACCTTAGAATATGAACCCTTACATTGATAAACCAAAGGGATCGATATTATAAAACCAAGGGTTTAATTCTAAAAACCATAGGTATTATAAACCCAAGGAAATAATATTAAACCCAAGATATTAATGCTATAAACCCAAGGTTTGTAAACCCTGAGATAAATACTATAAACCCAAGGGATTAATACTAGGAACCTAAGGGATGATAAAACTAGAGGAATAATTTTAAACCCAAGGTATATAAACCTTAAGATAAATATTATAAACCCTAAAATAAACATGGTTCACCATGGTTAACCATAATTCATTTTCATTCTTACAACCTCTTTGTCATAATGTGATGTTAAACTATGGTTGACCATGATTGATTTTCATACTAAGATATCATTTCTACCAATGCAACGTAGGACAATGATCGACCATGGTTAACCATGATTGATTTTCATATTGGGCCAATCTTCTTGACAACTTGGCTTTGGATCATGGTTGAACATGGATAACCATGTTATGAAAATGTAACATTGGACCAAGAGACAGAATTTTTCAGAGTGTGACAATGTTTATTGACCATGGTTGACCATTATTGACCATGGTTTATTTTCATATTGATACAATCTTTGACACAATGCGACATAACATGGTTGACCATAGATGACCATGGTTGTCACGTTGTGACATTGGAACAAGAGATAATATTTGTCACAATGCAACCATGGTTAATTACCATGGTTGACCATGATTGACCATGTTTGATTTTCATATTGAGATAATATTTGTCACAATGTGATGTTGGAACATGGTTAACCATGGATGATTTTCATATTGAGACAATCCTTGTCACAATACGACATTGAACCATGGTTGACCATGATTGATTTTAATGTCGAGAAAATCTTTCTCACAATGTGACGTCAAACGACGATTGATTATCATATTGAGACAATCTTTGCCACAATGCAAAATTGGACCATGGCTTACCATGCACCATGGTTGATTTTCATATTTATAAAATCCTATGACAAACCCTAAGATAAAAATTATAAACCAAGGTATATAAAACCTATGATAATATTATAAATGATCAAATAAATATGGTTTACCATGGTTGATTTACATATTGAGAGAATCATTGGCACAATACAACATTTAACCATGCTTCATCATGGTTGAACATGATTGATTTTCATATTGAGGAAACATTTTTCACAAAGAAACATTGGAACATGTTTCATTTTCATATTGAGACAATATTTCTCTAAATGCAATGTTCGACCATGGTTGACCATGATTGATCATTGTTAACAATTGTTGACCATGGTTGATTTTCATATATCCTAGTAATATGAACCCTTAGATTGATAAACCGAAGGGATTGATATTATAAACACAATGGAATAATTCTAAAACCCTAATGTATATAAAACCAAGGGAATAATATTAAACCCGAGTGATTAATATTATAAAATCAAGGTATATAAACCCTAAGATAAATATTATAACCCCAAGGGAATAATAAACCCAAGCAACTAATACTAAAAACTCAAGGGATAAATATTATAAACCCAAGGTATGTAAACCCTAAGATAAATATTATTTAAACCCCAAAATAAGCATGGTTAATGATGGTTGACCATATTTTATTTTCATATTGACACAATATTTGCCACAATTCAACGTTGGACTATCGTTGACCATAATTTATTTTTATATGGAGAAAAAATTTCTTACAATGTGACCCTGGATATTGGTTGACTATGGTTGATTTTCATATTGGGACAATCTTTGTCACAATGTAATGTTAGACCATGGTTAACCATGAATGACCATGTTTTCACAATGTGACATTAGACCAAGAGACAATATTTATCACAATGTGGCCATGGTTATTGACCATGATTGACCATGGTTAACCATGGTGAATTTTCATATTGAGACAATATTTTTCACAATGCGATGCTGGAACATGGTTTACCATGGATGACCATGGTTGTAACAATGTGACTTTGGACCAAGAGACAGTCTTTGTCACAACGTGACCATGGTTATTGACCATGGTTGATTTTCATTTTGAGACAATATTTGTCAAAATGTGATGTTAGAACATGGTTTACCATGGCTGATTTTCATATTAAGACAATCATTGTCAGAATGCGACATTGGACCATTGTTGACCATGGCTGACCATGATTGATTTTAATGTCCAGAAAATATTTGTCACAAGGGAATGCTAATATAAACCCAAGGATTAATACTAAAAACCCAAGCAAATAATATTCAACCCAAGGGATAAATATTATAAACCCAAGGTATATAAACCCTAAGATAAAATTTATAAACCTTAAAATAAACATGGTTGAACATGTTTTACGATGGTTTATTTTCATATTGAGAGAATATTTTTCACAAGGAAAAATTTGACCATTGTTGACCATGATGAATTTTCATACTGAGACAATATTTGTCACAATGTGACATTGGAACATGGTGGCGCATGGTTGACCATGATTTTAAACCTAAGTGACCTATATTAAACCCTAGAATTAATATTATAAACCTTATGAATAAAATTATACCCTAGGAATATGAACCCTTAGATTGATAAAACCAAGGGATTGATATTATAAATGCAAGGAACTAAATCTAAAACCCTAAGGTATTCTAAACCGAATGGAATAATATTAAACCTAAGAGATTAATATTATAAACCAAAGTTACATAAACCCTAAGATAAATGTTATAAACAAAAGGGAATAATAAACCCAAGGGATTAATACTAATACCAAAGCGATTATAAACACAAGTGATTAATACTAAAAACCAAATGGAATAATAATAAACCCACGCGATAAATATTATAAACCCTAAAATAAACATGGTTGACCATGGATGACCACAATTGTTTTTCATATTGACACAATATTTATCACAATGTGATGTTAGACTATGGTTGACCATGATTGAATTTCATTTTGAGAAATCTTTCTCACAGTGTAGCATTGGACAATGGTTGAAGATGATTTACCATGGTAGATTTTCATATTGGTGCAATCTTCGTCACAATGTGACGTTGGACAAAGAGACAATATTTGTCACAATGTGACCATGGATATTGACCATGGTTGGCCATGGTTTATTTTCATATTGAGACAATCTTTGTCAGAATACAACATTTGAACATGTTTGACCATGGATGACAATGGTTGTCATAAGGTGATGTTGGACCAAGAGATAATATTTGTCACAATGTGGCCATGGTTATTGACCAAGTTTGACCATGATTGACCATTGTTGATTTTCATATAGAGACAATCTTTGCCACAATGTGATGTTGGAAGATGGTTTACCATGGTTATTTTCATATTGAGATAATCCTTGTCACAATGCGACATTGGACCATGGTTTACCATGATTTATTTTAATTTCGATACAATATTTGTCAAAATGCGACGTTGGACCATGGTTGACGATGGTTTATTTTCATATCGATACAATATTTGACACAATGCTACGTTGGACCATGGTTGACTATGATTGACCATGATTAATTTTCATAATGAGAAAATACTATGATAAACTCTAAGATGAACATTATAAACCAAGCAATATAAACTGTATGATAAATATTATAAACGTTAAAATAAACATGGCTGACCATGGTGTATTTACAGATTGATACAATCATTGGAACAATACGACATTGAACCATACTTCACCATGGTTGACTATGATTGATTTTCATAGTGAGACAATATTTGTCACAATGCGAAGTTAGACCATGGTTAACTATGGTTGACCATGGTTGAAAATCATTAACCATGACTATCCATGGTTGACCATTATTTTCCATGGTTTATTTTCATATTGAGACAATCTTTTTCTAAATGCAACGTTGGACCATGGTTGACCATGGTTGACCATGGTTGGCCATGGTTGGCCATTTTTTATTTTCATATTGAGACAATCTTTGTCACAATGTGACATTGGAACATGGTTGACTGTGGATGACCATGGTTGTCATAATGTGATGTTGGACCAAGAGGTAATTTAAAAAAAAAAACTGACCATGGTTATTGACCATGGTTGACCATGATTAACCATTGTTGATTTTCATATATAGACAATCTTTGTCACAATATGACATTGGAAGATGGTTTACCATGGTTGATTTTCATATTGAGATAATCCTTGTCACAATGTGACCTTGGACCATGATTGAACATGATTTATTTTTATGACGATACAATATTTGTCAAAATGCGACATTGGACCATGGTTGACCATGGTTTATTTTCATATCGAGACAATATATGACACAATGCAACATTAGACCATGGTTGACTGTGGTTGACCATGATTAATTTTCATAATGAGAAAATCCTATGATAAACTCTAAGATAAACATTATAAAAAAAACTATATAAACCCTATGATAAACATGGTTGACCATGGTTGATTTACATATTGAAACAATCATTGGAACAATATGACATTGAACCATGGTTCACCATGGTTCACCATGATTTATTTTCATAGTGAGACAATACTTGTCACAATGCGACATTGGACCATGGTTAACCATGGTTGACTATGGTTGAAAATTATTGACCATGACTAACAATGGCTGACCATGGTTGTACACAATTTATTTTCATATTGAGACAATATTTGTCTAAATGTAATGTTACACCATGATTGATAAAGATTGACCATCGTTGAAAATGGTTAACCATGGGTGACCATGGTTGATTTTTATATACCTTAGCAATATGAACCCTTATATTGATAAACCCATGGGATTGACATGATAAACCCAACTGATTCATTATAAAACCTTTAGGTATAATAAACCCAAGGAAATAATATTAAACCCAAGAGATTGATATTGTAAACCGAGGGTATGTACACCCTAAGATAAATATTATAAACCCAAGGAAATAATAATAAACCCAAGGTATTAATACTCAAAACCCAAGGGATAAATATTATAAACGCAAGGTATATAAACCCTAAGATGAATATTATAAACCCTAAAATAAACATGGTTAACCATGGTTGGCCACCATTGATTTTCATATTGACGCAATCTTTGTCATAATGTGACGTTGGACTATGGTTGACCGTGATTGATTTTCATATTGAGACAACCTTTCTCGCAATGTGACTGTATTGGTGTGTTTAGTACAAGGGTGTACGAAATGCATCAATGCTTGTTAGGAGTGATTGCTAGCCTACAAGCAATGTCACAGGGAAAAAATGGGTTGTTATATGGTTAGTGAAGCATCATAACATGTAGAAAAACTAGTTATAAAACATAGCATACTACGAAAAGAAGAGGAAACAAGAAACAACAATACACATATAACACAAGCTCAATATCGAGTAAACAAACTAATAATACCAACGGAGAACGAATCCCTTTTATTAGCCACTGGTGGTAAAAAGAGGTAGAATGCTAAAAGACTCACAATGAGTCCTTAGAGCTATGGAGCTCTAATACTAAAAGCAAGGAGGGATCTTCCCTTAAACTACTTGTAGACCTCTCTCTTCTCCTTGAATGAGTGATCAGACAATGGAAAACTGATGCACTTATCCTTTTGGATTAAGATGTTGGATGACCAAAAAATAAATCCCTCCACTCCTTTGCTGCTTGGACAACACAGTACTGGTTTGCTCATGGGAAATTTGTCTAGCATAACAATGTGTTCTAATTTGTTCTTCTCATGGTGGTCTTTTATAGCCAAAATTCAAATCTTCTTCCCTCTCTTGGTAAAATTATGGATAGTGACCAAAGAGTGGTGGTTGATGCCATTGCGTGCTCACTTGAGGTCTCAAAGTGGCTCCAGGCAGTTTTCCTTGGGCAGCCTGAAGTCTGAAAATTGGTCCCAGATAGAGACGTTTTGCAATACCCAGGATTGCATGGCTTATTAAGGGGAAGTCACGAAGGTTGCGCTGCTATCGAAGAAAAGGATGCGCAGAGCACATTGTGCCATTACATTCTATGTGCAATTTGAAAAAATTTCATTTTGACCTTAGAGAAAGATAAATTTCTAGATTATTTAATATTTTTCCACCTTTTAAATCCTTCTGCTTGACATTTCAAGATGTCCTCTGTTTGTCCGATTTTCCAGTGATAATTGTTTCCCCCTAATGTGTGAGGTCTAGGAAGAATTGTATAGCTGAAATACATTATAGGTGATCAGTAGGCCGTTGATTATCTGTGTTTTCACAAGACTCTAGTGGGAGACCATTTCGCAGTACAACATCATCCATGCCAAAGACCAAGTCACTTCACTAATGGAAGACCCTGGACAGTTTGCAAAAATGTTTCCATATTTCATAGCAGTGTGTCGAGATACAATTTCTAGTGACTTGACAGAATTAAAGGTGGAGGACCTTCCAGGGGTTATTCCTCTTAGCTCAAAATTCAAACCCGTGCTTAAGAAAATCTTTCTAGAGTTGGTGGTTGAAAGGTATGAAGCTAAGATTGAACTTCTAAACTCACAAGAGAAATCATACCAGTTCAGAGACCCCAGAGCATTTTTGGAAAGTCTCCCTCCCCCTAAGGGGGAAGAGATTCCACTGCCTGTTGAAGTACAAGAAGAAGGTGATCAGGCTTTCAATAGCCACTTTGAAGATGTAGTGGAAGATGCAGTAATCAAAGCTGCCCAGGATAAAGACAACCTACCAATCATGGAGGGCCTAAAAGAAGAACTTGTACACCATGTGTTCATTGATCCTGTGGCCGAATATATGGAGGCCCTAATTTGCTCAAATACTCTAGCATTGATCTTTGACATGGGTCAGATTCATCAGGAGTGGTCTCTACTTATGGTGACCTCAGTTTTGAAGAAATACATGCAGAGCACCCTGTGGTTATCTGTGATAGGCAGTCAGTGCTCATATCCTTTTTTGTTACTGCTTGACTGGCTGTATTGGCATTATTGTATCACCTAGAACATCAAATATTTCCAGGTTAGAGTAGGTTAGGTAGGAAAATCTCAATAAATCTCAGTCTATGAGCATGTAGTTAGTTGTGTTCATCTCTGCAAATTCCAGCAAGCCAGACAGTCTAAATCCTGGCTTGACTGTTTTTTCAATTTCTGTCTTAGAATGTAGAGAAGAAATCTGCTAGACAGTTTAATCCTAGCAGATATTAGATTAGGTAGAGAAGTTATGAGGCCAACAGTCTAATCTGGTCTCATGGAGTAATAAGGGTAGAAATATAATAGGTTTATTTTCTTGTTTGTAAAAAATAAAAATGATGTAAAGGGTCTGCTAGTTCAAATGCACCCTAGAAGAAAAAATGCTAGGATTGAAGGATGGGTAGGTAGATTGTTTGAGAGTTTTTCTGCTGATTTGATGTCTTCACAATATGTGGCAGCTGATCTAAGAGAAGAAAAGAATGAGTCAAGTACCAGGCATCTGGCCTACACCAAAGATTTATTTTCTGAATTCTTGACTCCTTCAAGAAGAAACCATCCCCATGTGGAGCCACTGTTAGCCCCCTATGAATTTTTTGACAAGCAAACAGGGGGCTAAAATGTTTTGAGCCTTCAAGGAATGCATTTCCTCTGAAAACACATCATCCTTGAAGCCTCCTTCTACCTTTTTCCCTTTGACAAAACCCCTCTACTGATTCCCATTATTAAGCCTCTCTGATTACAAAAATTGTGCTCCAAAAGGCCTACTTCTGCCCCTTATACCCCTGCAAAATGTCCCATTTCAACCCTTTTTCCCTTTGTCCAAATTCCCCCTTTTACCCCCCAATTTCCCCCCTTAGTCCTCCTAAACCATCCTAAATCCCCTTTAAACCTCCCAAATACACTTTGTTTGGTTTAAGTAACCCCTTTTTCTTCTATCGTTTCTCAAATTGCATTAAAAATGGCCCAGAAACCATTTTCTCCATATATGTGGTCCTAGCCCCTTTTGGCCAGCCCCCTTAACCTTTCCCACCATGCAACTGTGGCGCTAGAACCACCCGCAAACCCGAAAAGTGCTTATCTCAAATCCATATCGGGCGCATTTTAAATCGTCGATCTGTATAGATCAGGCGGTCTTCGCGTCCCCGCAACGTCCACCGTTCACCCCGTTCACCGCTCAAATCGCATCACAACTGTTTGTTTACCCACAGATCAATGGCCCAGAGTTTACCCGCCCGGTGGTCCCCACGCCAACGCACCATGTTCAAAAACCGCCAATATCCATCGCATCGCCTTATGAGGGCTGGCAGTATTTTTTATTTCGCAGTGATTCCAATCATCACACGATGCATGGCAGCGGCACCATTTCAAAACCGCCCACCCATCGCGCATTATCGTTCGGCACAAAACTCGGTGCGATATGCATATTAACCCTCTGATCTAAAGCCCTCCATCCAATGGTCATTTATCCGCAAAGTTGCGCGGGAGATAACCCAAGGCATCCATACTCCTGGCCCACCATCTGTCGCCCTCCGATGCATTTTCAGCCGTCGATCTCCTCCCAAGATCGGACGGTCTAGATTCAATCGCCCTCTACCATGTCCCCAGCTGTCGATCTCCTCCTGAGATCGGACGGTCCAGATTCGATTGCATGTCCCTCCGTTGACCGGTCCCGCCACGTCACCATTCCACGTGTTTCATTGTATTTCTTGCTCGTCCATGTATATATATTTCATTCCAAGGTCAATGTTAATGTTTTATATTAAAATTTTCCACCTCGCCGACCTCCAGAGCATATCTCGTTGATCCACCGTGTTCTTCCACGAAACCCTCTGCATTCATCACGCCACATCGCCATTCTTTGCAGTCATCCATGCCACCCTCCCCATGCATGTTTTTCTTAACGTTTTTTCATGTTTTGCAGGGTTACAGGCGACAAAAAACTGCCATGATTCATATTCACTATTGTGGTGGCACAGTGCGCAGAAGAAGCTAAATTCAGAGCCTGGTATTACAGGAAAATGTCCGGAAAGGTGTCTGCAGCATAAATTTCATTAAAGGACAAAGTTTGAACTCTGCAAAACCTCTCCGGCACCATTAAAGCTCAGTTTTTCGCTAACAGAGACAGTTTGAAGCGGAAAAGAGTATCAATGAGGGAATTAAAGGTCTAAAGCACATTGTTGAAGATCTTAAACCTTAATCCAGTGTTTAAAAGGAAAGGTACCAGAATTGAAGACCCCGAGGATCAACCAGAAAGTCCAATACATGGAAATAATGGTGGCAGGGTTTTCAAATCAGCCGAATGTTTTTCCTAAGCAAGGACACAATACACATTGTTGTTTCAGTCTACATTGTGTCCAAGTGAAGCTTCCTCCCTGACAACAGTCCTGATGCTATCAGAGCATTTGATTCACGGTATGGCAGACCCTAGCATCGTTTATTTACCTTTTTGTTTATTCACTAGAAGTACTACAGATTACTGCAACCAAAGTACATAAGAGACATATCAGAGTAAATGGAAGCCTGGAGAAGACCACTCTTTCACCCAAAGAGTGCCATGGATAAATGCACAGAAATTAAATAGAACGAGGCTTCGACTATCCTTCTCTTCTGAGTTTTAATGCTGCATTTAAGTTTACATCTACTCCTATTATTCTTTTCTCCTATAAGAATCCTGAAGAACGTATTTAAAAGTTTGTTGTTCGGTTGTTGCCGATTGTAGTTAGAGGGATTCAGTTTTGATTGTTAGAACAGTTTTGGGAGAAAGTAGCAGAGTAGTTTGTATTGTAGTAGGCTGGGAGGAGAAGTTTGGATTGTAACAGCCATTGAGCTCAGTGTATGTGACTAGTTTTACATTAATTAATCAAGCACATTTCTTTGGATACTGGTCTATTACTACGGGTGATGTTTCTCTTATCTTATCATTTAATTACATTTTCATGTTGTTCATTGTTCTTCTGGGCTCGCATCAGAAATATGGCATAGGATTTACCCTTGTTAGGTACGCTATGTCTCTACTCTCCTTGCCTTAAATGTTTTCTACTGTATGTGTTATCTAAGGGTTGATTTCAGCTAATTTAACCAGTGTAGTGGATGTCATTGCTTGCTAGCTGATGTGTGAATTAATGAAATCTGTCTTTAGTTGTTGTTGTTGGGTTTAAGCAGGAAGATTTGGGAACACTGGGGATTAGAATTAGCCCTGTCCACTAGGATCCTTGTGTGACCAGCTGGCCTTTCTAAGATCCCTTGCTGGTGTCAAAGCATTGAAGGTTCAAAGTCCTTCTCTGATCTATAGACCCTGGCTCTGTTAAACTTATCTCTATTTTTCCCTTGGATCATGCTAAACCTAACCTGGAGTTAAATGACCTCTAGTCTGATCTATAAGCTGCCCCTTTGTCCCTCCTTTGAAAGTTTCCTTTGAGTATGTCTAAGCAGGTTTGGAGTTAAATGACCTCTGACCTGATCTATAGACAGAAATTTGGTTGCTTTCCTTCTTTCACTTTCAATCCTTAATGTTCCATCCCATCATCTATCTAGAAAGATCCTTTAGTGTAGATGACTTGCCCTCTGAAAGCTTGAGCTAGTTGTTGCATGTATTTACCTTTCATGACTCCATAGCCCAATGGATGGCACTTTCTTGACCTATCCTCTTTGCTGAAGAATCCTGCTGTTTTGTTCCTTCTCTTCCATTACTCTCTCAGTCTATGATCTCATGACCAACCCAGCAACTCACCAACCAAATCATTTAAAACCCCCCTTTGTGCTTCATAGCTAGCCTAATACCTTATTTGAGCTTCAAAGATATATCATTCCTTGTTTTATTAGAGAAATCCCTCTCTGGACCCAGGAGGGCTAGATCTTGAGGTCCCAAAGTGGTTTGATGTTGTCTTATCTTTTGGTATTGCCAAATCTACCAAAACATAGGAACCCCAACATGTACAACACAGTTATAACCGGGCTCTTCACAGCTCAATTGGCCACAGCCACTTTTAGGTGGCTTGGGATTCCAGCCACTATGTCCCATTGAGGTAGCCATGCCATTTACGGCTACTCAGGCCGATTCAGCTCATGTCCACTCTGAAGTTGACAAAGAAAATAGCTTCATTGAGCGCATTCAACACATTCGCCAATAGGTTCATGACATATTGGACAGAACTAATGCTAAGTACAACAACACCATGATCAACATCGGGTGCCAACCAACTTCTAGGTGGGAGAAAAATTCTGGCTACATTTGCATAAGGAGCGCCTCACTGGACCCCGCCGCAATATTTTCCTGCTCCAATACGGGCCATACACCATCTCCAAGGATATAGGGAACAATTCCTTCGAGCTCAGTATTCAACCATTCCTTGGTCTACACCCAGTATTCAATGTGGACTGCCTTCCTCCTTACTTCCCACCTCTACTGGACACCTCTGACATTGCATAACAACTCACACCAATAGATTTAAACCTAGACTGCATGGAACAGGCCACCACAGATTGTGTCATGGACATGAAAATCAAGAACACTCGCCAATAGAAGATCCAACTGTATTGGGTTGTCAAATCTGGCCAACTCCTGCACCAAGGAAAGTGGTTCACCAGGGACCAAGTTCAGCAGAAGTTTCCTCATCTCATGGAAGAACTTAACGCAATGGGGACCATTTCTTCCTAAGGGGGAAGGAATGATCCAGGTGGATATTGGTGGTCACCCGCATATTCCACTTGGGGCCCCACTGTTCTCTCTTTCATTTTTTTCAGTTTCGGCACAACTTACTATTTTTAGTAGTTTTTTCAAGTCCTGAACTTCTGGAGCCATTTTGGGGCCCTAAACAACATTTTTTGCGAAAATGGGGAGCAACATGGATAGACCATGTTGCTCAATCAAAAGTTGTATTCCTCCGATAGATCTTTCTAACGATCTATTGAGTGCGTCAAATGGAGATCGAATGCCAAAGTTATGTTCCCAGGAAGTGGAAACACCAATTTACCCAAACGCGACCCATATTTTTGGTGCTTCATCTCCTAGGGTTAGGGTTTTGGATGTTTATGGTTTTCCATTGTTTCTAAATAATAAATAGGCCTTCGGGCCTCATTGTAACTCAGTTCAGAGGCCTGTAGCCACCACATCTCTTCTCAGAGATAGCTACCAACGCTCTAGCTAGTTTATTTCCATTCTATCTGTAAGAAAATTTCAGTTCTTTGATATTAATGAAATGAAGTGTTATTTCTACTGTATCTTTGTATTTATGGTTATATGTTTATTCTGTTGCATTCTTGCATAAATCTGGATCAGTGGTATCAGAGCGGTCTGATTTTTTTCAATCCTTTTTTGCATGTCCCCAGCGAGGTCGGGGTATAAGGAGTTAGGGCTCGATCTAGTGGAACCTTTGCAAGATCAGCCTCGCAAACCCCGACGGATGCCCATGGGGGATGAAAAGAAAGATGAGGGAGCAGGAGATCCTATCAACATATTGCTCGAGGAGGCCCTCCAAAAACAAAGGAATGCGATGATGGATAACTTTGCCCAGATCCTTCAACGATTGCCCACCGGCGACGCATCTGCATCCAGCAGCCACTCTGGAGGTGCAAATCCTTTTAAGGTACAAGTAAATTTTAAAATTCCCATATTTGAGGGTAAAATAGATGCAAATGCTGTAGATAAATGGTTGAATCTATTAGAAGGATATTTCTCGGTTCATGAATTTCCGACTGGGAGAAGATTATTTTTGCACTCCTCAAAGCTACCCCCCATCTCAAGGACTGGTGGGAAAACTAATGTGAGAAGAAGGACCAGACAGAACCCTCTCTTTTCTCAGCCGTACCAACTTGGAATTCTTTCTGAGACACAATCAAGTAAAAATACTATCCCATGGGGAGCTATGAGGACAAGTACATACAATGGACCACGCTGCGACAACAAAGGGACCAAGATGTGCATGAGCTAACGAATCTGTTCCATTCCCTATGCAAAAAGTTGGGTATCAAAGATTTAGAGAAACATCTGGTGCTAAAGTATTGCAGCTATCTGCATAGATACATTCAGCAGGAAATAGAGTTCTTCGACATCTCCTCGCTTGGTACGGCATACTGGTATGTTTCCAAGATTGAGAAGAAATTCAAACAGAAGAAGCGAGAATTTGGATCTGCGAATCAAAAGCAAGGGAAATGTGCTCCCAAACCGTAGAACAAAGGATAGATCCAAGGCATGGCATCTCAAGAGAACCTGTCGAAGCCACAAGCAAAGAACAACATCGTAATGCCAAAGAAGGACACGGGAAAGTGGTGTGTGTTTCATAAGAGCTCAACTCACAACACAAGTGAGTATTGGGCCAAGCATTCGCTAGTGGCCAAGATGAGGGCTTCTTAGTCAGATGCATGCTCCGACTCTCAATCAAAACCTAACAAGGGGAATGAACAAGGGAAACATATTATTGATGCGGAGCCCAATGCCACTGTTGCCACTAAGAAGATCCAGAAGGAGGAACTGGAAGATCCAAAGGAGGAGTAACGTCTCTTCCACTCTTAGATGTGTGTAATGGGCTCCTCGGTACAGTTCATTGTCGACAATGGGAGCCAAAGAAAAAAATTTCAGCAAATGTCGTGAAGCGGTTGGGCTTGTCGACCACAACTCACCCACATCCATACACCATCAGGTGGCTTTACCAAGGACAAGATCTCTGCATCAGCCAACAGTGTGGCTTTCCCTATAGCATCAAGCCCTTCACGGATAAGGTATTATGTGACGTTGCTCCTATTTATGTTTCTGATGTATTATTAATACAACCATACTTGTGGAAGCATCATGCTGTGTATGAGTCTCAGCTTTGCACTGTTATTGTTACTTTGGGAAATAAGTTGTACAGGATACCAGAGGTACCACCTCCTACCGCTATCTCTTTGGTTACTGCAAAAAAATGCAGTAAGCTCCTTTACCAAACTAGGAAATTCATTTTCTTGATGATCCACCCACAAGGAAAGAAGAAGACTATGGCCACAACCTCCAAAAAGGGCTCCTCTACACGACAAAAACAAATGGACAAGGTTGTGGAGGAGTACGTGGACATCTTCACCTCACCCACAGGGGTTCCTCTACACTGTCAGGTGAAGCACCTGATTTATCTGACCCCAAGTGCACTCCTACCTAATGGAATGATCTATCAACGCTCTGTTCTGGAGAACGATGAAATCAAGAGGCAGATTCAGGAGCTACTATAGAAAGGTCACATCCGACCAAGTTCATCGCCCTGTGGGAGCTTGATAGTGTTGGTACAGAAGAAGGATGGGACGTGGAGACTCTGTATTGACTATCGGGCACTCAACAAGATCACTGTCCGGAATAGGTACCTGATCCCACAGATTGATGACCTTCTGGACCAACTCAAAGGGGCGAGATATTTCAGCAAGATCGACTTGAAGTCTAGGTATCATCAGGTACCAATTGAACCCTCCGATGTGTAGAAGACAACCTTCAAAGCCAAGGAAGGCCTTTTCGAATCGCTGGTCATGCCTTTCGGGTTGACGAGTGCTCCCGCAATCTTCATGAGGTTGATGGACGACATCTTGTAGCCATTCACCAACTCATTTGTAGTGGTGTAATTGGGCGACATTCTGATCTTCAGCCAGAATTGGGAAGAGCACCTCCACCACATCTGACAAGTCCTCCAAACACTGCGGCAACACAATTTCTGTGCCAATTTGGAGAAGTGCACTTTTGTCATGACCCAGGTTCAATATCTGGGATACATTATTGATGAAAGGGGGGTGCATGTGGATCCAGCCAAGATCCAAGTCATTCAGGATTGGCCAACCCCAAACACTATAACAAAACTTCGCAGCTTTCTGGGTCTTGCTAATTTCTACCATAGTTTCATGTTGGAATTATCTCATATCACTTGGCCCTTGAGTCAAGTCACCAAGGGAGAAGCGAGAGAAAATTTATTTTGGTTAGAATCTCAATAGAAGGCGTTTACAGAATTTAAAAATCACCTCTGTTCTGCCCCAGTGCTCACATTACCAGTCTTGCAATAGCCATTTGAGAAAAAGATAGATGCCTCTGACTATGCTATTGGGGTAGTTCTTACTCAACAAGGACATCTAGTGGCATATCACAGTGAGACATTATCTGACACAGTTCACAATTATCCCACTTATGACAAAGAAATGTATTCCATTATGCAAGCTTGTCGAAAATGGAAGCATTAAATTTTGGGGAAGGAAAAAATCATCCACACAGACCACCGGCCCCCGCAGTTCATACAAACACAAGGGAATTTGCAGAATGATCGCCATCAGAAGTGGTCCAGATATCTGCAACAATTTCATTTTAACATCAAGTAAAAGAAGGGTAGCACCAATAATGTTGTAGAATGTCTCAAGCGACCACTGATCGTGGTGCTCACCACCATTCTCAACTCTTGTGGGCACGAGACTTCTGATTGGCCGCTTCTCTACGAGAGCGACCCAGAATTCGGCCACACACACAAGGCACTCTTGGGGGGCACGCAAGTTCCAAATTTTCACCTCCAAGATGCACTTTTATGTCACCTGGGACACCTTTGTGTTCCTTCAAGCGAGCGTGCCAAGATGATATGGGAAGCACACTACAGTCGAGTATTTCCGGGTCGAGAAAATAGTAGCAGAACTGCAGAAGTATTTCTATTGGTCAACCCTTCGAAGGGATGTCGAGAAGCAAATCAGATCCCACATTGCTTGTGCCATTGCCAAACCAACCATTAAGAAGCAAGGCCTATATACTCCGCTACCTAACCCTAGTCAACCTTGAAAAACCACCTCCATGGATTACATGTCGGTCCTACCTTCTACTAATCATGGAAATGACTATGTTTTCATGGTCTTCGACAGATTCTCGAATATGGCCATTATGGCAGCCTGCAAGAAGAATATCACAATAGAAGCCGCTGCTAAACTCTTATTTGAACGAGTGTGGGTGCACTTTGGGATCCCACAGTCTATCATATCAGATCGGGATAGCAGGTTCCTCAGCACATTTTGGTCCAGCCTCTAGTCAATGCTGGACACCAAGCTCACCAAGTCCACAGCTTTCCATCCCTAAATAGATGGGTAGACACAGGTCATCAACAGAATGATTGTACACATTATGTGCATGTACAATTCCAAGCATCCACGCACATGGGACGAGAGCCTCCCCTATGTGCAACAAAGTTATAACTGGGCTCTCCACAACTCAATCAGCCACAGCCCTTTTCAGGTGGGCTTGGGATTCCAGCCACTATGTCCCATTGATGTAACCATGCCATTTACAACTACTCAGGCCGATTCAGCTCATGTCTAGTCTAAAGTTGACAAAGAAAATAGCTTCATCGAGCGCATTCAACACATCTACCAACAGGTTCATGACATATTGGATAGAGCTAATGCTAAGTACAAGCAACACCATGATCAGCATCGGGTGCCACACAACTTCCAGGTGGGCGATAAAGTGTGGCTACATTTGCAGAAGAAGTGCCTCACTAGACCCCAATGCAAGCTTCGCCTGCTCCGATACGGGTCGTACACCGTCACCAATTCTATAGGGAACAATGCATTCAAGCTCAGTATTCCACCATTCCTTGGTTTGCACCCAGTATTCAATGTGGACCACCTTTGTCCTTACTTCCCACTGCTACTGGACACCTCTAACATTGTAGAACAACTCACACAAACATATTTAAACCCAGAATGCATGGAACAGGCCACCATAGATTGTATCATGGACATCCAAATAAAGAGCACTCGCCAACAGAAGATCCAACTGTATCGGGTTGTCAAAGCTGGCCAACTCCTGCACCAAGGAAAGTGGGTCACCAGGGACCAAGTTCAACGGAAGTTTCCTCATCTCATGGAAGAACTTAACGCAATGGGGACCATTAATTCCTAAGGGGAGAGGAATGATCCCGGTGGATATTGGTGGTCACCCGCTTATTCCACTTGCGGCCCCACCATTCTCCCTTTCAGTTTTTTCAGTTTCGGCACAACTTACTATTTTTAGCAGTTTTTTCGGGTCTTGAACTTCCGGAGCCATTTTGAGGCCCTAAACGATGTTTTTTGGGAAAAGTGGGAGCAATATGGTGTACGATCACTCAAAATTTGTATTCCTCGGATAGATCTTTCTAACGAGCTATTGAGCACGTCAAACAGAGATCGGATGCCAAAGTTACGTCCCTGGGAAGTTGAAACACCAATTTACCCAAATGGGACCCATATTTTTGGCGCTTAATCTCCTAGGGTTAGGGTTTTGGATGTTTAGGGTTTTCCATTGTTTCTAAATAATAAATAGGCCCTCGAGCCTCATTGTAACTCAGTTCAGAGGCTTGTAGCCGCCACATCTCTTCTCAGAGATAGATACCGGCACCCTAGCTAGTTTATTTCGATTCTGTCTATAAGCAAATTTCAATTCCTTGATATTAATGAAATGAAGCATTATTTCCGTTGTGTCTTTGTATTTATGGTTATATGTTTATTCCGTTGCATTCCTGCATAAATCCGGATATATATATATATATATATATATATATATATATATATATATATATCTATATATATATATATATATATATGCTTCAATCCAAAATAAATTGTTCATTTGTTTCCCTCTTCCTATGGCACATATAAAACAATTTATTAATTTTCTTTCAAAACTAATTATAGTCATATTAATGGTAACTAATTCATTTTTTTTTTTTTTTTTCGAAAAAATTAAATATTATTTTAATAAATAAAATAATTAACGTTCATAAATTTCTTTATATAAATAAATAATCTATATTTTACTAAAATACATATTAATAAATATACAATCAAATAACCTATTTATAAAAAATACTTCTCAAATTTACACGTTTTTAATCTCAATTTTAGTATACCAAAGTTTAACTATAAAAATGTCCATCTTCTCAATATAAAAGACTTTAACTCATATCAATGTTTTATGCAATAAATTTGAATGAATTCAAAAATCTAGCATTTATTTAGTTAAAGGTTTGTGTTTTTTCATTTATATATACACAAATAAGCTAATTATAACATACATTTTTAGTCTCTTTATTTTATCAAACACTTTTTTTTATTAAATAAATTATTTATAACAAACAAAATTTTCAAGTAAAAAATTATAACAAAGCTTATTTTTAAGGCTTCAAATCTAAGAAATGGAATATATAGATATATTCAATTGAAACAATTTTTTGTGTAACAACTTTCATGTGCAACTCTCATGTACACATAATCCTTTCTCAAATTAGACAACATGACTTGTGGAGACCAAACCTCCACACATAACAGTTGAACCACAACCCTAAAACTAATATATTTATATGAAAGTACATTATAGCTACGATTCGTGCTAACATTCATTAAAAACATTAAATGCTTACAAATATATAATCCATATCAAATCCTCATGTGTTACAACAAGTTGAAAATAAATATTTCTTAAAATTGCAACGTGGCTATCTACATAGCAACATAAATATAATATGAAATCCATTCCATACATTCAAGTTATATGATGGTTGCTTCTCTTTACCACTATTTATCCCATAAAACTACATAACCTTCCACTATATATCTATGCCTTTAAATAATACCTATAAGAATATGTGTTGTTATCGTTGGGAAGGAATATGGCTAAAATTACAACGAGGCTATCTACATAGATAACATAAAAATAACGTGTAATTCGCCCAATACATTCAAGTTATTTGATGGTTGCTTCTTTGTTGCTTCTCTTTTCCACTATTTGTCCCATAAAATTCCGTAACCTTCCACTATATATATCCATGCCTTCAACACTATTTTTCCCATCAAACTCCGTAACCTTCCATTCTATATCCACGAATATGTCTTGTTATCTTAGAGTTGTAAACCCTTGAATGGTAATTATGCTTACATCTCGGTGTGTATCACACTTTAGCTGCATTTATTCTTGCGAGTTATCAAGTTCAACAACAAAGAACAATAAAAGACATAAGTGATAACTGATAATAAAAAAACAATTAATACATATCAATTTGAATGAATATTCTATATCATTAAACACAATTTTTTATTTTTTTAAATTTCATTGTTTTTATTTCTCTTCACATAAAGCTAAAATTGAAATTAAGTATTAATTTTTAAACAGCGAAACCTAACAATCCCATTGGTTGCAAAGGGAAATTATTTATTTGTCACTTACCGAATGGTTGAAAAGTTATCGTTCTTCTACCATCTGCGGCAAAGTGACGAAGGGGAGCTAACTGGCCCATTAATTGAAATATTACAAGGACATGGTGGGAGACAAAATACGCATGTAGATGAATCGATCTTGGTTCGTGAGAATTATTACGTGTTTAAGTTCTTAGACATGTTGTTATTATTTTAGGCACGTTGTGATAATTATCATGCATTTGGTAAGGCCACTCATTGACTTCCATACTCATTACTCGAGCTAGAAATATTGAGAAATATTGAGAACTAGAAACAACAAATAATAAAATAAAAATGTAAATGTAAAATAGAGGAGATGTTAAATACTTAGAATTAGAAATATCAAATATTAATATAAAAGTGTAAATACAAGATAGGGGAGAGGTTTCTATTATTGTGCAAGGATTAGTTGTTGTTACTAGTCTTACACATCTAGCAAAAAAATAAAAAATAATCATTTATAATTTAAACACAAATATTTAATATTAAGTTATATAAGTTATTAAATAATGTTCAAAATGGGTCCATATATTGATTGAGATTACAAGTGTTAAACACTAGCCTTAAGTATCAAAATTTGACAATAAATCTTGTCCTCATTACCTCGACGTATGATTTACAAAACAAGACAAATTAAACTTGTGAGCATTCCATCCAATCCTATCCAATAATACACCTATTATATCAGACTAAACCTAATGGATCTCCACTAGAGAAGCTATGAGTAAGGTTGGGTAATACATGCACAAGAACATGTAATATATGTGTCATAACTGCATATATGTTCATCAATGAAAACTTCTCAATGCAATAAATGACACCAACCCATTAAGTTCAAGAATTAAAAATAGAAAAACACAAGGATCAACCATAAGAGTTTAGCAACCATTGGATCACATTCAAATCAATCCACAACACATTTGAATTTGAATGATGGAAAAAAATGTTAATCCTCCCTACTAATAGAATTCAACAACAAAATACTATAAAACAACCTCGGCCCTTAATGAATTTCATTTCAAAATTTCATTCTACTCATCTGCCGCTCGAGACATGCCAGCAGAGACTATGCTTACAATATAATTAGGTTTGAGCACTTCATTATTTTCTTTGTATTTCCTACTAAGCTTGGGTTCCAATTTCAATCTTCCATTAATTTACAATATGAAGCTACTGTGTGTGAAACCACATACAAAAATTAAACATTCACAAAATAACAAAGCCTGATCATAATTGTAACCATTCCAAACAAATTCAACAATTCAAGGCCACTTTCATTAACAATCACACTTTAATTTACAAGAACACTTTCATGTATTTTTTCAGAAAAAATAGTTGCACACTTTCATTTGTATTGGCATTTGAGAGAGACTGTGAATCAAATTGTCGCTTTTAGAGGACATTCACTAATACAAACGAAGATTGAGTTTATATTTTTGAAACAACATTCATTGACACAAATAAATTTTAAGAATATGCAAGTTGTTGTAGCCATGCCTTGAGTTTAAATTGTAGCTTGTACCAGGAGCAAGAGGAGGTGAGGGACCAGAGGTTCCGAACTGTGATGCACTTCATGAAATGAGGAAATGGTGGATGATTTTAATGCTCCCAATGCTCCCAGAAATGATGTTGAGAATGCCCATGTGGTGGCAGGTCGTCTTGTCCCACCGTCAACCATATAGCCACTGTCAACGAAATTACAAGCTGTAATCTCAACGAAGAATATCAATGCCATAAGAGGGTATAAAAAGGAAGAAATTCTAGCTACAATTGATGACATAGAGTTTAGGGGATATTTAGTACAAACATCTACCAAGAAACATGATATTGTTGCCTCAAACATACATTATTGGATTAATGGGATCACTCATACAAACCATAGAGTGTTTGTTTCAATTGTGACTGAAGAAGAGGAGGACAAGGTGGTTTTGTGGTGTAAGGAGATGGCCCAATTGGGACATGAGTTAGAGTTAATACAACTCAAATCTACAATAGATTAAATATGCCAGGGGAGGCCAAACCCCTTCAAATGTGGGTTTCCTAGCAAATCATGAGGGAGTAAGTTTAAAAAAAGGCATCCAGACCTTGCGTTACATAAAGTCGAGGGCCTTGAAATAGACCAATATTTAAATCTATACCCTACAATTGTGTCTAAGTTCTATGACACCCTTTCTTGTGCATATGAGAAACACTCTTATTCTCCAAACCATATATGGACCTATAAAAAAATAGGCTTATAAGTAGGAAAGAATTGTGGCATGCAGGTATTTGCCAAGAGAGGGAGCATAAATGTGCCTAAATTTTTTCCAAAGATTGTGAAGTGGGTCACTATTATTTGTTGTGTCAATGAAACTTTAATCTCGGGTTTTTATCTATTAAAGGATAAAACTCAAGATAACAGCTATATACTGAATTGTGAATGAGGGGCATGCATGGATAACAAACGAACTCTTCTTGAATTTTCCCTGTGACTTTGCTGCATCTATACCAGGTGGTGTCTTGCATCAAAATATACACCTACATGTTCTAGATGGCCATGGAAGTCTCATGATCCAGATGGCTCCAGAGACACACATAGGACAAAGAAGGCTTATGAAAGCTCAAAAATCAAAGTGTCGAAAACGTGGCAAACTCAGTTTCAGGTTGAAGATCTTGTTGTCCTAATCACAATGGTACAAATGGTCTATCAAACCGACTTTGTATGCGGAAGTTGGAGCTAGTCAAAGTTATAAGGTTCAGTTGATGTCTTAACAGGTTAAGGAGGATGCAATTTCGTAGAAATCCGACCACCAGATTCTGACCAGCTCCGCCCAATTTTCGGGTGAAGTTGTGGGACATTTAAAATGTCTCCTTCGGCCTAAATTTGAGTATTTTAAAAATATGCAGTGGACCTCCGGTGGACCCGGCCCACACCACCCCTCAATGCCCTCCATACCATACGTTACACCACAGCTGATAAGGGGTGGGCCACTTGACGTGAGTCTAACCCCCCCAACAAAAAACATGCGTTGATTTTTAAAAACTAAGTGCACCATTTTGGGAGGGGGCAGGTTTTGACTGCCCGATCTCCTCCCCACAAACTCAAATCTTAACCAAAGTGCCAACCACTAGACATTGTATAATATGCTCAAGAAATTATATAAAAACTAGTCTTTTGCTCAGTGCGCCAAGCTGGAACAAGGCACACAGTTCAAGGTAGAGGAGAAAGAATGGTGGCACAAATTTCGAGACAAATGATATTCCTTTGATAACCAGAGATTCCCCAGGGAGGTAAAATTTCAGTTTATTAGAATATGCACAAGTTTAAAGTCATTTTTCTCAGATTTTCGTAGGGAATGTAATCACGACATCAAATTCACCTTTTCAACAACATTTTTGCAGATTCCCTGTGGAGGAGAATCTTCAGGAATATTGAGGGAATATTTCAAATTCCTTGGAGGCAAAACTTCACCAGTTTCATAATGAGGTCACCTTTATACTCATTCTTCTCAAAATTTCATAAGGATCTCAATGGTGAGATCAGATTCCTATCTTGAGTTGTAGATTCCCAAATTCCCCGTGGAGCATCATCTTTAAGGAATCTAAAAGATTCTTTACGGCCTAGATTTCGACAGTGCTAGAATTTAGCGAATTGACAATCGATTCTACACCTCTCAGTGACACGAACCTGATGGTATAGTCAGATTTTCCATCTAGCCCTTATATTTTTCAGCCATTTTCGAGCATGGGATGACGATGTTGGATTTCAGCATTTGGACAGAATATTTCTCACCATTCGATGCCACATTTACAATGGTGCATTCAGATCCAACGATTGATTAACCTATTCTCTAGCCATCATTATATTCTAGGTATATGAAGTGTTGTTTTCGTGTACTTCATTGATTATTGCTATACAATTCTTTATGTCATGTCGATTCACGCTTGATGTAGGATGTAGAATCTTTATGTTTATTTGTTTTTGTTGATTCCTGCTAATGTAAGATGCATAATATTTATGTGTATTGATGTGGTATGTATTTAGCATGGATGGTGATTTATGTTGTGAGATCCCTTTGTTTCCTTGATGGCGGGATACTCTTTGTCACCATGTGTGAAGTTGTTATGTTGATAGGAGGTTTATGATGAGTAAGAGTTCCTCGTAACGGAACCTCTCATGGAGAGACTTTGCCACTCATGTTGAGGGATTTTCCTTGTATGAAACGTCAGCAAAATCCATGTACATTATCACCAGTTACAACACTGGATGAAGCGGCCAACACCATTGAGACACTAAGGCCCAAAGACGTAGTCCACACTAGACGAAATTCGTTATTAAACTTCTTGAATTTTTTTGTATGATTGTTGACATGTGGTCCTCTTGATTATATCTACATGCATTCATTATGCTTTTGATAAAATTTATTTCTAACACATCAGCTGAAGTAAAAGGTCTTGGTTAAAAAGGTAGCAGAAATTTAACCAGATCAAGTGGTATCAGTGTGGTCTTCTTGCTAATGTGAACCACAAGCATGAACCATTGAATGTGGAGCAATGGAGGATGTCAAAGAAATGTATGAGACCATGCTCAGGGTGTCCGAGAAAGCATACATGTTATATGAAGCTTCTGAGAAACAAGCATCAGATAACGCTGAGTTAAAGACACTCCTACTGGAAGACAAGGAGGAGAACTAGTGATTGTAGCTTCAGTTGCAAGCCACGACAAAGGCATTGGAAGAATTGAAGCGCAACTATGGAAGACTTCAAATAGATCACGATGCATTAAAGACACTTGTACAAGAAGAGAAGAAGTAATTGCAGCTTCAATTACAAGCCGTGACAAAGGACTTGAATGAAGTGAAACATAACGATGTCTCAAATAAGCCCTCTTCACCTCTTTAAAATCAACATTTGAGGTAAAAATCTGTGATCATTCTTTATTTTCATCTTCACATGCTATTGTTGCTATAGGCAATGTGGATATCCCCATTACAGGAACTCGCATGAGACTCCTTACCAAGATGGGGTACAAAGGAGGAGGACTTGGCATTCATGGCCAAGGCATAACTCAACCACTGGAGGTTGTGTAGAGACCTCGCTACGCAGGTTTGTAGAGGACGCAGGTATCAGCTCATCTCTTAAGGCTCCGAAGAATAAAGGTGAAGGAGACAGAAGGGTAACCTTTTTTAGGACATTTTTGGTGCAAACATTGTACACAAAAGTTGCAAATTATTGTTGATTCTTTTGGAGGACCAAAATCTCCTTAGTGGGGAGGAATGATCCAGGTGGATCTAGAGACACACATAGGAAAAAGAGGACTTATGAAAGCTCAAAAATCAAAGTGAAGGAAGTGTGGAAAAATTAGCTTGACGTTCAATATCTTGTCGTCCTGGTTGCAACGGTGTGAACGATTCGTCAAACAGAGTTTGTATGCAAAAGTTAGAGCTGGTCAAATTATAAGGTTGACTGGATGACTTGACAGGTTAAGGAGGACACAATTTCGCAGAAATATGGCCACTGGATTCTGGCCAGCTCCATCCGATTTTCGAGCAAAATTGTGGGACATTTAAAATGTCTCCTTCGGCCTAAATTCAGGTATTTTAAAAATATGCAGTTAGTCTAAATTAAATAAAATAAAATAAAAAATTGGAGCGGGCCATGACCCGCGCCCCCCCTCCCATCCAACTTAACAAACATATATGAAATATGGTCTGATGGGTCGTGACCCCCGCAGACCTCATACCCACTCCATGTGGCACCGTTCAGTGGTTAGCGTGGGTGGGCGGTTCACCTCCGATGGACCCGACCCACACCACCTATTCATACCCTCCATACCATACCTTACACCACGGTGGATAAGGGGCGTGCCAACCGATGCAGGTCTGGCTCCCCTTAGAAAACACATGCGTTGATTTTAAAAAACAAAGTGCACCATTTTGGGAGGGGGCAGGGTTTGACCACCGACCTCCTCCCCACAAACTCGAATCTTAATTAATGTGCCAACCACCAGACTTTGTATAATCCACCCGAGAAATTATATTAAAACTCATATTTTCCTCAGTGCGGCAAGCTGGACCCGAGCATGCAGTTCGAGGTAGAGGAGGCGGAATGGTGGCCTGAATTTCGAGACGAAGGATATTCCTTTGATACCCAAAGATTCCCCAGGGGAGGTAAAATTTCAACTTATCAGAATATGGTCAAGTTTATAGTCATCTTTCTCATATTTTCACAGGGCACGTAATGGAGATATCAGATTCGCCTTTTTAGCAAAAAAAATTTAGATTCCCTATGGAGGAGAATCTTCAGGTATCTTGAGGGAATCTTTCAGATTCCATGAAGGCCAAAATTCATCGGTGTCAGAATTAGGTCAATTTTATACTCATTCTTCTAAGAATTTCGTAAGGATCTCAATACTAATATCAGATTCCTGTCTTGAGCTGTAGATTTCCAGATTCCCTATGAAGCAACATGTTTGAGGAATCTAAAAGATTCCTTACGTCCCAGATTTCAGCAGTGTCAGAATTCAACAAATTGACAGTCGATTCTACACCTCTTGTTGACACGAAATCAATGGTGTAGTCAAATTTTCCATCTGAGACTTATATGTTTCGGCCATTTTCCAGCATGGGATGATGATGTCAGATTTCAGCATGTAGAAAGTCGATTTCTCGCCATTCGATGCCACGTTTACGATGGTGCATTCAGATCCAACGATTGAGAAGCCTATTATTCAGACAACATTAGAGTTGAGCTATATGAAGTGTTGTGGCCATTTATTTCATTTATTATTGCTGTAGGATGCTTTATGTCATGTCGATTCCCACTTGATGTAGAACTCCGAATCTTTATGTTTATTTGTTTTTGTTAATTCCTGCTGATGTAAGATGCGAAATATTTATGTGTATTGATGTGGTATGTATTTATCATGGATGGTGATTTATGTTGTGATATCCCTTTGTTTCCTTGATGGTGGGATATTCTTTGTCACCATGTGTGAAGTTGTCATGCTTATAGGAATTTTGTGATGACTAAGAATTCCTTGTAACAAAACATCTCGTGGAGAGACTTTTCCACTCATGTTGAGGGATTTTCCTTGTATGACAAGTCAACAAAATCCATGTACATTATCACTAGTTACAACACTAAATGAAGTGGCCAACACCATCAAGACACCCAGGCCTGGAGACGTAGTCCACACTAGACGAACTCTGTTATTAAACCTCTTTCGTTTTGTTGTATGATTGTTGAGATGTGTTCCTCTTGATTATATATGCATGTGTTCATTAATGCTTTTGATAAAATGAGATCTTAACACATCAACCGAAGTAAAAAAGTCTTGGTTAAAAGGGTAGCAAAAATTTACCTGGATCACCTCATGGTTGTGCAGACAATTCAGGAGGCCAACAATTTGGGCATTGAAAAATTAACACTGTCGACTCATACCACTGATAGATTGCAACCCATTGATGTGATTGTGTTTGGGTATTTCAAGAAATATTTCGAGGAAGAGAAAGCTTCATATAAAATAAAGAATACAGGGGTGGAGGATTTTTTCTTGAGTTTTACGGGCATGCAAGTAAAGCATTTAAAAGAATTCTAACACCTTATAATATCAAGTCTAGATTTTGGAGTAGTGGAATGTGGCCACTGGATGTTAATTCTCTTTTGCATGATGGTGGTTATAGCTAGCTATTTGATGTGGAAGGTCAAGAATAACAGGACTTACATGACCAGGTTGATTCCCAAGAAGATGTGGATGGGAAAGAATATGTTGTCGTTGTTGAAGGTATCATGTCCTTTTCTCAAGGGAAATTTTTTGGTGACAATGATGATCATGTAAGCGAGACATTGTTCAGTCATGATCCAATTTTCAATAACATGGAAGATGTAGCACCCACTAAACCACCAAAAAAAATTCACGTCATATTCCATATGAGACATTTGATCATGTGAATGACTATGAAAATGTGGTTTCAAATGATAATGCAACAGGTATCAACAATGACCAAATGATAATTCCAACCTAGGTAACCCCACCCACATTGTTGGAAGAGGCCGTGTTGAATATTAACAAACATAATGTGATATCCACCAATGAGGAAAACATGGCCATGCCTTCTATTGATGGTGCTAGATATAATCAACATACAAGGGTTCTCTCTGATGTGAAGTCCCAATTAGACCTCACTTCTTTTGGAGTAGGAACCCCGTCCGGATTATCGAACCGACCACCATAGCTTAAGGTTTTCCTTCGCTTCATTGGATAACAGAAGATGTTATTGTAATAATATATGGACATCATCTCAGTCAACCTACTACCATGCAAGATCCCACAATTATAACACCAACTAGACAAAGTAGGAATAAAAAAATATGGATGACACGCATACATAAATATTACATATAAACATAGACATGCATAGCGAGTGCATAACTGACACATACTCTTGATAAACACATCCAATATTCGCACTATCAATTTTCACATGGAAACATAACTACAAGCATGGCCATCACCATGCATACAAAACAAGCACATATACCACAAGCATAAGGAACACATATGTCACTGACATGTAGGTGTGACCAACACACCACCCATCAAGTTGAAGGGGTGAACCATGCTATGATACCACTCTGTAATACCCTCCTCCTGCATTTACCCAAGATAACCATTCCAGTAGCTTAAACATGTGATGAGAGGCTAATATGATGTGATTCAACTCCCCAAGTATAGTTAAGGAAGTGGAACCGACATAGCGAAACCAAACTAACCTTCCACACATGTTACAAAACCTACAGGAGCCAACCAACCCTTATATGAGATCAATCCTGATACCACTTGACAATTTCTTCATTTAGACCCTCAACCGCTCCCATGACAAGCCATGCATTCGACTAAGGCCTTCCAGTCACTCCCACAATAAAGCATGCAAACAACTATGGACTTTCCTCATCTATTTTGACCTAGCGACCTAATATTCTAAGCTACTTTTTGAGGGCTAGGTCTTAGGGAACTGCCCATAAATTAATGAAATCTCCATAAATGATAAATAACATTGAAACAAGGGTACTAATGAAAACATTCGTACAAGTATTTGATTTTACCACTGCTAAAAATGACATGCATTTTGTTAAACATGTCATAAATAATTAATCTACAGGTCATAACAATAGATATAAAAATAAGGGTCTCATGATTATCTGAGATTCGAAAATAAGAATTGATGCATATGGGTCTCATATATTCATTGTTCATTCATTTTGTAATCAAAACATGATGAGATACTTACAACAAATGTGCCATAAAACATCCTCATAACCAACATACAACCAGCAGAAATAACTAGGATATAACAACCATAAAAACCACATTTGAACAAGTGTATGTACCCATCAAATAGAAGAGGAAAGTAGCTCTTATTAACATATACAAAATGAAACTAGGTTTGGGCTTCCACGTACTACCGGACCATAGATTGGGTTGAATCAAATCTCTCTTTTAGTCAATCACCCGCATCCCATATTCGAAACATGAATGTGGGATCTCATGGAACAAACAAAAAAAAACCAAACCAGGGCTTCCATAGGCCAAACCATCAAAACCCTTAACTAGTGGCTCCACCTCATAGTCAGACATCACTAACCATCACTAGATTTTCCTCTACCCTAGTTTTCTACTGCTTTAGAGTGTTTGTTCCAGCAAGGTCTTTCAGGACTAGTAACTCACCCCACCAAGGGCTTCTAGGGTGTCTTTCCAACCAAGGCTTCTAGGAATAGTAACTGATCCCAAACTATTACGGGGCTTCCAGAGAGTTTGTACAACCAAGGCTTCTAGGAATGAGTAACTCAACCAATAACCATAAGGAACATGTGAATCAAGCACAAAAAATAAGGAAAGTAAACCCACAACACCATGGCTATATAGGAAATGACAAGGCTAGCAAAAACCACTCTCAATCCAGGAAATCCTCCATTCCAATAAACAATCATAACCAAGAAACCACATGCATGTTCCATGCATGCCAAAACTAGCAAGAAAATCATACATGAAACTCTGTACCTGTAATAAAAATTCATTGTAGCTACTGATCCCACTGTCCTCTTGCACTTTCATAATATTTTGTTGCCTTCTTGCTCCAAATCTAAAGTATGCCACACTCCTTGAAGAGTGCTCCAAAAAAAATCTAAGTCTCCAATAGTATGAGAGGGAGAGAAGAGAGAGAGAGAGATCTCCAAGCTAAAACTGATAAAGGTATGTTCTCTCATCCTTAAAATCATTTTTATTAATGACGCTTGTATTTTCTTCAGTTTTTCATTATTTTCCTTCATTTTTCTCCTGACATGCAACAAGTGACCTTTCACCTTCCTTTTCTCATATTTTCCATTATTTTCATAAATAAAGGCCAATAAATGCCACTTTTCCTTTCCAAATCCTTTTCCATTTCCTTTTCCAATATCCATAGTCATTAATTAATCACAAGTGATCCCCATTACTATGTTTCTTCCCAAAATTCAAATTGGAATACATGTCCCGTGATCATGGCTATTATTTTTCCTTTATTAACATTATTACATGGATTTTTGACCAGGGATGTAACAATTCTAGTGGACTGCACCAAGCCATATTAATCCAAGTTTCATGAATCCACTCCTACCTCAATCTCACTCTCATTTCATTCTTCAACTCATGAGGTTTTCAACTTACATAACAGTGGCGTAAAAAATTGGCACTGGTAACAAATCATAATCTGGAATAGGTGGATGATGAGGATGTTGATCATTTACATTACAATTCTGTAGATCCTTCATTGAGACCTATTGTATCAAATATTTTGGTCCTAATAAAATCAAGGAATATAGACACAAGAGATTAGAAAAGAAGGAAGAAAGGAATGTTACATAGATTCCAAAATAGTAATTGGTTAAAATAGAAAGAAAGTTGTCTCGTATGTAATGTTAAATAATGCAAAAATTGTGTACTCATAGAAATGCAGTCAATTCCTAAAGGGCGCAAATATGTAAGTTGCATTTCCCTTTGTATTGATGAATCCAAGCGGTCAAGTCTAGGTAAAAGTGCAAGTGTGTTGAGACATCTCCTATGTGCCTTACAGGTTCAAGAAATCACAAAGGTTGTGAAGGAATGCCTGAAAAATCAACTACGACGAGAACATCTCATTATGAATGGAAGGCCACTTCGGCTAGAAGAAATGGATATCCTGCTCGATTGTCTTAATCCACCCCATAAATTATAGGTAATCAATGAAACTCAAGATGTTGAATGTGGTTTTTGAATTTACATGATGCTGAAGTTCTTATACTCGAAAAAAAAAATTGGAGTGTAAAAATGTAATTATTTTAAGAATTGATGAAATATATGGCTATTTATATTTAAAAAATAATTCCGTAACCTTCCTAAACTGAGCAATTTTCCACTGAAAAACTGCCACAAAAGTACCCTGTTGCTCCACCACCACTGATTCTTGGCCCCAAAGACTAATCTGAAAGTGATATACCAATACCCAAATTACAAAGAATACACAATTCAAAATATTTGATATAATTGTTTTCATTTTAACAAGGAATTTATTAATTTCAAAAAAAAGGAAGTATCAAATCAAAGAGGGATCAAAACCTTCTACAATTTCCCCTCTTGAATACATATAATTTCACTTTAGTCCATATAAGGTGCCCTCGATGCCAATGTAGGTTGAACATGGTTGTTGTAGCAAAGGTTGGTAGTTCTATGCACCCCTCACTAAGTCCCCTTGTTTCTCTTATAAGTTTGTCGCTGGAAAACATAAAATCATTTTTTTGTTCATGAATTTATGCCCGTAATGAATGTCATGACTTAATACAATGAAGAAAAATGAATATGTTTAATGAGTAAATCATTAAATCATTCTAATGATCAATGGTTAAAAGATAATCTCACACTTATTCATTATTATTCCTGCAGTTAGCCTTTAAATAACATATAGTGAATGTCCTCTAGACTAAGAAAAAAGTGAAGGTGGCCTCAAATGAATCCAAAGTAATGGAATATCACAGGCCTCAAATGCTTCACCTTGTTGGTGCTAGCTTCGATGCCATGTTCAATTACCAATGGCATGAAGGGTATTAACATCTAGGGAGACATGACATAAGCCTTTAGAGAGGCCTTGGTGAAGCAATTAGGAGAGAACCACAAATCTCAAGCGGTAGAGCTTTCTAGGAATAATTCTGATGATCTAGGATATGTCATTTTCCTTACCGCAGACGAGTTCTATGACCCTATTTCCCCTTAAGATAGTAAAATTTTGGGAATCAATGTATTTTAATACTTTTAGGGTATCCATGATCAATGCTAGGAAAGGAGAAACAACATAATTAACATTGGGAGGGAGGAGCACGTGAGAGTTCAAGTTTGGGAAAATGTAAGGTTGAAACGTTTTAGAAACCACCCACTACCCTCCACCCAACACCTGTAACCATGATCCAATTGCCAACAATAATTTCTTTTTCTAGCACCAAAATTAATAGTACTAGAAGGTACATAATGTCATAGGAGGATATTTCTTCCTAGAGGGATGCCTTACGACATAATTATTATGTTAAAAATAATAAAATATATATTCAAATACCAAAAATTTAAATAATACATTAATAACTATGTATATTTTAAAAATATATATATTTATTATTTTTAATTAAATCATATTATTTTATTACACACAAAAAAAATATTACTTTAAAAATACATTTAATCGTATATAGAAAACCTCAACCAATTCATGGGTTATTGAGATATAAGAATTAATTAGAATATAAAGGCAATAAAATTCTCTTAGTTTCACTTAACATTATTTTGACAAGGTAATGAAGGCACACTATAAAATATCAACGCTTTTTAAACTAGCTGTCAACATATATCTCAAAGCTTCTTAAACTAGTTGTCAACATCTTTGGAAGTAACACACTTTGTTTTAAATCGCACATGAGGCCTTCTTCCTTAGCTTTATAATCTGCCAGCCTAATTTATTTACTATGTCACACACTTGGCATTGGCAAAAATGGAGAGCATGAGTAAGTTACCAAGTTGCTCTTTCTTACAATAGGAACTGAAAGAGAAGATACTCGTTTGGGGAGATACTATTTTGGATTTTGGATGAGTAACGATGGAGTTTCAATTTTTTTTATATACATTATAAAGACTCATAAAGACTCTGTATCATGTATGTGAAGGTAGAGAATGTTCATTATTATTCAACCATATCCATAACTTTTAATTTATATTTCTGTGTTGAAACTCAGGCTATGGGTTGTATTTCTTGATTTGTGGAGGAATGAAATTCAATCCACAATGAGATGCACAATCAAGCTAAATCCATCTCATATTTTCTATGCAATTGTAACTTCCAAAAGAGCTTAAACAATATACAAAATATGCAAGTTTTAGAAATGGTAGTATTAATTAACACAAAATCTTATCTACGAGTTTCTCTAGTTCACATAAAATATTATCTTCCAATATTTTCTTTTATGAATACATCTAGTTATCTTGAATTTCTCTATTGTTTGTTCTTGATTTTATAAAATTCATCATGCAACATAAAAAATCTAGTTAAGTCATATTAAACTTTTAGCTAAAATTCATCATAATTCTTAATTGAAACATGCTACCCAAAGCCTATCGAAATTCCCACTATCTACTTGTAATTTTCAAAAAAAATAATCCTGGGAATTCAGGAAGCGAAACACCGCTTTACCCACAAGAACATTGTATTAATATCTAGTATTTTAAACATTGGATTTCAGTTTTCCCAAGCTTTGGTAAGTGTATGTGGAGACTAAGGAACCTTGCCAAAGCCTTGTCTCGATTGTTTGCAACTGTTGTTTGCATAAATATAGTGATTTGAATGTCTGAGTGCATAGACATTAAATGTTGTGACATTTAATTTATACACTTGCTATCTAAATGAGACTAGAGAAATGTAAGCTTACCTTTACAAAAGAGTGATGAAAATGCATGCAAAGGAGAGCAGCAGGTAGGGATTCCAAACCCAACATAGCCTTCTTTCAAAAGAACAATAATAATGAAAAATTCATTTATACTCACACACAAATTGAACACCAGAGGCGATTGAAATATGATTGTCACCTACATACTAACTAAATAAACAAACCCAAAAACAATGAAGCAAAGGAAAACCCAAATTTATTATTGGTGATGGGGCCTTTGAAGGAATGCAAATAGCACCTCATGGTACATCTATAGTTTTTTACTACTTGATCAGAGACCATTAAAGAGATTATATGAGCCACATCATTATGAAGATATTAAAGAAGTTGACCATGGATTTATTGGCTACATATTTTCTATATTTTAGAAATTATTGACTTTTTGTTACCTAAAATGATATGTGCTAGCAACCATGACCAAAATTATATAAATCTCACTCAAATTTCTTTTATTTAATATATTTGAATATAGAAATAATAACTATTATGATAATTAATTTTTAGTTTTTAGAATCTTGTGAAGATTTATTTCCTCATTTTATTAAAAAAAATCATTTATATACAATTACTAATTTTTATGATGTGATAAAGATATGTTAACTCAAAAAAACCATATTAATATTTGTTATGTTTCTATTTACAATTAGTCAATACAAAGAGTTAATTGATAAAAATTATTTTGAATTAATGATTTCTTAACTTTGATTACAATATGCCAATTTATAATTGCAATTTTTTCTAGTATGTCTTTACTAATATAACTTTAATCAAAAGTCATATCAATTAATTTTATTTTAATAAATAGTATATATATTTTTAATTAATATATTTTATTTATTTGATTATTTAAGATGTATATTTCTACATAATAAAGACATGTTAACTCAACACAACTAATATGTTTGTATTTAAAATTAGTCAATACAAAAAGTTGGTTAGTAAAAAATAGTTTGAATTATTGATTTTCTTTACTTTGATTAGAATATACTAGTGTATAGTTGCAATATTCTTCAATATATCTTTCTGTAATTGAACTTTAATAAAAAAATAATATCAACTAATTTGATATCTATATATATATATATATATATTCATGATTCTTAAAATTTATTACTATAGAACACCATATAATCCTCTATAGCTTCATGTATTTATTTACTTTAAAATATATCATTATGTGAGCTTTTGAGCTTCTATAGCAATTACGTTAATTTTTTATAATTTCTAATTTAACTTTAATAAAAAGTAATATCTACTCATTAGGATATTTTCTTTATTTGATTCTTTAACACATAGATTTCTAAATAATAAAGATATGTCAACTCAATACAATCATTATGTTATTTTTTTATTTACAATTAGTCACAGTGACCAGATTTCATGGGTGACAGCTGACACATGTCAAAAAATTGAAATAACACACCCAAACTTTTAAACCAATCACATGGTAACAAATTATTTTTTTAATTAACAAAATACTTCAATGATTTCTAAAGTTAAATAATCAAAGTTGTTATAGTCAATGCTAAACTATAAGTGGTTAACACAAATAAAAATTGATAATAGCACATGGACACTAAAAGCTATTCTAAAAAACATTAAAAGAAAACTAGCTCTTAATAACAATCTATTATTCTTCAAAAAAAAGTATCTTAATAAGATTATTTTATTCTTTAACCAAAATTAAAGTTTTCTTATACATAAATGAATGTTATAAATAATAACGAGGAACTTATCATGGAGGAATTTATCAGAATTAGAATAATCTCAAATATTTAGGAAATTAGCTACATATTAAAATTACTAAGAAATAAGAAATAAATATGCATCACTATAATATGGCATTGAAAATAAAATATAAATAAAGGGACTCATGCAAAAAATCAATTAACGAGTCATATTCAAGAAAATAGTTCTTATTTTATTAGAATATAATGAATTATCTTCATCTTGAAACTATGAAAGGTACAAGTTTTTTGCATAGGTTGATTACAATTTGCGTAATGTATTCATGTTCAAAATACATGATATCTATTATGTAGTGGGGAACAGACACCTTAAGTTAAATTTGATTTAAACAAGTCATTTTCGACATGGAGTTTTACACTATTCTCCATCCTATAATATTTATAAATATAATAAGTTTTACTATATTTATAAATATGTTTTAGAAACCACCCACTACCCTCCACCCAACACCTCTAACCATGATCCAATTGCCAACAATAATTTCATCGTCTAGCACCAAAATTAATAGTACTAGAATGTACATAGTGTCACAGGAGGAGTTTTCTTCCCAGAGAGATGCCTTACGGCGTAATTATTATGTTAAAATTAATAAAAAATAAATTCAAATACCAAAAATTTAAATAATACCATAATAACTATCTATATTTAAAAAAATATATATTTATTATTTTTAATTAAATCATATTATTTTATTACACACAAAAATACATTACTTTAAAAATACATTTAATCATATATAGAAAACTTTGACCAATTCATGGGCTACTGAGATATGAGAATTAATTAGAATATAAAGGCAATAAAATTATCTTAGTTTCACTTAACCTTATTTTGACAAGGTCTTGAAGGCACACTATAAAATATCAACGCTAAATTCCAACTAGCTGTCAACATATATCTCAAAGCTTCTTAAACTAGTTGTCAACATATTTGGAAGTAACACGCTTTGTTTTAAATCGCACCCGAGGCCTTCTACCTTAGCTTTATAATCTGTCGACCTAATTTATTTACTATGTCACACACTTGGCATTGGAAAAAATGGAGAGCGTGAGTAAGTTACCAAGTTGCTCTTTCTTAGAATAGGAACTGAAAGAGAAGATACTCGTTTGGGGAGATACTATTTTGGGTTTTGGATGAGTGATGATGGATTTTTAATTTTTTATATATCCATCATAAAGAATCTTGTGTATCATGTAAGTGAAGGCAGAGAATGTTCATTATTATTCAACCATATCAATAACTTTTAATTTATATTTCTGTGTTGAAACTTAGGCTATGGGTTGTATTTCTTTCCTTATGGATGAATGAAATTCAATCCATAATGAGATGCATAATCAAGCTAAAGCCATCTTATATTTTCTATGAAATTGTAACTTCCGAAAGAGCTTAAACAATGTAAAATATGCAAGTTTTAGAAATGGTAGTATTAATTGACATAAAATCTTATCTACGAGTTTCTCTAGTTCACATAAAATATTATCTTCCAATATTTTCTTTTATGAATACATCTAGTTACCTTGAATTTTTCTATTGTTTGTTCTTGATTTTATAAAATTCATCATGCAACATAAAAAATCTAGTTAAGTCATTTCAAACTTTCAGCTAAAATTCATCATAATTCTTAATTGAAACATGTTACCCAAACCCTATCAAAATTCCCACTATCTACTATTAATTTTCAAAAAAAAAAATCCTGGGAATTCAGGAAGCGAAACACCACTTTGGCCACAAGAACATTGTATTAATCTTGAGTATTTTAAACATTAGATTTCTGTTTTCCCAAGCTTTGGTAAGTGTATGTGGAGACTAAGGAACCTTGTCAAAGCCTTGTCTGGATTGTTTGCAACTGTTGTTTGCATAAATATAGTGATTTGAATGTCTAAGTGCATATAAATTAAATGTATTGACATTTAATTTATACGCCTGCTATTTAAATGAGACTAGAGAAATGTAAGCTTAACTTTACAAAAAAGTGATGAAAATGCATGCAAAGGAGAGCAGCAGGTAGGGATTCCAAACCCAACACAACCTTCTTTCACAAGGACAATAATAATCAAAAATTTATTTATACGCGCACACAAATTAGACACCAGAGGCGATTGAAATCTGATTGTCACCTACATACTAACTAAATAAACAAACCCAAAAACAATGAAGCAAAGGAAAACCCAAATTTATTATTGGTGAAGGGGCCTTTGAAGGAATGAAAATAGCACCTCATGGTACATCTATAGTTTTTTACTACTTGATCATAGAATTTGGGACACCATTAAAGTGATTATATGAGCCAAATTATTATGAAGATATTAAATAAGTTGACCATGGATTTATTGGCTACATATTTTCTATATTTTAAAAATTATTGACTTTTTGTCACCTAAAATGTTATGTGCTAAAAACCATGACCAGAATTATATAAATCTCACTCAAAAAAAATTTATTTAAAATATTTAAATATAGAAATAATAACTATTATGATAATTAATTTTTATTTTTTAGAATCTTATGAAGATTTATTTCCTCGTTTTATTAAAAAAGTTTTATTTATATACAGTTATTAATTTTTATGATGTAATAAAGATATGTTAACTCAACAAAACCATATTAATGTTTGTTATGATTCTATTTACAAATAGTCAATACAAAGAGTTAATTGATAAAAAGTATTTTGAATTAATAATTTCTTAACTTTGATTACAAGATGCCAGTTTATAATTACAATTTTTCCTAGTATGTCTTTACTAATATAACTTTAATCAAGAGTCATATCAATTAATTTTATTTTAATAAATAATGTATATATTTTTAGTTAAGATATTTTATTTATTTGATTATTTAAGATGTATATTTCTAAGTTAACTCAACACAAATATTATGTTTGTATTTAAAATTAATCAATACAAAAATTTGGTTAATAAAAAATAGTTTGAATTATTGATTTGTTTTATTTTGATTAAAATATACTAGATTTATTCATGATTCTTAAAATTTATTACTATAGAACACCATATAATCCTCTATAGCTTCATGTATTTATTTACTTTAAAATATATTATTATGTGAGCTTTTGAGCTTCTATAGCAATTATGTTAATTTTTTATAACTTCTAATTTAACTTTAATAAAAAGTAATATTTACTCATTAGGATGTTTTCTTTATTTGATTCTTTAACATATATATTTCTAAATAATAAAGATATGGCAACTCAATACAATAATTATGTTATTTTTTTATTTACAATTAGTCAATAGAGTAACTCATTAATAACAATTGGTTTGAATTATTGATTTAATTTGTTTTGATTACAAGATGCCAACCATAATCCCCATGAAAATTGGAGAATTGTCACAGTGACCATATTTCATGGGTGACATGTGACACATGTCAAAAAATTGAAATAACACACCCAAATTTTTAAACCAATCACATGGTAACAAATTATTTTTTTAATTAACAAAATACTTCAATAATTTCTAAAGTTAAATAATCAAAGTTGTCATAGTCAATGCTAAACTATAATTGGTTAACACAAATAAAACTTGATAATAGCACATGGACAGTAAAAGCTATTCTAAAAAACATTAAAAGAAAACTAGCTCTTAATAACAATCTATTATTCTTAAAAAAAAGTATTTTAATAAGATTATTTTATTCTTTAACCCAAAAATAAAGTTTTCTTATACATAAATGAATGTTATAAATAATAATGAGGAACTTATCATGGAGGAACTTATTAGAATTGGAATAATCTCAAATCTCTAGGAAATTAGTTACATATTTAAATTACTAAGAAATAAGAAATAAATATGCATCACTATAATATAGCATTGAAAATAAAATATAAATAAAGAGTCGCATGCAAAAAATCAATTATCAAGTCATATACAAGAAAATAGTTCTTATTTTATTAAAATATAATGAATTATCTTCATCTTGGAACTATGAAAGGTACAAGGTTTTTGCATAGGTTGATTACGATTTGTGTAATGTGTTCATGTTCAAAATACATGATATCTATGATGTAGTGGGGAGTAGACACCTTAAATTAAATTCGATTTAAACAAGTCATTTTCGACATGGAGTTTTACACTATTCTTGATCCTATAATATTTATAAATATAATTAGTTTTAGATTAAATTATGTATTTTAAAGATTTATTTTAGGTGTTTAAGGGATTTGGTTAGGAAGAATGATATAAAATTTTTAATTGAAAAATTAAATGGGCTTAATTTCTACTTTTTTCAACTAATTTAGAGCTAGATCATAACTTAACCAGTTATTTTTTATATAACAGAAAATATCTAGATTTTTGGTCAAGTTCCTATATATATTTAGGCTTTGGGGATTCTTAAGATAACTTCCACATAAAATTGCTTTAACTAATTATGATAAAGTTCCACCTCATCCTTGATACAAATACTTCTTAACTACTGTTAACTTACATGTTCAATTGTTTTGTTATTGTATCTACCAGGTTAGAGATAACCTATGGGACCTTTTTTAGAGTGCAAAACTTGAAAAAAACTATATACCTCAAGAGATTTAATCCTTTTCAAAATGGATCTATATTGACTTTAGATATGCATATAACATGTGTAGCTTTTCATTTTTAAAACTGTGTTTTTGAATTGATAAATGAATACAATGCCTTGAAAGTTTACTATGACACATGCATTCTGTAAACTACATATAAATTTGCAAGCAGTTCCAACAAATATTTGTTAGACAAAATTTAAATTTGAATTTAAAACTGGAATTAATGACTCCAAATTAATTTAAATTTGTTAAAAAGAGATAGCTAAAATTATAAAACAAACTGCGTTCTTTATGTTGATTGCAAAATATCCTGGAATCGTCACTGAAGTAAAAGATGCTCTATATTTAATTTCTTTATCAATAAACATTGCCTTTAGTCATTTCCTCCGTGCAATTGCACTTTTTGTAGGTACTCCCCAAAAAATCTATGGCAATGTTTCTCCTCATTATGTTGCATGTTATAGGTTGGATATAATATGTATATAAGATTTTGATATAGTGGTATAATTAGGAAAAAATCGTTTAACTAAATGGTTCTAGCAACATTTGTGAAAGCTTAGGCACAATTCATTGTGTAAGACTATTGCAAGCCTGAACACATTTTCTCCCCTCGATCCTCCAACCTTTAAGTTATTATCGTTCCTTTGTAACAACATTTTTTACAATAACATTATAAATATGTTCATTGTATCACTACACCTTTAAACACAATTGCTAATTTTAACATAAATGACTGTTACTATTTTTATTATTTTTCAGATTTTAAAAACGGGTGAAAAAAATAGACAATTACACGCAGTGTTATAAAGGGATTTTACCAAAAGGATTATATTAACAATGATTTTACATTCTATACCGTATACAACCGAAGCATCTTCCAGCTCCAATGCAATTACAGCTCCACACATTGGCTGTAAATCGAGAAAATGGATTTTCGTATATCAAATTGTTCCCACAGATTCCAAGATAAATTCGTCTTTCACTAACTCAGTCCACATTATTTATAGGATGACATGAGCTTTCATTTTCAGAAACTAAAGACGGTGGCAGTCTCTTCTTGTTGAATTCTCGCCAACATTTCAGTCGCTTAAGATTAATCTGTGCTCTCTATTATTACGTGGAGCGCGTTGTTTGATTCAGTGGCCTGCGTAAAGGCACATGCACTTTCTGGCTTCCCGTTTCGGCTGAGAAGATTCAGAGAATGTCTACAAATTGGGCATGAAGAATGCGAAAATAACCCATTTATCAATGATTACAGTTTGGCAGCACTCGCAGCTTTTCTCCTTCCACGAATGCGGCCAAGCAGATGGGGCAATCGGTGCCCCAACACGGTGCTAGCTTAGAAGCAGATGTGTAAACAACAATAGTGCAATGCTTTCCTTCTTCTGGATTTCGCTTTAGGAAATATGAAATCTTTCTATCCTACAATGATTGCACACTTGGCATTATAATAGAGACTCCGTGTTCAAATGGGCAAATATCAGCTGCTTTGGGTCAGAGAACATCTGGCGAATGGCAGGTAAGAGTCCCCACCTGGTTCGAGAGTGCGCACTCTGTCTGGAACATCTGGCGAATGGCAGGTAAGAGGCCCCACCTGGTTCGAGAGTGCGCACTCTGTCTGGAGTGTCATTTGCATCCATATAAATGCACTCCCAAGCTCTATCTCAAGAATATATAAAATATTATTAAATATATATTTTAACAAATTCGCATATTTCAACTTCAGAAGGAGAAGAAAATACATATTTCCTTTTCGTAGTACTCGAGAAATGCCTGACCTAGCATTTCGGAAAAATAAAAGTGTCAAGGATAGGTATGATTACATATAAGAGTTTTTAGATAACTTACTTTTGAAGGTAATTTAAAATTGTTTGAAATTCCACGTGGGCTTTGCCATAAGATTCCTCCTCATCATTGACAATAGTGACCACGCTTTTCAGTTATTTATGTTCCATATGGTTCTTCTTATCTTCATTTCTTCCAAAATGAAAAATTATCTTTTTCTTCTGGATAACGTCCATGTTTATGTGGGGGACATTGCTAAATTGTGGCGAAAGGGATTACTTAGCTTTGGTGGTTTTTTTCAGTATTTATACTGAAGGAACTTTTCCCCTTCCCTTTTTTTTTATTGGAAGGGTGTAGAATGTTTTTTTTTAATAAATTTGTTTAGTTATATGAGGTATATGGGTGGCAAACATGTATAGAAATCAAAATCCATATTTTATGATATATATTTTATAGTGTAAAAAATTAAAATATATAATAATATTTTTAATTTTCAAGATTTATTTTCAATTTATTGTGGAGATTTTTAATCTGTAAATTAGATTTCTTATAATGCAATATGCTAACACTATAACTTACTAATTCTACATGTCTAAAAAAACAATAATTCATTTTTATATGACATTTTTTTAATTAATCAAATTAATTAAAAGAATAAAACGGTCATAATTACTTTTGACATCAATCTCAATTTTTAATTTATATTTATTATTAAAAATATTCTATGGAAATTAAATCCACTACCATCCATTAATAATTAGAATTCAAGCCACATAAAAATCTTAATATCTTAGTTGTGAATAAAAAATGTTTATATATTCTCATTTCTTTTATATTAATAAATACAATTTTTAATATTAAATCTATTACATCTTTAGATCTATATATTTATCATTACTAAATCAGTCTACACATTAAATTTACTTGATACAATTATAAAAAAATAATGAGGGTGTAATTCTATCTAATTCCATGGACGGTCCAAGTTTTCTCTATCAAGTTTTTTCAATCAAATGGGATAAATCATGAGTGTGTAGAGAGTTATATCTAGCTCAAGTGGTTGTCCCAAATCTCCCCTCTTTAAATAGCAAGATTATGGGTATGTTGAGAGCTTAATATGGTTCAGGTCATATTGGATGTTGCACCATAAATGTTCATCACCCCCTTAATTTGTGATTATCATAATATTCTAACTATTATAATAGGTTTTATAAATTTAATCTTAATTAAAATTATGTAAAATGATTAAAACTAACAACATTAATTAAGGCACCCAATCCTAAACCATACGGGTATGACTCAATTGTCTCTCCTTCAAGCTAAATAATCATATCCAAAATTGTTCCAATGGGTTGATGATTTATCATAAATGAGGAATAGTTTATGGAAAGAGGAAATAATCACATCGAGACTCGTTTCAATGGGTTGATGATTTATTATAAACGAAGAATAGTTTATGGAAAGAGGAAATTAACATTGCCACGAAAAAATTATTTTAAAATATATTGTTCATTCATTAATTTTTTTTAAATTGAAATATATTTAAACAAAAGCATAAAAGGAATTCATATTATATCTTCTTCTTTCTAGTTAAAAAACATAACAAAAAGATGTATATTTTTAGGAAACGTATAACATTCATATTTTTTTTAAATTCTTATTAATCATTTCATCTAGGAGTTGGAGGTCTTTTCTAACATTGATTATCTGTCATGATTTTACATGCTACATTTGCAAAACTATCCACCTTTATATTCATTAATAGGAAGATTTGATAATATTCAACAATCTTAAAAATCTCCACCTCCTAAATCATTAAAATAATTACTTTTGATTTTTTTTTTTTAATTTAATAATAAATTTTCAAAATTTTAATTATTATTTTGTATTCTTAATACCAAATAATACTTATATAGTTTTTTTTTAATAAACTTTAATCCAAGAAACAAAATAACTTGTTCATTTGTTTCTCTCTTATATCACAATTTTTATTTTTATTTTTCAAAACTAATTACAATACTTCCCTTCTTATACTAATTGTAACTAACTTATAAAATTTTCATTTATCAAAAATATTGATAAATTTTATTTTAATCAATAAATTAATTAACATGTATAAATTTCTATATATTATTAAAATATATATTAATAAATATACAATCAAATAACTTTTATATATATATATATATATATATTTAATTAAAATATAAATTTATGATTATTTTCAATCTCATTTTTGCTTTATATTTCCAATTGCCATAAAACATTTTAACCATAAAAATGTCTCTTCCCAAGTTATAAAAGACTTTGATTAATACAATGTTTTAAACAATAAATTTGAATGAATCTAAAATACTATCATTTATTTAGTTAATGGTTTGTGTTTTTCGGTTAATATATATACAAATTAAATTAATTAATATACATTTTTGTTCTTATTTTACCCAACACTCTTTTTAACCAAATAAAATATTTTATAACAATTTTCTTTTATAAAACTAAAATAATTACAAATATTAAAAGTTTGGAAATGTAATATCCATAACCCATATCGTAATCCTCATTTCTTACATCAAGTTTTAGAAGAAATATGGCTGAAATTGCAACGTGCTATCTGCATCAGGAACATAAGTATAACATGCAATTCGCCGAATACGTTGAAGTTGTTTGATGGTTGCTTCTCTTTTCCACTATTTATCCCATAAAACTCCATAACACATATATATACGCCTTTAAATAATTGCTATAAGAATGTGGTGTTATGTTAGAGTTGTAAACGCTAAAATGATAAACTATTCGCATCGCAAGGCCGGGAAAATTTTGAAGTATCCTTAGATCTCGGTGTGTATCACACCTTAGCTGCATTTATTCTTGTGAGTTATAAGTTTAAAAATAAAAATAAAAATAAATGTTTGGAAACGAAATATCCATAACCCATATCGTAATCCTCATTTCTTATATCAAGTTTTAGAAGAAATATGGCTAAAATTGCAACGTGCTATCTGCATCAGGAACATAAGTATAACATGCAATTCGCCGAATACATTGAAGTTATTTGATGGTTGCTTCTCTTTTCCACCATTTATCCCATAAAACTCCATAACACATAGATATATATGCCTTTAAATAATTGCTATGAGAATGTGGTGTTATGTTAGAGTTGTAAACGCTAAAATGATAAACTATTCACATCACAAGGCCGGGAAAATTTCAAAGTATCCTTAGATCTCGGTGTGTATCACACCTTAGCTGCATTTATTCTTGTGAGTTATAAGTTTAAAAATAATAAAAAATAAAAGTGATAAGTGATAGTAATAAAAATAATTGTTTTGAGAGTAGTTTAATTGGTTAATTTGAGAAATGTAAAATTGTTGTAATTTGAAAGGCTTAGATTTAAATTTCCTTGTTACTAACTGAGCTATGGAGAAAAAAACATATAGTAATCCCAAAAATTAACTAATAATTATATGCCAAACAAACTACTAATTCCTCTTAATTAAAAATAAATAAATAAAATAACAAATTCAATGAGTATACTATATTATTAAACTTTGACACTTATTTTTGAAGTTTCATGGTTTTTATTTCTCTTCACATAAAAGTTAAATTTGCAAGAGCGAGCTAAATTTGACATCAAGCATTAAACAACGAAACCTAACAATCGTATAAGTTGCAGGGCGAAATTATTTATTTCTGTCACTCAAAGAATGGTTGAGAGTTAGGAAAGTTCTCGTTCTGCGTTCTGCTGCACAGTGACGAGGGAAACCTAGCTTTCCCATAAATTGAAATATTATTAGAACACGCAAGGAAACAAAATAAACATGTATTGTAAGCGATACCATTCCTAATTTAGGCTTGGTGAGAATTACTACGTGTTTTAAGTTCTTAGACATGATGGTATAATTTTAGGCATCATGTTATAATTATCATGCACTTGGTAACGCCACTTATTGACTTCAATAGTCAGAGCTAGAAATATTATATATCGGCAAAAGATTTCTCAACATCAAACATTAAAACAAAAATACAAATGTAAGATACTACATATGGTATATACGGTATTAATTATATTTTTCTTTTTCAATTTTAATCAGCTTATTAATAAATAATAATTAGTTTTGAGGGTTCCAATTTTATAATCATTACATTATTTTTAAAAAGCATTTTTGTGGTTGTGTTTATGAAAATTTCTTCCCTTATTTTATTCATTACAATCAGGTAAAAAATTTCAAAAGTGTAATTCTATCTAATAAATTTATCAAATCATACAAGATGGATTTTTTTTTTTTCTTTCACGTAAGATGGAAATGATTAAAAAAGTTTGGAACACAACAAATAAAACTATGAAACTTGAAGATAGTGATTAAAATGTGTTTATTTTCTTTTAACAAAAGGAAATTACTCTAAATCACTTTTAATAATATTTTTAGTTAACACCTTGTCTTTACATAGCACACCTCGTCTCCCTTGAATTCATATCGGTTGTAGATTTTGGGGATATTTGAAATTTGGCAATGAGGAGAGAGGATGTCTCCCATGACTGTCAGATAAACCCGATATATTTCCATTGAGCTAATGCATTTCTCCTTAATTTGAGTGAATTTTTGTGCAAAAAGAAAATTATAAAATTTTGTCAAAAACTTCCTCAAAATATTTCTTAGCCTTCACACCATTTCTTCATAATAATGTGATTACCTTATGAAACCAGATCTTTTTCTGTATATCCAAAATAGTATTTACTAGCACAACCACATTAATAAATGTGGTTGATAAATGCCGATAGGCATATATCAACCACATTTTTAAATACACATCAATACACATTAATTAATTAATAATATTATTAATTAATAAATACTAATAATAATTAATGTATTAATTATTAATAAATATTACAAATAATTAATTTATTCATTAATAATAACTCATTCATTCAAAAAATTAAATAATTAATTCATTTATTACAAAAAAATATATATATTGTCTGATTCATTATTAATAATATATTGTTTTTTATTAATAAAATTATTGCTAATTAAATATAAATATTATTATTATTATTATTATTAATGAAACCCAATGGATTTATCTTAAAATAAGATTAATATATCCAAATCCTACGAATAATATTATACCCTAGAATATGAACCATTAGATGAATAAACGCAAAGAATTGATATTATAAACCCACGAGATTAATATTAAAAATCCAAGAGAACAATATTCATGCCAAGCAATAAATATTATAAACACAAAGTATATAAAACCTAAGATAAATATTATAAACCCTAAAATAAACATGGTTGACCATGTTTTACGATGGCATATTTTCATATTGAGACAATATTTGTCACAAGGCGACATTTGATCATGTTGACTATGATGAATTTACATATGGAGACAATATTGTCACAATGTGACATTGGACCATGGTGGCACATGGTTGACCATGATTATAAACCCAAGGGAGTGACATTAAACCTTAAGATTAATATTATAAATCTTATGGATAATATTTTACCCTTGGAATATGAACCCTTAGATTGATAAATCCAAGGGAATGATATCATAAACCCAAAGGATTAACTCTAAAACCCTAATGTATTATACTCAAGGGAATATTAAACCCAGAAATTAATATTATAAACCCAAGGTACATAAACCGTAAAATAAATATTATAGAAAAAAAGGGAATAATAAACCCAAGGGATTAATACTATAACACAAGGGATTAATACTAGAAACCCAAGGGAATAATATTACCATGGTTGGTTTTCACAATGAAACAATATTCATCACAATGTGACATTGGACCATGGTTGACCATGGTTTATTTTCATATTTAGAAAATATTTGTCACAATATGACATTGGAACATGGTTGACCATGGATGACCATGATCAAAATTTGGATCAGGGCCTAAAATTAGCTAAAAATTCAAAGTGCTCAAAAATTTTTTAGACCTAAATGATCGGACAGATTTCATCGCCAGGATTTTGGTGCAACTCATTTCGTCAAAATACGAGTTCATATGACTGAGTTACGATATGTTGTTCGCTTTTTGAAACAGGGAAAACATGCACAGAACAAGTACATGGATGATGTGGCAACTCAGTCAGAAAAAAATAAGGAATCTTTTGGAATATTCTTCAGGTTTCTACCAATGAGGTTGTGACAAATGGAACTTTCTAATTCGCGAGTTTGGTTTGTGAAGGTAAAAATCGCCCAATGACGTCTTAAGGTTGAATTTGGGTTTATGGATTTATATGCTGGAAATTAATATATTAATATATATATATATATATATATATATATTCAAATCTTAATTAATAATTTAAATTTCCACATAATCATATCATAACCCATATTTAATTTTGAATGGTCATACATTAAGGTTAATAGTTCACGTTGGCATGTTCCAAGTTCTAATAGTTCACGTTGGCATATATATTGTCTGAATGAATATGTTAGAAGTTTGGAATGGCATATTAGTGCAAGTTTTAACATACCAAAATGTTATGAAGGAGGGGCAGAGGTTAGGTTTAAACCCGTGACCTCCAACCAAACACTCCAAACTATTTTCCAACATACCACAAACCCAAAATTTGAAATGAATGGTGCGAAAATTATATTTTAAGGTTGTTTCAGATTCCAAGGGCAGAGACGAGGAGCGGGCTATCCCTCCTCCTCATGTGACCTTTTCATATGACCTCATGAAATTACCTCCAATAAATTCAGATTAGTGTGCCATTAACACATTTAAGTGTTGTTTATCTGTTAGTTAATCTTCAGTTAAAGTTTGCAAAGATTTTAGAGGCACCCATAGATTTAGACAGACTTCCACTTTTAGTGGAGTTAACTGGCAGAGTTCCCATTTTTTGTGGAAGAAATTGGGAAAAATTGATTGTTCTCTATCTTGAGCATCACTCAGCCAAATTTCGAAATTGAATAGTCATATTTTGCTATCTTGGACCTTCTGAATCCATTGGTGTAGCTTTTAGAAGCATTTAGAGATTTCTAAGTGCGATTTTGCTGCAGGGAAGTTTCAAGGAGCTCAGTGCCACAAGGTGTTGGAGGCATAGCCAGAGGAGCCAGAGGCCATTCCAATAGAATGAATAGTCATTTTTTACTATCTTGGAAATTATAAAGCCGATGGAGCATTTTTTAGAGGCATATGAAGACTTCCAAGTGTGAAAATTCTACAAGGAAGTTTCATGGAGCCTAGTTCCACCATGTGTTGGAGGCATAGCCAGAGGAGCCAGAGGTCATTCTGAGTGAATGAACAGTGAATTTTGGATGATTTACATGTTATGGAAACAATGAGATAGGTTTCTAGAGAATATGAATACTTCTACATGTGTGTTTTCCACACGATAGCTTAGGGACGCTTAAGGACACCAACAGAAGAGATCATGCCCAAGGGAGCCATGGTCCATTTCCAGTGATTGAATGGTCAATCTAGGAGTATTTTGGTATTCTGAACCCATTGGTATAGTCTTTAAAAGCAATGGATTTGAGCATCATCTTGTAAAATAATTTTACCATTTTAATCCCAGAGAGCCTAGTCCATTGATGGAGGCTCAAGGAGACATAGCCCAAGTGTTGAGGGTGAAATCCTTTATTATTTTTATGTTTTGTGTTTCTAGTTAATTTTATACAAATTATGTTTGACGTTCATGCATTTAATCAGCTAAAAATAATTTTTAATTTCTCACACATAAAGCACTTAAAAAAAAGAAGATAAACTTGACATAAGAATTATGTTGCACAATTGGATGTATGAGCATGATCCTTAGGTTGTTTAAATGGAATAGAAGGTACTTGCAAAACAAAACAAGTCAGCCACATATTTCATATCAAGTTGGTATCAAAGCTTTATATTAGCTCGTTGTAGCCAAGGATAGCTAGAGTTAGCTATTGGTTGTTAAATTGTGCAAAGAGAATTTAACAGTTTGAAATTTTATGTGTGAAGGAGAAGTTGGATTGAGACCTTGGTTCTCAAATCACAATAAAGAATTTTGTGAGGCTTTGTGAATTTTTGTGAAGCTTTTATTCATTAAAATTGTGATGGCAACTTCATTAAGTGGTGATTCTAAACCATCCTCCTTTGAAAGACTCTTTGATAAAGAGATGGTGCAGACCATATACAACATGGAATATTTGTTGCAAAATATGTGTGAATATATGTGGGAGAACACTAAAATTCAAGAGTAGTTGTATTCCATGAAGAAGGAGAAGCAAGAACTTCTTCAAAAGACGCATGAGATGGAGATTCAACTCCATGATGCCAAAGAAGCCTTAGCCAAGCATGTGCTTAAAGAAGAGGCAAAATAATTCAAGTTTGTCTTCAATTTCCTCTCAAGATAAATGGGTATGTTCTTTTCAAAAACACACTAGAGGAATAGGTTCCAAATTGATGATCAAAATGGGCTATGAAGGTAAAGGATTAGGCAAACATGCACAAGGCATAGTTGAACCAATTATGGTTGAGGAAATACCTAAGTGTTTGGGTACTGGCTATGGAAAAATTTATGGAGAAAGTTATGAAGCCATGAAGGCTCTTGAAACAGTTCCAAGAAGGACTTTTGTTGCAAGTTGAAACCCTCAAACATGGAAAATTTTATATTCAAGATTAATGAAATTGTTTGAAATCCATGCTGCAACAAGATGCTTGTAGACATGCAGCTTATCGTGAACAAGATAGTTTTGATAGCTCTAAGGACATGAATATTTTTGTTGGTCTTCAAAAGAGATTTGGAACCTCTTCAAGTTCATCTTATAAAGAAGGTGATAAATATGCACATTCAAAGCAACATACACAGTATAATTCTTCCTGTAATCATGTTGTTTATGATTATGTTAAGCATGACAAATCTTGTTAGGTCCCTATATTACTAGTATAGTCCCTTATTATTGTTAGTGTGACCCCCTTATTGTTATTATTGTACCCTTGTAACCCCATTTTGTTATTATTGTGCCCTTAAATTATTATTGTTAGGTCGGCTAGGATTACATTGTGGCCCACTAGGATTACATTATGGCCCCATGGACTCCTATATATAGAAAGGAGGTTTTGTAAATTTTATCATCCAAGAATTGTTCATTTATGTAATGTATTGGAGGTTGCCCCCTCAAAGTGGATTATTTCTAAGGCGTTGATATCTTTTTTCTTCTATTTTTGGAGCTGGTTACACAACATTTGGTATCAGAGCTTTGGATTCTAGGGTTTCGCTGCTCCAAACATGTCATCGTGGCATTTTCGCTATAACTTTTTTTTCTACGAAGTTTCAGAAGCTGAAATTTTTAGGGTGCGAAGCTGAAATCCTGAGGAATATTTTCTAAACATTTCAGAGGTTGGTTCGCAATATTTTCAGAGATATCATCTGTGGAATTTAGGTCTGTTTTCAAGCTCCTAAACAGGTCATCGTGGAATTTTCGCTATAATGTCTTTTATACGAAGGTTCATAATCTGAAATTTGTATGGTGCGAAGCTGAAACCCTGAGGAAATTCGTCAAAAAATTTCAGAGCTTGGTTCACAACATTTTGAGAGATATGATCTGTGGAAGGTAGTGCTTTTTCAGGCTCCTGAATTTCATCTCAAAGAGGTGAGCGTGGGAAATTTTCAATAACTCTCTCTCTAGGCATTGGATTGGAGTGTCGTAAAAAGTGGTCACAAGTAAACGGACTGTAGTTTTTTGGCTATCAATTTCAAAGAGAAAGGATGAAACAGTGACACGTGGAAAGTCCTACAAGTTCGCTCTGCTAAACTAGTCCAGAATTAGGTCATTGTGGGATATTGGACACAACTTTGTCTTGGAGAATACAAATCAGGTCATACTTGTGGCATTCAAAAGATACTTTAGAGGGCTACTACAAGGCTGAATTTCCGATATTGAAGATCCCCAACTACAGAGATAATTCAATTTCAATATCCAGCTCCTCAAAAGCAAGTAAAAGGTGTGTATTTTTTTTCCAAATTGCATAAGTCTTGTTTGAATAATCAAGTTGAATTGATTCCAAGGGCATATTGTAGAATAGATATCAGTATTGGATTCTAAAATGGCCCCTAAAAAGAATTCAACACCAATTAAGCCTTTAAAAGGCTCTACTATGACTCATGAAGACGAAGAATGGCAACATGACATATCAAAAGTACAAGAGCAAGTGCAACAAATTTTTCTCTCGCAAAGAACAACAAAAAATGAAATGGAAGTTTTGAAGAAAGGCATGGAAACTAAGATGGATGGTTTGAAGAAAGGCGTGGAAGCTAAGATGAATGGTTTGGAAGCTAAGATGGATGGCATGGAAGTGGGCGTGGAAGCTAAGATGGATGACATGAAAGAAAACATGGAAAACATGAAGAATGATCTAAAAGCATACATGGAAGGCTTGATGACAAGCTTAAAACAAGAAATTATTCCTAATGGTGGAAATATAGTAGGAGAAACTCATGATGAGAACAAAATAAATGCTAATCGTGATTTCATAAACTCTAATGTTGGCGGGAAGAACCACCATATTCTAAAAATGGATATGAAGAAGTTTGATGGAAAGGATCCTGTAACATGGATACTACAGATGGAGCAATATTTTGATCTCCATAACGTGCAAAACACACAAAAGGTACGCATTGCAGATTTACATTTAGAACAAAATACATTTGTATGGTATCGATGGCTTTGCTCCCGTAAAAAAATTGTCACTTGGTCAATTTTTACGGAGGAAATGATAGCACATTGTGAGGATACAAAGAGCAACACCTTATTTAGCCAATTGATAAATCTCAAACAAAAGGGTTTAGTGGGGCAGCACATTGAGGACTTCCAAAAATTGAATATAAGGGTAACTGATATTCCAGAGGAACACAGGATTGATCTCTTCATAGGCACTTTAAAGGATAAAATTCAACATGAAGTTCATGTTCTGGAACCTAATTCATTGGAGAAGGCATTCGGGTTGGCAAGAAAAGTTGAATGTAAAATTATGGCAACAAGGAAGCCTACCACTCAATTCTATAAAGAAGGAAGTGTGGCTACGCCTAGATTTCCACAACCTACATTGTTGACACCACACAAATTAGAAGAAAAAATAGCAAAAGGGCTTTGCTACAGTTGTGATAGAAAATACACTAAAGGTCATAAGTGTGCTGAGAAGAAATTATTTTACATAGATTGTGAAGAGGAAGAAGAAAATGAACAAGAAGAGGATATACACCAGGAACCAGCCCTGGAAGAGGAAGAAACGAGTCTGACCATATCGTGTAATTCATTGGCAGGAATTACCACTCCTCAAACTCTCAAGATAGAAGGACATATCAAGAAGAAAAAGGTAATGGTGTTGATTGATTCAGGTAGCACCCATAATTTTATTCATTGTAAGGTAGCCAAGGAATTAAATTGTTTCCTATACCCAGCACCAGAATGTCAAGTGATGGTTGCAAATGGAGGAACTATAAAATTCTCTGGAAAATGCCATAATATCAAGCTAACCATGGGGGAATATGTATTGAATAGTCCAATGCTTTCCATTCCTATGGGAGGTGCTGATGTTGTACTAGGAGTACAATGGTTACAATCTTTGGGGATGGTAGATTTTAATTTTCAAGAACTTTTCTTGAAATTTTTTTCAGAAGGAAAGGAAGTCGAATTACGGGGTATTGAAGGGAAGCCGAGAAGGATAATAAGCTCTAATGGCATGACAAAGCTTCTAAAGAAAGAACAACGAGGCGTAATTGCACAATTATGCTCACTAGAAGTTCCAACATCAAAATCATCTATTTCTGGAGATCTCCAACAAGTCTTGGACAATCATTCCAAGGTGTTTGAAACTCCCAAAGGACTCCCACCTATTCGTGATCATGATCATGCTATTCATTTGATTCCAGGAAGTGTTCCTCCAAACATCGAGCCTTATAGATATCCTTACTTCCAAAAGAGCGAAATTGAACGTATGATTGCAGAAATGTTAGAGGCGGGTATAATTCAACCTAGTCAAAGTTCTTTCTCTGCTCCTGTAGTATTGGTACACAAGAAGGATGGATCATAGCGAATGTGTCCGGATTATAGGGAGCTCAATAAGCTCACCATTAAAGATAAATTTCCCATTCCTGTGATTGATGAATTATTGGATGAATTACATGGAGCAATTTATTTTACCAAGTTGGATCTTCGTTCAGGATATCATCAAATTAGAATGAGGACTGAAGATATTCCAAAAATAGCATTTCAAACTCATGAGGGTCATTATGAATTTTTGGTCATGCCTTTTGGCCTTACCAATGCACCTTCTACATTTCAAGGGTTGATGAATTCCATTTTCAAACCCTTCTTAGAAAATTTGTGCTAGTATTTTTTGATGATATACTAATCTACAGCAGGTCTTGGAAGGATCATGTTGAACATGTTGACAGGGTGCTCAAACTATTGCAGGAGAAACAATTATATGCAAAAAAATCCAAATCTTTCTTTGGAGTACAAGAGGTGGAATATCTGGGTCATATTGTATCTCACGAGGGTGTTAAAGTAGACCCTAACAAAATTAAAGCCATTAAGGAATGGAAAGTCCACACAACCATAAAGCAGTTGCGAGGATTTCTCGGGTTAACAGGGTATTATCGCAAGTTTGTTAAGAATTATGGGAGAATAGCAGCACCTCTAACAACATTATTTAAGAAAGATGCATTTTCATGGACTCCTGAAGCAACTAAGGCCTTTGAACATCTTAAAGAGGCAATGTGCCTAGCACCGGTCTTAGCTACGCCAGACTTCACAAAAACCTTTATTGTGGAATGTGATGCCTCAGGAAATGGAATTGGTGCAGTTTTAATGCGGGAAGGAAGACCCATTGCTTTTGAAAGTCGTCCAATCAAAGGAAAGTATTTACAGAAACCTATTTATGAGAAGGAAATGTTAGCAATACTGCATGCACTAAAGAAATGGCGAACTTACCTAATCGGAAGACACTTCAAGGTAAAAACTGATCATGATAGTCTTAAACACTTTTTGGAACAAAGACTATCTTCAGAAGAGCAGCAAAAATGGGCCACAAAGATGTTGGGTTATGACTTTGAAATAATCTACAAAAAAGGAAAGCTTAATGTTGTTGCAGATGCACTCTCAAGAAAGAATGAAGAGGTGGAAGCATTGCTTTGTGCCATTTCTATTATCCAACCAGATTGGATAACTGAAGCAAGAGATGAATGGAAGAAGGACAAAGATGTGTGGACACTCATTCAAAATTTGCAGCAAGATCCTAGTACATCTGATACATTTAGTTGGAAAAATGATTCCTTATGGTACAAAGATCGCTTATATCTTTGTAAGAATTCCCAACTAAAACAAAATATTCTTCTGGAATTGCACACTTCTCCTTTAGGGGGACACTCAGGATTTTTAAAAACTTACCACAGGGTGAAGAAAGAATTTTTTTGGGATGGCCTTAAATCTGATATTCAAAATTTTGTGGCGGAATGTTTGGTTTTCCAGCAGAATAAAGTTGAGACAATTAAGACCCCGAGACTTCTACAACCTTTATCTATTCCAAGTCAACGTTGGGAGGAGATTTCAATGGATTTTATCACAGGTTTACCTAAGTCCGAAGGAAAGAGTGTCATCATGGTGGTAGTTGATAGACTTACGAAGTATGCACACTTTTGTGCATTATCTCATCCATTTAAAGCAAGTACAGTTGCTACTACATTTATCGACACAATTCAAAAGCTACATGGAAGCCCAAGGGTTATTGTGAGCGACGAAGATCCCATTTTTACTGGAAATTTTTGGACGGAGTTATTTTCTTGTTTGGGTACTCAATTAGCTCATAGCTCATCTTATCATCCTCAATCTGATGGTCAAACGGAGATAGTAAATAAATGTTTGGAAGGATATCTTCGTTGTTTTGTATCTGATAAACAAACACAATGGGTCAAGTGGTTACCTCTTGCTGAATGGTGGTATAACACTTCCTTCCATACTGCAGCAAAAATGACCCCATTTATGGCACTTTATGGATATCATCCACCATCAATCACATCATCTTTAAGGGAAAATTCGAAGGTTCAAGTAGTGGAAGATCACATCGAGCATCAGCAAGAAGTTCTCCAACTCTTAAAGGATAACCTAAATTTGGCACAAAATCGAATGAAACAACAGGCAGATCAACATCACAGCGAGAGAAGTTTTGAAGTAGGAGATTGGGTATTTTTACGGATACAACCATATAAACAAATGTCCCTCAAGCAAGCCAAGAAGGATAATAAATTATCGCCAAAGTACTATGGTCCTTACAAGGTGTTGCAAAAGATTGGTACTATGGCATACAAATTGGAGCTTCCTGCTTCTTCGCGAGTACATCCAGTTTTCCATGTTTCATGCTTAAAGAAGGTTATAGGTGAAAATCTTCCGGTTCAAAAAATATTGCCAGAACTTGATGAGGAAGGAAAAATCATATTGGAACCTGAAGCAGTCATGGAAACAAGAACTCGACAGCTACGGAATCGATCAATTTCAGAGTATCTCATCAAGTGGAAGAACTTACCCACCGAAGATTCTACATGGGAGGATGAGAATTTTATGCAAAAGCACCCAGAGCTACTCAAGCATTGAGGACAACACTTTTTTGAAGGAGAGGGGCATGTTAGGTCCCTATATTACTAGTATAGTCCCTTATTGTTATTAGTGTAACCTCCTTATTGTTATTATTGTACCTTGTAACCCCCATTTTGTTATTATTGTGCCCTTAAATTATTATTGTTAGGTCGGCTAGGATTACATTGTGGCCCACTAGGATTACATTATGGCCACATGGACTCCTATATATAGAAAGGAGGTTTTGTAAATTTTATCATCCAAGAATTGTTCATTTATGTAATGTATTGGAGGTTGCCCCCTCGAAGTGGCTTATTTCTAAGGCGTTGATATCTTTCTTCTTCTATTTTTGGAGCTGGTTACACAACAAATCTGTATGCATGAATGGGAGAAAAAGTTGTTGTTCATATTCCAGTTTGTATAACCATCCAGTTTCAAGATGCTGGAAGAGAATGATAGCATACAGGAAACAGTCAAAGAAAAGCCAAATTGAATAGAGGATGAAAAATATTTGTACTAATTGTCGAAAGAAGGGACATCTCATTGACCAATGTTGGACACTGCATCTAACCACCTATCCAAAGCAATTGAAGCAAGTGAAGAAAAAAATTAACGAGAATGGAACAGGAGATTCCATCATCGATGTAAGTCAAGATGATTCACAACAATAGGATGTTCAGCAGGAGAATTCACCGTTGAAGTGGATTGGTAATAAATGGCTCGATTTCTTGACCAAGTAAGGCATGCATTTCCTTTGTAGATAAATGAAAATTTCAGCCTCATGTATTCATGAATTCATGTTGAAAGTATGACAAGTTGCAACAAATTATTACAACTTGTATGATGCAATATTGCATGAGAATGTAGTTCAGTTGAAGGCATTTCTATTTGTTGCAAAATTTCGTCAAGATGGTGTAAAATATGGGTGTCACTCATTTATGTTGCAACAATTTATCGTTCAGTTCAACTCTTATGATCACCCATATGATTTGGGTTTATGCACTTATTTGTGCTTGAAAGAGAGAGTTGAAAAGTGTACATATGCATGACATTTTGTATATGTAAATACAAAACTTGTGATAGGTTCATTGTACATAGATAAATGCATGAGTGATGTCAATATGTATTATTTCTTATCGACTTGTGTCGATTGTGTCGCACACTTTTCATATCAATTTATGTTGATTATGTTGCATATTTATTATCAACTTGTGTCGATTGTGTTGCACACATTTCATATCGATTTATGTCGATTGTGTTGCATATTTCATGTAGACTTTTGTTGTTGATGTTGCATGCTCTTTGTCGACTATGTTTGTCGATTATGTTGATCGACTTATGTTTTACTCGATGGTGTTTGTCGATTGTGAGTCGATATTGGGTACACCAATGTGCAAGAAGATAGCCATGCACTTGACATTATAGGAGGTGACAATCATTGCCTTGAAGGAGAAAAAAAAGAGGTGGTCGTCATTTCAATTCTTGCATAATGTTTTTGTTTTCAAGCTTGATTGTGTGTTCTTGTGACAAGATGTTGTAGGAAGTTTTATGTCCATTCAATGATAAGTGGACAAGATGCAAAGCATTTTGCAACCATTTCATAACAATTTTGTTTCTTGTGTTGACACCAAGAGTTCACTCATATTGCAGGCTAAATTTCAGTAAGAGGATTTCCAAGAAGAAGCTTGTATGAATTTATTGCAAGAGGGACTTGATTCTCAGTGGGAAGGCTAACAGTTTTCCAAGCACATAGAGATAGATTTTGTACAAAAGGGTATGTATCAGTTTACAATAGTCAGCAACGCTGAAGTGGTTCAACAACATCCAAAGAGCAGTGGTTGAGAGACATGGCTAGTTGCGATGCAAGGCATGTCAAGGTGATTGTCAAAGAAGACTTTTCAAGTAAAATCAATTGATATAACTTGAAATCAGAATAGTGTTGAAGCTCAAGAAGATAATTATCTTCTTTTGTGTGTCTAAAAGCTTTTCAGTGAGAAGGAGTGATTATAATTTGGATCAGGGCCTAAAATTAGCTAAAAATTCAAAGTGCTCAAAATTGTTTCAGACCTGAATGATCGGATATATTTCAATGCCAGGATTTTGGCGCAACTCATTTCGTCAAAATCTGAGTTCGTATGACTGAGTTATGATATGTTTTTCGCTTTTCGAAATAGGGAAAAAATGGGTAGAATAGGTACACATATGATGTGGCAGCTCAGTCACTAAAAATAAAAAGGAATCTTATGGAATATTCTTTAGGTTTCTGCCAATGAGGTTATGACAAGTGGCACTTTCTAATTTTCCAATTTGGTTTATGAAGGTAAAAATCACCCAATGACCTCTTAAGGTTGAATTTGGGTTTATGGATTTATACGTTGGAAATTAATTAATTAATTTATTATTATTAAGATAGGAATTAATTTTAATATTATATTATATATATATATATATATATATATATATATATATATATATATATATATATATATATACATACTTAATATTAAAATCTTAATTAATAATTTAAATTTCCACATAATCATATCATAACCCATATTTAATTTTGAATGGTCATACATTGAGGTTAATAGTTCATGTTGGCATGTTCCAAGTTTGAATAGTTCACATTGGCATATATATTGTCTGAACGAATATGTGAAAAGTTTGGAATGGCATATTAGTGCACATTTTAACATAGCAAAAACGTAATGAAGGAGGGGCAGACGTCGGGTTTGAACCCGTGACCTTCCCCCAAACACTCCGAACCATTTTTCAACATACCACAAACCCAAAATTTGAAATGAATGGCATGAGAAAATTATGTTTAGTTGTTTTGAATCCCAAGGGCAGAGAGGAGCGTGCCAACCCTCCTCCTCATGTGACCTTTTCATATGACCTCATGAAAGTACCACCAATAATTTCAGATTAGTGTGCCATTAACACATTTAAGTGTTATTTATCTGTTAGTTAATATTCAGTTAAATATGACGGAGATTCTAGAGGCACCCTCAAATTTAGGCGGACTTCCACTTTTAGTGGAGTTAATTGGCAGAGTTCCCAATTTTAGTGGAGGAAATTGAGCAAAATTGATTGTGCTTTATCTTGAGCATCACTTAGCCAAATTTCGAAAATGAATAGTAATTTTTTACTATATGAGACCTTATGAAGCCATTGGTGTAGCTTTTAGAAGCATTTGTAGACTTCTAAGTGCAATTTATCTACAGGGAAGTTACAAGGAGCAAAGTGCCACTAGGTGTTGGAGACATAGACAGAGGAGCCATAGGCCATTCCGAGAGAATAAATAGTAATTTTTTACTATATTGGACATTCTAAAGCCAATGAAGTATATTTCAGAGGAATTTGGATACTTCTAGGTGAGAAAATTCTACAGGGAAGTTTCATGGAGCCGATTTCCACCAGGTGTTGGAGGAATAGCCAAAGGAGCCAGAGGTCATTCTAACTGAATGAAAAGTTGATTTCAGGTGATTGAAATGTTATGGAAACAATGAAATAGGTTTTAGGAGTATATGAAGACTTATATGTGTGTTTTTTCCACAATATAGCTCAGGGAAGCTTAGGGCCACCAACAGAAAAGATCATGCCCAAGGGAGCTATAGTCCATTTCCAATGATTGAACAATCAATCTATGGGTATTTCAGCGTTATAAACCAATTGGTAAAATCTTAAAAACCAATGGATTTGAGCATCATCTTGTAAAATAATTTGACCATTTTAATCCCAGAGAGCCTAGTCTGTTGATGGAGGCTCAAGGAGACATAGCCCAAGTGTTGAGGGTGAAATCCTTTATTATTTTTCTTTTGTGTGTTTATGGTTAATTTCCTACAAATTATGTTTGTTTTTCATGCATTTAATCAACTAAAAACAAATTTTAATTGCTCACACACAAATCACTTAATAAAAACACATAAACTTGAGACAAGAATTATGTTGCACAATTGTATGTATAAGCACGATCCTTAGGTTGTTTAAATGGAATAGAAGGTGCTTGCACAAAAAAACCAAGTCAACCACCTATTTCAGATCATACCATGGTTGTCATAATGTGATGTTTGACCAAGAGACAATCCATTTCACTATGTGACCCTAGTTGATTTTCATATAGAGACAATCTTTGTCACAATGTTATGTTGGAATATGGTTAACCATGGTTGATTTTCATATCCAAACAATATTTGACACAATGCAACATTGGAACATCGTTGCCCATGGTTTACCATGATTGATTTTCATATTGAGGAAATCCTATGATAAACGTTAAGATAAACATTATAAACCAAAGTATATAAACCCTATGATAAATATTATAAATGATAAAATAAAAATGGTTGACCATGGTTGATTTACATATTCAAACAATCATTGGCACAATATGACATTGAACCATGCTTCACCATGATTGATTTTCGTAATCAGATAATATTTGTCACAATGCCACATTGGACCATGGTTAACCATGGTTGACCATTATTGACAGTGATTGACCATGAATAACCCTGGTTGAACATGGCTAACCATGTTTTATTTTCATATTGAGATAATCTTTGTTTAAATGTGACATTGGACTACTGTTGAACGTGATTAACCATGGTTGGAAATGGTAAAAAATGGTTAACCATTGTTGATTTTCATATACCTTAGAATATGAACCCTTACATTGATAAACCAAAGGGATCGATATTATAAAACCAAGGGTTTAATTCTAAAAACCATAGGTATTATAAACCCAAGGAAATAATATTAAACCCAAGATATTAATGCTATAAACCCAAGGTTTGTAAACCCTGAGATAAATACTATAAACCCAAGGGATTAATACTAGGAACCTAAGGGATGATAAAACTAGAGGAATAATTTTAAACCCAAGGTATATAAACCTTAAGATAAATATTATAAACCCTAAAATAAACATGGTTCACCATGGTTAACCATAATTCATTTTCATTCTTACAACCTCTTTGTCATAATGTGATGTTAAACTATGGTTGACCATGATTGATTTTCATACTAAGATATCATTTCTACCAATGCAACGTAGGACAATGATCGACCATGGTTAACCATGATTGATTTTCATATTGGGCCAATCTTCTTGACAACTTGGCTTTGGATCATGGTTGAACATGGATAACCATGTTATGAAAATGTAACATTGGACCAAGAGACAGAATTTTTCAGAGTGTGACAATGTTTATTGACCATGGTTGACCATTATTGACCATGGTTTATTTTCATATTGATACAATCTTTGACACAATGCGACATAACATGGTTGACCATAGATGACCATGGTTGTCACGTTGTGACATTGGAACAAGAGATAATATTTGTCACAATGCAACCATGGTTAATTACCATGGTTGACCATGATTGACCATGTTTGATTTTCATATTGAGATAATATTTGTCACAATGTGACATTGGAACATGGTTAACCATGGATGATTTTCATCTTGAGACAATCCTTGTCACAATATGACATTGGACCATGGTTTACCATGATTGATTTTAATGTCGAGAAAATCTTTCTCACAATGTGACGTCAAATGACGATTGATTATCACATTGAGACAATATTTGCCACAATGCGACATTGGACCATGGTTTACCATGCACCATGGTTGATTTTCATATTTATAAAATCCTATGACAAACCCTAAGATAAAAACTATAAACCAAGGTATATTAAACCTATGATAATATTATAAATGATCAAATAAATATGGTTTACCATGGTTGATTTACATATTGAAAGAATCATTGGCACAATACAACATTTAACCATGCTTCATCATGGTTGAACATGATTGATTTTCATATTGAGGAAACATTTTTCACAAAGAAACATTGGAACATGTTTCATTTTCATATTGAGACAATATTTCTCTAAATGCAATGTTCGACCATGGTTGACCATGATTGATCATTGTTAACAATTGTTGACCATGGTTGATTTTCATATATCCTAGTAATATGAACCCTTAGATTGATAAACCGAAGGGATTGATATTATAAACACAATGGAATAATTCTAAAACCCTAATGTATATAAAACCAAGGGAATAATATTAAACCCGAGTGATTAATATTATAAAATCAAGGTATATAAACCCTAAGATAAATATTATAACCCCAAGGGAATAATAAACCCAAGCAACTAATACTAAAAACTCAAGGGATAAATATTATAAACCCAAGGTATGTAAACCCTAAGATAAATATTATTTAAACCCCAAAATAAGCATGGTTAATGATGGTTGACCATATTTTATTTTCATATTGACACAATATTTGCCACAATTCAACGTTGGACTATCGTTGACCATAATTTATTTTTATATGGAGAAAAAATTTCTTACAATGTGACCCTGGATATTGGTTGACTATGGTTGATTTTCATATTGGGACAATCTTTGTCACAATGTAATGTTAGACCATGGTTAACCATGAATGACCATGTTTTCACAATGTGACATTAGACCAAGAGACAATATTTATCACAATGTGGCCATGGTTATTGACCATGATTGACCATGGTTAACCATGGTGAATTTTCATATTGAGACAATATTTTTCACAATGCGATGCTGGAACATGGTTTACCATGGATGACCATGGTTGTAACAATGTGACTTTGGACCAAGAGACAGTCTTTGTCACAACGTGACCATGGTTATTGACCATGGTTGATTTTCATTTTGAGACAATATTTGTCAAAATGTGATGTTAGAACATGGTTTACCATGGCTGATTTTCATATTAAGACAATCATTGTCAGAATGCGACATTGGACCATTGTTGACCATGGCTGACCATGATTGATTTTAATGTCCAGAAAATATTTGTCACAAGGGAATGCTAATATAAACCCAAGGATTAATACTAAAAACCCAAGCGAATAATATTCAACCCAAGGGATAAATATTATAAACCCAAGGTATATAAACCCTAAGATAAATTTTATAAACCCTAAAATAAACATGGTTGAACATGTTTTACGATGGTTTATTTTCATATTGAGAGAATATTTGTCACAAGGAAAAATTTGACCATCGTTGACCATGATGAATTTTCATACTGAGACAATATTTGTCACAATGTGACATTGGAACATGGTTGCACATGGTTGACCATGATTGTAAACCTAAGTGACCTATATTAAACCCTAGAATTAATATTATAAACCTTATGAATAAAATTATACCCTAGGAATATGAACCCTTAGATTGATAAAACCAAGGGATTGATATTATAAATGCAAGGAACTAAATCTAAAACCCTAAGGTATTCTAAACCGAATGGAATAATATTAAACCTAAGAGATTAATATTATAAACCCAAGTTACATAAACCCTAAGATAAATGTTATAAACAAAAGGGAATAATAAACCCAAGGGATTAATACTAATACTAAAGAGATTATAAACACAAGTGATTAATACTAAAAACCAAAGGGAATAATAATAAACCCACACGATAAATATTATAAACCCTAAAATAAACATGGTTGACCATGGATGACCACAATTTTTTTTCATATTGACACAATATTTATCACAATGTGATTTTAGTCTATGGTTGACCATGATTGAATTTCATTTTGAGAAACCTTTCTCACAATGAAGCATTTGAAAATGGTTGACGACGATTTACCATGGTAGATTTTCATATTGGTACAATCTTCGTCACAATGTGACGTTGGAAAAAGAGACAATATTTGTCACAATGTGACCATGGATATTGACCATGGCTGGCCATGATTGAACATGGTTGGCCATGGTTTATTTTCATATTGAGACAATCTTTGTCAGAATACAACATTTGAACATGTTTGACCATGGATGAAAATGGTTGTCATAAGGTGATGTTGGACCAAGAGATAATATTTGTCACAATGTGGCCATGGTTATTGACCAAGTTTGACCATGATTGACCATTGTTGATTTTCATATAGAGACAATCTTTGCCACAATGTGATGTTGGAAGATGGTTTACCATGGTTATTTTCATATTGAGATAATCCTTGTCACAATGCGACATTGGACCATGGTTTACCATGATTTATTTTAATTTCGATACAATATTTGTCAAAATGCGACGTTGGACCATGGTTGACGATGGTTTATTTTCATATCGATACAATATTTGACACAATGCTACGTTGGACCATGGTTGACTATGATTGACCATGATTAATTTTCATAATGAGAAAATACTATGATAAACTCTAAGATGAACATTATAAACCAAGCAATATAAACTGTATGATAAATATTATAAACGTTAAAATAAACATGGCTGACCATGGTGTATTTACAGATTGATACAATCATTGGAACAATACGACATTGAACCATACTTCACCATGGTTGACTATGATTGATTTTCATAGTGAGACAATATTTGTCACAATGCGAAGTTAGACCATGGTTAACTATGGTTGACCATGGTTGAAAATCATTAACCATGACTATCCATGGTTGACCATTATTTTCCATGGTTTATTTTCATATTGAGACAATCTTTTTCTAAATGCAACGTTGGACCATGGTTGACCATGGTTGACCATGGTTGGCCATGGTTGGCCATTATTGATTTTCATATTGAGACAATCTTTGTCACAATGCAACATTGGAACATGGTTGACCATGGATGACCATGGTTGTCATAATGTGATGTTGGACCAAGAGGTAATTTAAAAAAAACAATTGGCCATGGTTATTGACCATGGTTGACCATGATTAACCATTGTTTATTTTCATATATAGATAATCTTTGTCACAATATGACATTGGAAGATGGTTTACCATGGTTTATTTTCATATTGAGATCATCCTTGTCACAATGTGACCTTGGACCATGGTTGACCATGATTTATTTTTATGACGATGCAATATTTGTCAAAATGCGATGTTGGACCATGGTTGACCATGGTTTATTTTTCATATCGAGACAATATATGACACAATGCAACATTAGACCATGGTTGAATGTGGTTGACCATGATTAATTTTCATAATGAGAAAATCCTATGACAAAATCTAAGATAAACATTATAAAAAAAGCTATATAAACCCTGTGATAAACATGGTTGACCATGGTTGATTTACATATTGAAACAATCATTGGAACAATATGACATTGAACCATGGTTCACCATGGTTGACCATGATTGATTTTCATAATGAGACAATACTTGTCACAATGCGACATTGGACCATGGTTAACCATGGTTGACTATGGTTGAAAATGATTGACCATGACTAACAATGGTTGACCATGGTTGTACACAGTTTATTTTCATATTGAGACAATCTTTGTCTAAATGTAATGTTGCACCACGATTGATCAAGATTGACCATCGTTGAAAATGGTTAACCATGGCTGACCATGGTTGATTTTTATATACCTTAGCAATATGAACCCTTATATTGATAAACCCAAGGGATTGACATCATAGACCCAACTGATTCATTATAAAACCTTTAGGTATAATAAACCCAAGGAAATAATATTAAACCCAAGAGATTGATATTGTAAACCGAGGGTATGTACACCCTAAGATAAATATTATAAACCCAAGGAAATAATAATAAACCCAAGGTATTAATACTCAAAACCCAAGGGATAAATATTATAAACGCAAGGTATATAAACCCTAAGATGAATATTATAAACCCTAAAATAAACATGGTTAACCATGGTTGGCCACCATTGATTTTCATATTGACGCAATCTTTGTCATAATGTGACGTTGGACTATGGTTGACCATGATTGATTTTCATATTGAGACAACCTTCCTCGCAATGTGACTGTATTGGTGTGTTTAGTACAAGGGTGTACGAAATGCATCAATGCTTGTTAGGAGTGATTGCTAGCCTACAAACAATGACACACGGAAAAAATGGGTTGTTAGATGGTTAGTGAAGCATCATAACATGTAGAAAAAATAGTTATAAAACATAGCATACTACGAAAAGAAGAGGAAACAAGAAACAACAATACACATATAACACAAGCTCAATATCGAGTAAACAAACTAATAATACCAACGGAGAACGAATCCCTTTTATTAGCCACTAGTGGTAAAAAGAGGTAGAATGCTAAAACACTCACAATGAGTCCTTAGAGCTATGGAGCTCTAATACTAAAAGCAAGGAGGGCTCCTCCCTTAAACTGCTTGCATACCTCTCTCTTCTCCTTGAATGAGTGATCGGATAATGGACAACTGATGCACTTCTCCTTTTGGATTGAGATGTTGGATGACCAACAAATAAATCCCTTCACTCCTTTGTTGCTTAGAAAACACAGTACTAGTTTTCTCATGGGAAATTTCTATAGAATAACAATGTGTTCTAATTTTTTCTTCTCATGGTGGTCTTTTATAGCCAAAATTCAAATCTTCTTCCCTCTCTTGGTAAAATTCTAGATAGTGACCAAAGAGTGGTGGTTGATGCCATTGTGTGCTCACTTGAGGTCTCAGAGTGGCTCCAGGTGGTTTTCCTTGGGTAGCTTGAAGTGTGAAAATTGGTCCCAGATAGAGACGTTTTACAATACCCAGGATTGCATGGCTTATTAAGGGGAAGTCACGAAGAGTTGCACTGCTATCAAAGAAAAGGATGCGCAGAGCACATTGTGTCATTACATTCTGTGTGCAATTTGAAAAATTTTCATTTTGACCTTAGAGAAAGATAAATTTTCCAAATTATTTAATGTTTTTCCACCTTGTAAATCCTTCTGCTTGACATTTCAAGATGTCCTTTGTTTGTCCGATTTTCCAGTGATAATTTTTTCCCCCTAATGTGTGAGGTCTAGGAAGAACTGTATAGCCGAAATACATTATATTTTATGTTTTGTATAACCCATTTTGAGAGAGAGAGAGAGAGAGTAACCTACATGCAACCTAAGGTTGGAGACCCCTTACTGTGAGTAAAAGAGAGACCATGTTCTGTCAAAAACCTGCAAGAGATAGCATAATACAATAATATAATATTTCTACAAGGCGAGGATTTCCCATGCTCGTGATTCTTTGGATAGTTAAATCCTATCTGGCATATAGATATTCTGTCTGTGTCACTTATATGGTAGTTATCTGCTAATTTGGCTGATGACGACGATTGTTGATACCCTGAGGGGCGTTTGTTTCTTTGACAATAGGTTGAATTTAGTGCCCACATGCATAATCTTGGTATGGAATATTTTAGAATAAATTCTCATTGTATGCATGGGTGTATGACTGGGACCTTATCGTGTAAGCATTGCTGAAAAAGATGCTTATAATGGCATGGGCTTTTGACGAATTCTAAAAAAGTGCGATGGTTGTGAAGTACGATAGCATCTTGACATGGAAGATTTTGTTGTATTCAAATGTCAGGAGGATCGATGACATCAATGGGAAATGATGATTCCCACAATGCCATCCGAGGATGCCTCTATTGAGGTGAGGATCCATCCAAGGTATTGCTTCCTTTTTGGAAAATTATTGTTGAAGTCGACAAAAAGGAAGCCTCATCCGATCGAGGGAAATAATGATGCAAGTGACCAGAGTCTCGGATGTGATAGCTCAACATAGGAATTATGGCGAGAAATGGTTGAAAAATCATGATGGGAATTTAATGGCACAAGGTCAAAGCTTTGAAAAATCAAATTGGCGGCAGTCATAACGATTTTTGATGAGGAAAGCCCTGGAGTCGGTAGGATGTCCAGGGTGGGTATATGTTTGTTACGAATGTCATGGTGGCTTTGCATGAAAGGTGAGAAGCTCTGACCAAGGGTGATTAGGGACTTCTTCCATGGGAGAAAATTGGATGGATGGGTGGGGGATGTTATCCTAAAAAATATTTGTATACTTTCAAAAAGAATATAAAATGGGGTTGGATTGTACAAACACGAAGACAGGTGCCCCAAAAACATAACAATGATCTCTCACTGATGATTTGAGGAAGGTGTTTTTGCTAAGGGTGGGGTCCCACTGGTTAGTATTTGTGCAAGAGTGGTGAAGCGGATGGAAAATATTGCAGATGGGCTATGCTGATGGAGGGATGGTAGGCCAAATGCGAGACGTGGTGGTACGTGTTAGATATGCTTACGAAAATGGTAGTTCGGGAAATGGGTTTTATCTTGATATGGTAAAACTTGACTTGATTCATGACGGATGGATGATCATGAATTTCTTCCCGGACTGGGGCGTTATGGCCATGGTATCATATTTTTTGATGCATGGCCTACTTGAGTGTTGGACGCCATGGAAGGGGAGGCTCTACCAACTGACAGGAATGTTTATCATGTGCAAGATGTGGAGATGATAAACATGGTCGGGTGTTTTGAATCTATGGTTGATTCTTGTGGAGAAATGATGTTAGGATATGCAAAGGTTTTCTAGGGATCTATCACGCTGAGGGTAGAATGATACCTTCTTTGGAACCTTCAGTGACTGGGGCAATAGGTGGTTTTCCATACTGTGTAATAAATGCAACTAATGCCCCAAGTGAAAGCATATTTTTCATTCAAATATATTAACGAATTTTATAAATGAAAAAATGATAAGAGAGTGCATATCTGTCGAAACTGAAAAAAAAAAAAAAAAAAAATTCCGGAGGCGTGAATGTGTGAAGCCCCCTTTGGGCGTTATCAGGTGTTGATCACTATGTTGCTTTTGGTTTCGCAACTAGGCTTTCTGAGCTCCCATTATGGTCCCTCAACCAATTTTAAAAGGGTGATATATAGGTCGATATGGATTATTTCAGTTCATCTGTGTCATTTGAGAGTTGTGAGGTCAAAGCTTGCTGTCGAGCCTTTCTTGTAGTTGCAGTCAGCCTGTGTACCAGGGATTCACACTGTTAGTTCCACATATGCCCCTAAACATCCATAAATTTAATTTTTCTAGTTTTACTATTGGGGGGTCCATAAAAAATAGGTTTGTACAGACCCTTGCTTGTTTTTGACCCTGGTTGTGCGGGTAATCAAGGTTCAAGCATGGAGACTTCCGCGGAAATTTGAGGATTTCTGCGGAGATTTCGCACCTATTGGTGTTTTTTCCTACAAATTCCACGTATTTCTGAGATACAGACGGGCGGTCAGTGCGTGTGTATGAGAAACATGTGCGGCGAAAAAGCTAAGGAATTTTTTTTTTTAATTTTGAAAATTTTTAACTTTTGATGTCACAGATGTGTGTCTCTTTGGTGATAGGATGTTGTGGAGAGGGTGAGACTGACAGGATCCTCGTATGGCTGTGGCACGGGATGCCAACACCCATCGGTTACTACCTCAGTGGGGTTTCCTCAAGTTCCTTGACAATGACCTCCAGAGGTCGCAGGATTGCCTACTGCGCTACCTGGTCCGTTGTTGGAACAAGAGGTGCAAGATGATGTTTTTGCGAGGGTATGATGTTGCTATCTGTCTAGAGATGGATATATAATTTATGAAAGGTTTGCTGCCTCAGGTGAGGCACTTCCTCACCCACTCCCGCTTGGGAGGGTGGCTCTTCATCGTTTGTAGGAGCATCATTGTGGTGGGATGCCCCTTTCGGAGGGGATAATTCTCATATATTCAGTGACCGATCTAGCAGAGCGATGTGCTTTGGCTAGGATCATGCGATTGACTGGGTATTCGTCACTGCATAGGGTGTTAGGACCTCAGATCAGTGTTCTACACAGGCTTCGGGCCTCTAGGGGTTTATAGATGATCTGGATGATGCTTGGCTGGAGACATTGATGGCATGAGAGAGGGGCTATCGTTTGACTCTGCGCTGTGTGGCACTTTCTATTTGGGTTGATGGAGTTTTGGGTCAAGATGGCCCACCTAGAGGGGCTCAGCCCTAGAGACACTTTGTATTCAGGGAAAGCACACATTGTGAGGATGCTTCCCTTATTTTTTATGACATGTGTATATATATTTTTTGGTTGACCTGTGGGTCAGAGACATGACTTATTATTTGTACTCACACATATTTTTTGGTATATATACAAGATGTATTCTTTGTGGCTCTTGACGATGTGCCTATGGTTCTATGATTGGATGGATGTTGTGTATCACTGATGGAGATCTATATTTTTTATATTTTTGGTTTTATGTATGATGGTTTATACCAGATACATTCCAGTCTAGGATGTGGTTAGCTATGCGATTTGTTGTCTGGTTTTGATTTCTTGGTACATGTGTGAATTTAAAATGATCAAATTTACGCTTGAATATTTTTGCACACAAATATTTTCTATATAGTTGTGAATCTCGTACTTCAAATTCTTGGCTTAACTGTGAAACCACTAACTAGGAATCAAGGTAGATATGCATGTGGTAGATTCCTTGGTTGAAGCCATCGCTCATGATCCCGACGATGATGTCATATTCTTCCTAATTGTTGGTAGATGATCTGATGCATACTCTGTTAGTGAAGAATGGCGATCATTCAGGATAGTAGATGATCCAAGCGGTTGTTGCTAGATTTTGACACCATCTCAATTCTCCATCATCGCATCCAAAGTAATCATTGGAGGCACGATCCATCTGTGACACCAAAGCGCTTTTTAGAACAAATTTGTGATATTTGTGATCAAAGAACAAAGTTTTCTATATGCATGTTATCTCTAGGGTTGAAGGCTCCTGACCCTTAAAGGTAAAAATTCTTGAGGTAGAGCCCATTGACGAGGTTATTTAGGCATTTTCCATCGGGCTCTGACAATATGTATGCCCCATTGAGGAGGCAATGTTTTATGACATAGGGACCTTTCCGTAGGGTTTCAAACTTCCCAGGCCCTAGCGCTTCTTTCGCAACATTGTAGCAGAGTACTAACTCTCCCTCGGTAAATGATCAAGGGGTGATGTTGTGATTGAACAATGCTTTCACCCACTTTTTATAGGCCTCGTTTTGTTGGCTTGACTGTCATATATTTTCATCGAAAAGTTCAAGTTGTACCAAGCATTGCTCTAGAAGTTAGGTGTCATCAAGGAGTTTGATGTCGGCGTGTAAGTTAGGGATTTTTCGTTTTATGGGAATCACGACTTTGACCTCGTACACCAAGTGGACAGGTGTGAACCTTGTTGATGTTTTCACTATCGTGCAGTATTCCCACCGGGCGGAGAAAAGCATGTGGTACCATTTTGTCTTGTGGTTATTCACCATGTGATGTAACATTATTTTGATAATTTTCTTCACAAATTATACCTATCTGTTGGATTGGGGGTAGTATGGTGAAGAAAATTCATGTGTGAATCCGAGATGGTGAGATAGCTCCTAGAAAATCTCATTTTCGAAGTGTTTTCTGTGGTTGGAGACTAACTCCTTTGGTACACCAAACAGGGTGATGACATGGTTGAACATAAATCGTGTAGTGGTTTTTTCCATGTTGTCGTACGTGGGCATCGCCTCTACCCATTTGGTGAAATAGTCGACGATGACGATAATTTATTTGTTGTTTCCTAACGATGTGGGGTTTCAGGTGATGAAGTCAATCCCTCATTTGTAGAAGGGACCAGCTACAATGACAGGGTGCAGGGGAGTGGGTGACGCTCTGGCCTTGTGAGTGAAGCATTCAAATCACTCATACCTTTTGACTTCTCTGATGTAGTCGCAGAATAAGGTGGGCCAGGAATATTCTACCCACAGAACATTTTTGGCAGTAGCCATTTCAGAGAGGTGGCCCCCACAAGCTCCGTTGCGATAGTCATTAAAGGCTTGCTCATCTTGGTTGTGAGTGAGGCATCGACGTAAAATGGTTTTGATTCTGCATCGATAAAGGACATCTCCCACGAGGAGGTATCAGGGGACCTGGTGGTGTATGCACCTGCGGTAGTCACGAGTATTCTTTAGTTTGAACTTTTGGGTTCGTAGGAATAAGAGAATATCTCCATACCAAGGGTCATTGGTCGTCACTAGAAAGAGATGTTCGTATGGTAGTGAATCATTGACTGTGATCCTTTGGTCTGACTTGGGAGGTCAATGATGAAATAAGATAAAATAAAATCCTTATTTCTTTTGGGGGAGCTAAACTTTAAGTTGAACTCCTCCAGTATAAATATCTAGCGGGTGAATTTGTGGTTCAGAAAATGGTGGGTGAGCAGATATCTCATGGGGTTGATATCTATGACGACTGTTGTAGTCCTTAAGATAATTTAGTGGCGAAGTTTTTGGACTGCGTGTATTAATTCTAGGGAAGTCTTCTCTTTGGGCTGATACCTTAACGCGGGGCCTAATAAGTTTTTACTAACATAATAAATTTTGTGTTCTTTTCCAATGGGGCCATCCTAGATTAACACCCCAACCAAAGAAGTTTCAGAAGCTGATAGATACAGGGTGTAATCTTTGTCATAGTTTTGTGGAATAATCAATGGTGTTGAATATAATGTGTCTTTCAACACTTCAAACGATTGTTGTGCTTGATCATCCCATTTTAATTCTATGTCCTAATGGAGGAGGCGTAGGAATCCCTGAGCACAAGTGTTATAATCTGGGATGAAGCGTCTCAGAAAACTGGCCTTTCCCTGCAAGCTTTGGAGTTGCTTGAGGGTTCGAGGTGGTGGTACCTCTCTAATAGCTTGGAATTTGAGGGGATCCTCTCTAATCCTTTTTTGGGACACAATAAAACCTATAATTTATCCTACAGTGATGTAGGTTGTTTTTTCGGCATCGTTGGAATACCAATCGCAGATCCTCGAGATGGTCAGATCGTTTCTTGGATCAGTGAGGTCATCGAAGTAGGCGAGGATAAGGTGGGCCAAGTCATGAAAGATATAATTCATGGCATGGTGGAAAGTGGCTCCAACATTTTTAAGGTCGAATGGCATAACTTGATATGCGAACGTGCCCCATGGGGTGGTGAACCCGGTCTTGTACTGGCCAGTGTGCAATATTTGGATTTGATTATACCCAGAAAAACCATCCATGAAGGAGAGGACCTCGTCTCCCACACAAGAATAGATGACTTGGTCGATTAATGGGGTAGGTTAATTCTCCTTTGGACATGCTTTTTTAAATTGCGAAAATCAGTATAGACACGAATGGTGCGCAACTTTTTCATGACGGGAACAGGCTTGGAAACCCATGATGTGTAAGCGATGGGGCAGTTAAAACCAACTTTGTGAACCTTATCGATTTATCGTTTAATTTATTTTGCCTTGGATGAGTGTAGTTGATGTTGTTTCTGGCGTACTGGTGGTATGTTAGGCCAAGTGTCAATGTGGTGCTCTACAATAGTGGGACTAAGCCTTGGCATTTCCGAGTACTCCCATGTGAGGATGTCTCTATACTCTTGCAACAAATGGGTGTAAGAGGTTACTTCATTTGGGGAACATGCTTCCCCCAGCGAGATTTCTTTGACTTTCTCAGGATTTCGAGAGATATTCACCTTGATGGTAGGAGAAATGTTTGACATGTTCCCTTCTTCGAACGCGTCGGGTGCCAGAATGGGATTTTTGAACCAATTGAATTTCATATATGGAAGGAAATATTTTGATTCGATTGCATAAATCTCTTGGGTTCCTAGATTGTTAGGGTCGAAAAATGAGTGGTGATGCATTACATCCCACGGATAATATTGTTCTGTCATGGCCTCAAGAATATCCTCATTTGAGTGGAATAAGGATCCTAAGGAGGATTGAATCTACTTAAGGCCATGAGGAGATGGTTCGGTCCTAATGGATTTGGTCAACAAACATGAGTAATATTCCATCGTCGATGGGGTGGAGCTATACATGGTCGACAGGGTGCAAATAGATTGGGTTTGCACTGTCATTGGTACAACTACTTGTGGCTGCAGCGGTCTCAATACCTATGACTGATGCGCAGACAATATGAGTCATGGTTTCGATACATGACAATATGAATCATATATGATGTTTTGTGTCATCAGCATTTGGTGGGGGAGGAATTTCCTTCGTGGTGGCTTGTGTAAGAGAAAGTCGAGGTTCCTCACGAGGCGTACCAAGAGTACTTTCACTTTCCTGGATTTGGAAATTGTGCTTGGTGCAGAGGTGCCTGAATGTTTCCGTTAAGGCATTCCCCTATTTCGTGGTTATGGCCGATCAAATGGTCCATGGTGCCATGGTGCCTATCGAGTAGATGGTGTGAGAACGAACACTACTCTTCATCCCTAAGGTGGATGCTCAGAAAGGATCAAGCGTGGGGGAATATTCTGCTATTTCCATATCCTATTTTTTGGTTTTGGGAGGTCTAGCTCCTTTGGGGGCACTAGACTCAACACTGCTCTTGCCACCCTTAGCCTTGGGAGGTAATCACAATTCATTTTATGGTGAAAATGTGGGCAGATCCTACAATATAACTGTGTGATATTCTCTTGATTAGAGATATGCTTCTGCGAGATAGGGGAGACCACACGAAAGCTGTGGTCGATTTTGTCGCATAGCTCGCATGCCACCCTACACTGGACATGGGACTTGTTAGGTCGGTGTGTCTTTTTGACTCGCTCAATGTTTTGATATTGATATAGGGTAGGATACCTAGGGGAAGTCTGCCTTACATTGGGTTCTCTAAGCTCAGGACTAATTATATCCTGACGTTGTGTTTCTAATGAATGTATGATGTCTATTAGCAGTTGCACTCGAGGAATATAAGTACATCATTAAGCACAATAGTTTCCTTGACACACTAGACAAGAATGTATTTCTTGGGTATTTCACTCCCACAGAGTTGGTGAGGTTATTAGGTACCATCTGCGTAGTGATTCTAGGTCGGAGCTTAAGATAGGTTTAAATTCATCCAAATCTAGGAAAATATTGGTAGGGTGGCCTACAATATCGCACAATGCACAAGGTTGCAGTTCCCTTGGCATGATTGGGTCTTCTATATTTCTCCCTTTTTTACAGGTTTTCTTGGTCGCTTTAACCAATGTTGCTATGGGAATCTCTTTAACTGGTGGTGCCTCCTAAGGAGTGATGGGGATTATTCCTGTAGATGTAATCCTAGGGGCTCCCAGCATGGTTGGCGGGACCAGATACCAGACAAGTATCACGAAGGACATGTTTGGCAATGTTAGTGTTGCCAAGACCAGTTGTGATACGAAACCAGGTGGAGGGTATAGAAATGGAGTTTGGGAGAAAGGGTAGGGTAGAAAATTTGTTTCTATGGCCTCAATTTCGTTACTACTGGTCTCTTTCTCCTGGATCATTTCGGTGTTTGACGATGACATCATGCATACTAGGGCCCCTGTGATATCAGAAAATGATTCTGGTATGACACGAGGATCTCCTAGGAATGATCCAAGGATAGATGATGGTTTGAATTTGGAGCGGCCATATTCTTGGTAATGCGTGAGAAATTTCGTAGATGTGTCTACATAGGTTAGCACGACATCGAATTTCCTCATGGGTCACTTGTCATGGTATGTCAATTGGTTGAAGATTATGATGCGGTCCTCCTGGGGGAACATCATGATCCAGAAGACAGAGGATGATATGGCAGACATGGCGTACATATAACTCCACCCAAGGAGTATATTGTAGTCCAAATGAGCGTCCAAGACCTCAATGTCTATAAGAACTGTCTTACCAGCCAAGCAGACCGGGACATTTTGATAGAGATCGATGGGAGCAGAAGGGCGCCTGTCATATGCTCTAAGTGTGATTTTTGATGGCTTCATTTTGGGAGGGCCTAACTTCTACCAAATTCTTTTTGACATGATCCATGTGGATGCACCCTAGTCAATGATACATCGGTGGATAGTGATGTTCTAGACTAATACCAGTATCTAGAAGGTGACCAATGAAGGATGCCTGGGAGTGGCTTTATCTAAGTTGAAAGCCATTAGGTGCGAATCAGAAGGGTCAATGGCGCCTAAGGAAGAAAGTAAGGCTTTCCTTTGCTTTGGGAAATATTGCAGTACCTCTAAAGCTGACATGGCAGCGAGATATTGTGCTAAATCATCCATGATTCTATAATTATGGGTCGCTTTTGAGTGGTGTCCTACTTAGCTTGTTGGAACCTTAGCAATTTTTTGGAGGGGTTGAATATGCTTTTTCGATATAGTCAACGGTGTAGTAGGTGCACTCGTGGTAGCACCTAACGAATTGGTTTCTAGCAGGGTATCATAACTTTGATTCCATGTTTGAAAGTAAATTTCCTCACTTTTCATATAGATTTTGTGGTTTTTGTTTCCTTAAGCATCGAGGGGGTGGTTGTCATTGTTGGGTACTAACCGCCCCTTGGTGGGGTAAGGGCTCCTATATTACAACTGTTTGTTGTTCAGGTCCCCCTTTTCCATGATTACCCTGAAGCTTCTTTAGCTCGGGGATTTCGGGACAGTGATGAGTGTAATGGCCATAATCACCAGAAATAGCACAAGAGTGACTGGTTCATAGATTAGCCCTCTTGTTCTGCCCTTGGGATTTATTTGGCTCCTCGTTTTGATTTTGGTTGGGGTTTCCCCCAACCTAAGATCGCGCAGGGCATTGTTGATAATTCCCCCCCTATCCAGGATCTCCCTTTTGTTTATTTTTCGATTTTTTCTTTCCATGTTATGAGGATGAGTACGATTCTCCTATTCGTATGACTGGTGCGGTTGGGCTTGGGAAGGTTGAAAAAAGTTCACTAATGTTTTTTTTTGCATCGGTGGGTTTTGTGATGGGAAGGGGGAATATTGGGGTCCATTTCCCTGGTTTTTATATGGTTTCTAGGGGGGAGCTCTTCTTTTAGCGTTCCTATTTGTGTATTGGGTCCCCTATGTAGGAGGGTATGATCCTCCCTGTTGATGATAGTACGACGATGCCCTATTAGTCATCTTCTTCAGAGCTGCATGATGACTCTAATGGTAGCATGGTTGCGGGATATTCTAGTTAGGATCATACGTGTAACTGGGGCACGGGATACTACTGCCTAAGTTACTTGGGATCAGTGACCCTAACAATCCATCTGCAGTATTTGATGTGCCTGGCAATTCTTTGTAAGTTTGTAGGCATGGAGCATTAGGAAAAAAATGAATGAATAAAATTTCAGGTGAAAACTTCTTTTGAGGGGTTTGAGATTAGCTCACTAACTGAAAACCTCCATGAGGCAGTCATTGGGTTGAAGAAAAAAAAGATAAAAAAAGGTCCTAGGTGAAAATGTCCCTTGAGATGCCTAGACAGTCCTACTAGTGGAAAACCTCATTGAAGCAGCTAGTAGGTCTTATATAAAAAAAAATGCATTTCTCCATGTATCTCTCTCTAATGGATGCAAGTGCTCTCCAACCTTTACAAGCCAGAAAATGACAACTTGGCACAAAAAAAATCGATCAACACGCTGGTTAAAGGTAGTCAAACTTGGACTTCCTCCTCTTGTGCTCAGAAGCTCCAAAAGGACCTCAAGAAGATTATCACATGCAGCTTCAGAACCTTGGAAGACAGCTTCAACAGCCATATCAGCAACTTCAACATCACCTGCAAAAACAAATCAATGTTAAGGCTCAGGTATGTAATCATCTAAGCCTTTTGTCAAATCTATTTTATCTTAATAAAACATTAAAATGTGTGAGAAGGAAAAAAAAAAATTTATATAGTCAAAATTAGTAGTAGAGAAACCTCAGCCTTATCTAGAAACTAGCCTCACTTTTTCCACCAATAAAAGGAACAAGACAAAAGTAAAAAGGACTTAAGAAAGTGGGAAATAAGCAGTTCATTGTAATAGAAGACAAGGAGTGCCAACAGATAACAAGGGTGAACTCAGTTCACATAAAAAAAAGAACTATGAGTTTACTTTGGATGCAATACAAAAAAAATAAAAAAATAAAAAGAGAGAGAGAGAGAACAAAAAAAGAATAAATCAAATAAAAGGTGGATCCACCACCTCTTGGCATGCAAAACATATTTTATTAATGCATATGAGGAACTCCATGAAGCACCTACAAGAAGATTAGCAGGAGGAGCAGTGCATGGGCCAATAAATAGAAAATGAAATAAGACAGCATGTAGGAAAAACTGTAAGGCGGGGAGAATGAATAGGTTTCTCAGAGGATGAGCAACAGTCTCAGTAGGGGGGTGTTGATGGGCCTCTAAATTAGACACTAAATAAGGCCCATCTAACCTTTCTTAAGCCCATATACCTTCCTTATTTACATGAATATATATATTAAATCACTCCTTCTACACTTAATACTGTTTTCTTATTCTTTAATATTTTCTTAGGAAGGTTTAAAGTTAATTGCATATTTTTTCCTAATATTGGCTATTTTTTGAAGAATATTGTGATAATATTGGGTAGATTATGCAGATTTGGAGAAGGAGATAATTTAGGAACTTTCTCCCTGCCACTGGAAGATCAAAATTGAAGAACAAATGAGCATAATGCCAGGAAAGTATGGAGAAATATTAGATATTCAAGGGGTTTTTCCACCCTCCTTAACTCTCAAAATCAGCCAAAGGATCCTCATGATATCCCCTCCAGCAATTTTAATTCTAGAGGTAGCCAAGAAACTCATATTTGTTGACTTGGAGTTAAGTGAACTCAATCACCCTAAAGATTATCTCCAACAATTCGAGTTCCAAAGGCAGCCAAGAAACTCAAAGAGGAGAGAACTTGATCTATGTTTACTGGGAGTGAAATGGACTCAATCACCATTTTCAAGGGAGTTGTTGGTGATATTGCGAAATGTGATATCGCATATCGCATATTGCATCGTAGTACTCCAATCTCACTTCTGCCATAACATATTTTAAATGCTCCCACTCCAAAGGAATTTTGGTATATAATAAGGTTTTAATAATGCATAACCCCTCATTCACCTTCAAGGCTTTCCTTCATGTGTTTATCCCTCTAATAGCACCTTTAGCCCTTTATTCTCCAAGCTTCAAAACAACACATTTTCAAGTTTAATTAGGTCATACATAGTTGCATAGATAGAAGCATGGTAGATAGATCAGAGGATAAGTAGAGTGCATTTAGTCGTTTGGCCAAGTTAAGTGCAGTTTAAATTAGTTTCCTTTCTGCAAGTTAAATTAGTTTCCTTTATGTCATTTCTTTTCATCAATTTAGATTAGTTCACTTTCTGTCATTTATTTTTAGAAATTTAATTTAGTTTCCTTCTGTCATTTCATTTTTGCAATTTATTTTAGTTTTATTAAAGTGTGATATAATTCACTGAGAAACCCTAGAAGTAGCACCCTTTCGTAAAGCGGAAGAGGATGACATGAACAGAATTCATCTACTGTGTATATATCACTGCCACCTCCAAGTTTGTACAAACCCTGGGTTTATAAAGTAATGTAGGGCAGCCCCTGGGAGTTGCAACAGTCTTGGTGCAATACTAGGGCTCACCACATTTTGTCTTCGTTGTCAAGGACGTGTCTAGTAGATGCTTTGATTTTGTTTTTATCATTATTTTGTAGTTTCCTTTATTTTCATGCAATTTCAGAAATATTTAAAAAATAAAAAATAATCTGATTTTCATGCCTCATGGGAGTATGGATACTAATATTTTTTTATTTTTTTTTAATACTTCTCCAATACCAACCCCCCCTGACAACGTGGTGCAGTAAGAACCACATCACCATATACTTTTGAAGGTAGAAGAGATGGATGGATATGATGAAAATGAAGAAGATCTTATTGCGTTGCCCATTCAAGATATGGACATCAATGTACATATGAAGAAAATCCCTCCATATTTCCTTCCTAACTTCCATGATATGAGGACAGAGGATCCAGAAACATTTCTCTTTGAATTTGAGATACTTTGTAGGGCTTATGGCTACTTATCACAGACTCAAAAAATTACATTTCTTCCTACAACATTGAATGATATAGCTCTTAAATGGTTCATGAGTCTAGGTTCTAATTAAATAAGATCATGGAATGATATGAAAAATATATTTCTAGAAAATACAAAGATCGTGGTCTTAGAGAAGAAATTTTTAGAATGAACCAAGAATAAGATGAGAGCCTTGAGAATCTAATAGAGAGGTTCATGTATAATTTTAAGAGGGAAAATTTGCATCATTTAGGATTTGACACACTAAAAACTGTTGGAAATGTTGTCATTGATGGCAAAGGAGTTGACAAAGGAGGAGCTGGCAAAGGAAATGACAAAGGAGGAGCACCTAAAACAACAACAAGGCAGTAGAGAGGTAGTAGAGGCAGCAAAAAGAGAAGCAAGGAGCAGTATCAGTCAAGGAGCAGAGGAAGCAGTGAATTGAAGCAGAGACAAGCAGTGAATTGAAGCAAAGTTTTCCTGAGACAGAGTAATGAGGATAGAAAGGCCATTGTTTAATACAAAGGTTACATAGGGTGGTGTACTAAAAAGCCTTGGACAAAATTGTTAGAAAGGCCATCTACTGAAGACCAGGCCAGAGATGAATGTAAGTGATTCCATATATATATATATATATATATATATATATATATATATATATATATATATATATATATATATATATATATATATATATATATATATATATATATATATATAAGAATTCACTCCTGAACTAGATGTGCATTGTCGGAACTAGTCATGTGTGAATATACCTGAATTCAATAGATATATGGTAATCTCTAAAATAGGCTCTGAGATGAAACCCTGCAATTGAAGGAAGAATCGATGTCAGTTAAGGTCGATTTTATGTTTCGAATTAAATGCGATTAAGGCTTGTATATGTTGTGGAGAAGTTAATTGAAGTATTTTTTGTATCGAAATTCCACGGGAGGTCGAAGAGAATAACTCTGCAATAGGAACCTTTGTTTATATGAGAACCTCTGTTTATATTAATGCTGCATAAAATTTCATGAATAGTGTCGACCAGAAGTAATTAAAGAGCAGAGTCGTGAATTGGAGTGGTTCAATGCACAGTCGTAGGCAGACTTAATTACAATATAATTTTGAAGCATTGACGAAACCTTGACGAAGAGGAGCGGAACCTTGCGGATGAACAGTGAACACGGGTTAAGGCTGGAAACGGTTTGTATCACACCACCTTTGCAGCAAAAGTGGTATTCAAGAGATTGGGAACGATTCCATAGAACGAGCGACACGCGTCCCTGAACGACTCTGCAAAATCGCCATCGCACGTTAATTTCCGACCAAGGAAGTCGCGCGATATTGTTGAGCGCCATCGATCTGGAGGGGAGCCATCGGATGGTGGCCGTATGAGGAAGGTGCACGAAGGATAACCACAGTATGGTGCGAGTATGTGATTGGGTCATTGATTATATATGTGGGCCCCAGGCTAAATTATATTGATTGGGACTTTTCAAATTAATGTTTGCGGGTTTAACCCAAAGTTGTGATTTAAATATATGCGTAGAAGCTGGGATGGTCAATTAATATGGTTTTAATAACCCAAAGTATTATGTCGTGTATTAAGGGTGTGGGATCCAATCTCTCTTTGCATTATTGGTTCAATATACTTTGTTGTGTTATGCCGAGATCTTAACCCCCAAGTCGAAGATTAAATATTGTTGAGGGGCCCAAAAGGTTATATGGATACATATTACTGCTGAGTTTTAATATAAGTCAGCGGCATTAATGTTTGTAACAATTGAAATTGCCAGTTCAACAGTAGAATGATAAATTGCACAGTAGTTATATTAAAAGTCAGTTGTACATACAGCAGTTAGATAACTGCAATGAAGAGGGAACTGAATAAAAGAGAAAAAAAAAGAGAGAGTGTGGTTGGATGAATGAGGAAGGAAAAGAGGAAGAGAGGAGTGCTATTCGAAATATACACTGTAATTGAATGAATGTTTTTAACTATTTATATTGTTTGTGATGTAATTGGCAAGTCTCCAGAGAAAGATAAAATCCCACTGTAAAGTTGAAATGGTACATTTTTTTTGAGTAAATTGATAAAGGAGAAGAGAATGTAGAATTGAAGAAAAAGAAATAATAAAGCAGATATGAAGATTGAAGTACAGTAAAAGAAATCAAAGGTATAGAACAGAGATGATATCCAAAGTAAATCAACAAATGTTTCTTTATGAAAAATAGGGAGTTGAAGCTTCCTTGCAAGTTGTAGCTTGAAGAATTTGAGGTTGAAGCCTCCTGTAGGTTGGTGCTGACAAAAAACCAGTGGTGAGAGGGAGTTGGAGCTTGCCTTTACATCACAACAATAATAAGATGTGGTTTTCTCCCTTTATGGATTTCCACTTATATCTGGTGTCTCTGTGCATGATGTTTATGTGTTGATCTGGTTTATATCATCTGTTTAATACTTGTTGCTCTCATATTAATTTTGTTGTTATATTATATTAATACTTGTTTTTCACATTCTAAGACTACTCACATATTAAGTTGAATATGAAATGAAGGTGTAAATCATTTTTATGAAAAAGTTTTTAAAATTCCATGAATGTGTTAAACTGATTCACCCCCCCCCGCTCAGTTTAACTAAGGGTTCAACAATTGGTATCAGAGCAGGTTCCTTTTTTGTAGCAGTTTAACAACTGAAAGGAGATCCTAGGTTCTTGAGATGGCTAGTCAAGAAGGATCCTCAGCGAACAAAGCCCCTTTTTTCACTGGTGCAAATTATGCCTTCTGGAAAATCAAAATGAGAACATACATAATGTCCTTAGGAGTAGAAGTTTGGGCTGCTGTGGAATTTGGATATGACTCTAAGGCAAGTGTCTTAGAGAAAGAAGCCAAACAAGATTTTGTGGCTAATGCAAAGGAAATGAATGCAATCTTGAATGGAATGTGTGAGGCAGAATTCATCAAATTAATGCATAGCGAGACTGCCAAAGAAATGTGGGAAACTCTAGAAAATATTCATGAGGGAGAAAAAAAGGTGAAGACAGCTAAACTTCAAGTCTATAGAGCCTAGTTTGAAAATTTAAAGATGAATGATGATGAAGATATTGCTAGTTTCTTTTTAAGGGTTGCAGAAATTGTCAATAATATGAAAGCACTAGGTGAAACCATGCAAGAATGTGTAATTGTTCAAAAGATCCTAAGATCTTTGCCATCTAGTTTTAATCCCAAGGTCTCTGCCATAGAAGAAACAACAGATTGGGAAACCTTGACCATGAATCATCTTCTTGGAAAACTAACAGCGTATGGGATGAGATTGCCACAGAAGAAGTCAAATGTAAGGGAGGCAGCTCTTAAGGCAGAGAAGAAGAAAGAAGAAAAAGATGAGATAGGCTCCTGTTCTGATGAAGAAGAGGCAAAATTTATCAGGAATTTGGATAAAGGCTCAGGTAAGTATAAAGTTAAACTTCCATTTAAATGTTTCAATTGTGGAAGAGTTGGACATTATGCTTCTAAATGTCCTTATAAGAAAACAAAGAATCAGGCTCAGGAATTAGAGAAGACCATATCTAAGAACTGGCAGAAAGGGAAGAGATTCAATAGAAAATATTTCTATGCTCAGCAAGACAGCAGTGCATCAGAAGACTGAGCTGAATTCTCAAGTGAAGAAGGAACATCAAAATTTGTTTTGATGGCTATAGAAGAGCTGGAAGAATGTTTTTTAAAAGATGAGGAAGAAGGTGAAGTGGATCTTGAGGGGGCGCTAAGAAGTGCCTTGGAGGATATTGACAGACTAAAACTAAAGTGAAGAAAACAAAAAGACATTCTTCTCAAATACGTGAGAGAGGAACACAATTCAGAAGCCCTCATTCAGTTGAAAGTAGAGCTTGAAGAAGCCAAGAAGGTAGAGGATATTTTACTTAAGCAGATCAAGGATAAAACTCAGGAACAAGAGAAGTTGGAAGAAGAAGTAGTGAGCCTAAGAAAGAACTTAGAAAGAGCTCAAAGAGAACTATTAATGAATACATCTCTAATGAAAGGCTCTGGACAGTTGGACCAGATTCTAAATGCACAAAGGTCACCTCTGATAAAAACTGGGATAGGCTAGGAAGGAGAATCAAGCAAAGGCAAAGAAAAAGAAAACAAAAATATTATTTTTGTAAAAGCAGATGAGAATATTTAAGCAGCTCAGAAGATTTGAAAGGAAGAAGAATTCTGCAATAAAGTAGAGAAAAACCAGGAGGAAACTCAAACGACAAAGGATGAAGTAAATAAACTGTCAACTGAAAAAACCTTGCATACTCCTGAATATGTCAAATTTGGAAGTCATCAAAGGAGATTTTTTCCTTCTATGAAAAAGGCTACTTGGTATTCCTGTCACAAATTAGGACACATTGTTGCATATTTTTATACAAGAAGAATAAATACAAACCAGAAAAGGATGCAAACAGTAAAAAATTTTAGTCAAGCAGGAAGAGGGAGAAGATAACCTTTTATCAGGTATGCAAATTTTTTTTATGGATACTGTTTTTATTGTAATGATTTGGCCATAAAATCATAGAATGCAGGAAATATGAACAAAGTCTGTTGTTCAAAACCTCAAGAAGGTTTATGAATCATGGAGAGTTTATTCCTACTTATAATCCTGCTAAGGATATATCCAAATGTTGTGTATGCAATAAAAATGGACATATGTCTTCCAAATTTTCTCTAAGAGAGTGTAGTTCATCATCTCAGAAAAGATACCAAGCAAGAGGATGCTTGCAGTGGAGAAAGAAAGTGAATAAATGTGACTTGGCTCTAATAGCTCAAGATCTAAAAAGCCAGCGATATTTGGATAGCGGTTACTCAAAGCATATGTCAGGAGATAGAAGCAAGTTTATAACCTTTGACGAAAATAAATCTGGAAATGTTACTTTTGGAAATGATAAAGCAGGGAAGATCAAAGGAAGAGGCTCATTCAGTCTGGACAATGGTAGAGGAAAAGCCCAGGATGTACTATTTGTGGATGGGTTGAAAGCAAATCTGTTGAGTGTTAGTCAAATGTGTGATAAAGGCTGGGAAGTTCTTTTTAGAGCTCAAGACTGTGAAGTAAGATCAAGCACCACTGGAAAAACCCTGACCAAAGGTGTTCGAACAGAAAGCAATGTCTATGTAGTAAAAAGAAGGAAATGAAGCATGTCATCTTATAAAATTTGAGGAGTCTTGGTTATGGCACAGGAGATTGGGACACCTAAAATTTTATCATATCATAAGTTTCAGCAAAAAGAATGCAGTCAAAGATATGCCAGTCATCAAGAAGCCTTCAAATACAATATGTAAATCCTGTCAGCTAGGTAAGCAGACCCGTACATCCTTTAAAACCAAAGAGAAGTTATCTACAAGCAGACCTCTTCAACTTGTTCACATGGATTTGTGTGGGCCTTCGAGAACTAAAACACCAAGTGGAGAATCCTATTTCATGCTAATAATATATGATTTTTCTAGAATGACATGGGTTGAATTTCTCAAACACAAATCAGAAGCATTTGAGAAATTAAAAATATTCAAGGCTTTGGCAGAAAATCAAACAGGATGCAAGCTAAAGTGCATCATATTAGACAGAGGAGGTGAATTTACAGATTATGATTTTGCAGACATGTGCAATGAGCATGGGATAAAGCAACAGTTCACAATTGCAGGAACACCTCAGCAAAACAGAGTGGCAGAGAGACAGAATAGGTCTGTACAACAGATTGCTAGAGCCATGATGCAAGAAAGTAACATTGCTCAAACCTTTTGGGCAGAAGTAGTACACACAGATGTGCATATCCTAAACAAAGCTCATTTAAGACCAAACAGTGACAAGACTCCTTATGAATTGTGGCATGGTAAACCTGCATCAATCAAGCATTTTAGAGTTTTTGGAAGTAAGTGTTTTATAAAAAATAATGATGAAAATTTGGGAAAGTTTGATGCAAGATAAGATGAAGGAATATTCTTAGGATATGCATCTAAGAGTAAAGGTTACAGGTGCTACAACAAAATACTTCACAAAATTGTAGAAAATATTGATGTAAGATTTGATGAAGAACTATCAGACAAGTTAAGAAGTACAAATTGCAGCAATCCTCCAGAAGTTCATGAAGAAGAGAATCAAGATGATGATGAAATAAACAAGCCAATAGAAGATACAAATCTAAGATAAAAATTCTCCTCAAGATACATTCAGAAGAATCATCCAGAAGATCAAATCATTGGGGACAAGAGTGTAGGTGTACAGACAAGAAGACAGCTAACTGAACAGGCTGAAAAGGTATACCTCGCAATGTTGTCACAAATAGAGACAAAGAAGTTTGAAGAAGCCAACAAAGATAAACATTGGGTGAATGCCATGAATGAAGAATTGGACCAAATTGAGAAGAACAACACTTGGGAACTAGTTCCAAGACCTAGTGAGAAAAATGTGATTGGCTTAAAATGGGTATTCAAAAATAAGATGAATGAACAAGGACAGGTAATCAGGAAAAAATCTAGACTTGTGTGCAAGGGATATTCATAGGTTGAAGGACTTGATTATGATGAAACCTTTGCCCCTGTAGCTAGAATGGAAGCTATCAGATTGTTTTTAGCTTTTTCTTGCTATCATGACTTCAAGGTATATCAAATGGATGTGAAGTCTGCCTTCCTGAATGGAGATTTAGAGGAATAAGTCTACATGGAACAACTGGAAGGGTTCTCCTTAACAGATAATATAGACTATGTTTGCAGATTAAAGAAAGCGTTATATGGGCTGAAACAAGCTCCTCGAGCATGGTATTCAAGGCTAGACAAATACTTGCAAAAACAAGGGTTCAAGAAAGGGGGAGTAGACAACAACTTGTACATAAAAGCAAATGAAGATGAAATTTTGATTGTAGTAGTGTATGTAGATGATATCATGTTTGGAAGCAGCAAAGATGAGTTAAAAAAAGGATTTGATGAAGAGATGAAATCAGAATTTGAAATGTCTATGATTGGAGAGCTTACCTTCTATTTAGGACTACAAATTCAACAAAAGAGCACAGGCACATTTATCTCACAAGAAAAATAATTAAAGGAGATGTTGAAAAGATTTAAAATGGAGGACTGCAAACCTGTGTCAACTCCCATGAGTACTGGATGCAAGCTTTGTGTAGATGATGGAACAGCTGATGTAGATCAAAAAATTTACAGATCCATGGTTGGAAGTCTATTATATCTAATAGCTTCTAGACCAGACATTGTGCTAGCTGTAGGACTTGTGGCAAGATATCAAGCAGCACCAAAACAAAATCACTTAATAGCAATTAAAATAATATTTAGATATCTACAAGGGACTGCACATTATGGGCTATGGTATCCAAAAGGAAAAAACTTCATTTTGAGAGCATATACAGATGCAGATTGGGCCAGCTGTGTTGATGACAGGAAAATCACAAGTGGAGGTGCATTCTATTTAGGAGAGAGTCTGGTGGCATGGCTAAGCAAGAAACAAACATCTATTTCTCTATCCACAGCAGAAGCAGAATACATGGCAGCAGCAACATGTTGTACACAAGTCATGTGGATGAAGCAAACCCTCCAAGACATGAAGGTAAGCATTGATGAACCTATTTCAATCAAATGTGATAATACAAGTGCTATAACTATATCTAAAAATCCTGTGTTTCATTAAAAAACTAAACATATTCCAATCAAGTATCATTTTCTCAGAGAACAAGTAGCTCAAAAGGTAGTAAAGTTGGAATATGTGCCAACAAAAGAACAGCCAACAGATATATTTACAAAACCTCTTGCTAGAGAACCATTTGAATATTTGAGAGATAGACTAGGGGTAGTATATGTAGATGCTACTCTCTGATATGAAGAGAAAGCACAGTTTCATGGGGAGAACAGAAACGACAATATCATTCCAGGGAAAGATCAGCCAGTAAGGAAGCATAAAACAGGTCCTCAAGATCAAAAACTTATGGAAAGAATACATCCAACATAAAAAAGTAAATGAAAAGGCTAAAGAGCCAGTTTTTTAAGAGTCAACCCAAAGTTTTGAGTAGCAAGGTACAAATTCAACAGAAAAGGGTCTAAACGTAACTCAGAGAGAGGAAATGCAGAAAGCAAACTAGGAAATGAGCAACCCTTTGCCATTGATGTCAAAGGGGGAGGAAAGGCGAAAACAAATGTGCTTCTAAAAAGAAAGCAGAGGTTATTGCCATCAATGCTGAAGGGGGAGACTGTTGGAAATGTTTTCATTGATGGCAAAGGAGTTGGCAAAGGAGGATCTGGTAAAGGAAATGAAAAAGGAGGAGCACCTGAAACAACAACAAGGCAGCAGAGAGGTAGTAGAGGTAGCAAAAAGAGAAGCAAGGAGTAGTATCAGTCAAGGAGCAAAGGAAGCAGTGAATTGAAGCAGAGACAAGCAGTGAATTGAAGCAGAGTTGTCCTGAGATAGAGTAATGAGGATAGAAAGGCCACTGTTTAATACAAAGGTTACAGAGGGTGGTGTACTAAAAAGCCTTGGACAAAATTTTTAGAAAGGCCATCTACTAAAGACCAGGGCGGAGATGAATGTAAGTGATTCCATATATATATATATATATATATATATATATATATATATATATATTTGTACTCATATATATAAGGAATATTGGATAAATTAAGCAAATTAGATATCTTAGTAATGAATATCACACAAGGTCTAATAGATATGGTAATCTACGAAATAGGTTACGAAATGAAATAGTGCAAGTAAGGAAAGAATCGATGTGTTCAGTTAGGTTGGAAGATTTTATGTTTCGAATTAAATGCGATTAAGGCTTGTATATGTTGTGGAGAAGTTAATTGAAGTATTTTCTGTATCAAAATTCCACGGGAGACCGAAGAGAATAACTCTACAATAGGAACCTTTGTTTATATGTGAACCTCTATTTATATTAATGCTGCATAAAATTTCATTAATGGTGTCGACCAGAAGTAATTCAAGAGAAGAGTCATGAATTGGAGTGGTTCAGTGCACAGTCGTAGGCGGAGTTAATTACAATATAATGTTGAAGCGTTGACAGAACCTTGAGCAAAGAGAAGCGGAACCTTGCGGATGAACAGTGAACGTGGGTTAAGGCTGGAAGTAGTTTGTATTGCACCACCTTTGCAGCGAAAGTGGTATTCAAGAGATTGGGAGAGATTCCATAGAACGAGCGACACACGTCCCTGAACGAATCTGCAAAACCGCCATCATTGCGCGCCATCGCACGTTAATATCCGACCAAGGAAGCCGCGCAATATTGTTGAGCGCCGTCGATCTGGAGGGGAGTCATAGGATGGTGGCCGTATGAGGAAGGTGCGCGAAGGATAACCAAGATACGGTGCGAGTATGTGATTGGGTCGTTGATTATATATGTGGGCCCCAGGCTAAATTATATTGATTGGGACTGTTTGGCTAAGGTTAGATGGATATATATTACTGCTGGGTTTTAATATAAGTCAGCGGCGCGTGAATTTTTGCAATAATTGAAGTGGGGAATATATTTTATGAGGAAATCATGAGCATGTAAGAGTATATCTAAGTTCGTATATATATAAAGTTGATGTGTCGGGGTTTAAGTCAAAGTCAAGGATACTATGCAGCATTTCGAAACACTGGTAGAAAAATGTATAATATATGGGTATATTACGTTTATAACATGGTTGCATAACCATAGATGAATGAGAAACTATCAAAGCTTCCGCATAGTTCTAGAGTATCCAGATATGTTTATTGAAATTTCCAGTTCAACAGTAGAATGATAAATTGCACAACAGTTATATTAAAAGGCAGTTGTACATACAGCAGTTATATAACTGCAATGAAAAGGGAACTGAATAAAAGAGAAAACGAAAAAGAGAGTGAGGTTGGATGTATGAGGAAGAAAAAGAGGAAGAGAGGAGTGCTATTCGAAATATACATTGTAATTGAATGAAAGGTTTTAACTGTTTATGTTGTTTGTGATTTAATTGGCAAGTCTCTAGAGAAAGATAAAATCCCACTGAAAAGTTGAAATGGTACATTTTCTCTGAGTAAATTGATAAAATAGAAGAGAATGCAGAATTGAAGAAAAATAAATAATCAAGCATATATGAATATTGGAGTGCAGTAAAAGAAATCAAAGGTACAGAACAGAGCTGATATCCAAGGTAAATCAACAAATGTTTCTTTATGAAAAAGAGGGAGTTGAAGCTTCCTTGCAAGTTGTAGCTTGCAGAATTTGAGGTTGGAGCCTCCTGTAGGTTGGTGCTTACAGAAAACCAATGGTGAGAGGGAGTTGGAGCTTGCCTTTACATCACAACAATAATAAGATGTGGTTTTCTCCCTTTATGGGTTTCCACTTATATCTGGTGTCTCTGTGCATGATGTTTATGTGTTGATCTGGTTTATATCATCTGTTTAATACTTGCTGCTCTCATATTAAGTCTATTGTTATATTATATTAATACTTGTTGTTCACATTATAAGACTACTCACATATTAAGTTGAATATGAAATGAAGGTGTAAATAAGTTTTATGAAAAAGATTTTAAAAGTCCATGAATGTGTTAAACTGATTCACCCCCCCCTCTCAGTTTAACTAAGGGTTCAACAAAAACCCTCTTACTTAGAAAAGTTCGGGATGAGTGGATTGATCTCCTTAATCTCATGAGTAGACGAGATGTATACCAATTGTCATTTGAAGGAATTTTTTACACATGAAAGTGCATTTCAAGAGGAAGGGAAAGAGTAATTAAGTCAGAATCAACATTGGTAAGGAAATATGAACTTCAAAATTTTCTTGATAACTTTAAAATAGAAATTCTTAGCAGTCTAAGTGAATAGGTAGAAATGTTAAGGATGCAAATGAGCAAAAATAACATGTTGATATTTCTTTTATCCATTCATAATAATATGCTAATAAATTTTATTCGTCATTCCCCAAGTTTAAATAAGTTTACTAGGAAGACAATGGAGCAAGGCAATCACCAAAGAAGTTATGTTATGTAGGTCCAGGGAGACACTGGAAGCCTAGTCAACATGATATGATGCAAGGAACCACTTCAAAATTTCAAGCTTATTCACATCCATCTCAAACTAACTGGGACACACTCCCTCCTTGGCAACCTTGGCCCTCTCAACCCCAAAACCAATCTTGGAAACATGGTTGGCAATGTCCTTATTGGGAAAATCCTCAACATCCTCAATATTTCCCTCAATATCATCCATACCCAACTCCATGTTATCCCTACCATCCACCTCCACCACAACCACATCCATCCCATATATCCACCCCAATTATACCACCATTTCCAAACCCACACCATGAAGTATCTCAACCCACTTACAATGCTGAGGTAAAACACTACAAAACATATCCTTTTGATCTAAATGGTTTGGATCTTAGTTCAAGAAAGGTATTTCAAAGAAGAGATTTTCTTAATGTGACTGAAGGACATCATCAAGAAGAAGAAGGTCCAAATGAGGAGATAAAAAGATCGAGGGCTGCACTTGATGAAGAGAAGAAATCAAAATCAAATGTTGAGAAAGTTCCCTCATGTTTACTAGCATTCGGTCCATGTATTCAAGAGAAAAATCAACAAAAAGAGGAAGATTGGACTACCATAATATAAGAGGACATCCAAGGTGATCCAACTCAGCAATTGAACGAGCGGAATCACAACTATATTGACATATAGTTCCAAAGAGTCATTAATTTGCAGCAACACACACTTCTCCAACAGTACTTGATACAATCCCAGTCAAAGAAATTCATCTCTCATATTCACATACATGTCAAAGCATGCATTCCAAGTGTGCACATGATTTTATATGTCATCTTGATGTGTCCATGGCTCCATTGAAAGTATTCCTATACTTGAAAAAGGTTTTGTTTTTTTCAAGTAGAGTAGGAAGGTGAAAAAGAAAAAAAAAGAATAAAATGAAAGAATAAAATATTAGGTGAAAACCTCTTTTGAGGCATTTTAGATTGGTTCACTAATTGAAAACATCCATGAGGCAGTCATTGGGTTGAAAAAACAAAAGAGAAAAAAAAAAGATCCTAGGTGAAAACCTCCTTTGAGGCGCCTAGGAAGACCTACTAGTGGAAAACCTCATTGAGGCAGCTAGTAGGCCTTATAAAAAATAAAAAGTAAATAAAAAAAAAAATTCATTTCTCCATGTATCTCTCTCTAATGGCTGGAGGTTCTCCCCAACCTTTACAATCCAGAAAAAAGCAAGTTGGCACGAAAATAAAATTCGGTCAACACCCTGCTTAAAGGTAGTCAAACTTGGACTTCCTCCTCCTGTGCTCAGAAGCTCCAAAAGGACCTCAAGTAGATTATCACATGCAACTTCAGAACCACCAAAGACAACTTCAACAGCCATATCAGTGGCTTCAATATCACCTACAAAAACAAATCAATGGTAAGGCTCATGTATGCAATCATCTAACTCTTTCTTCGATTCTATTTTAGCTTAATAAAACATTAAAAAGTGTGTGAAGGAAAGTTTTTTTTATATATCCAATATCAGTAGCAGAGAAACCTCGCCTTTATCTAGCAACTACCCTCACTTTTTCCACCAAGAAAAGGAACAAGACAGAAGTAAAAAGTACATGAGAAAGTGGGTAGTAAGTAGTTCATTGTAATAGAAGACAATGAGTGACAAGGGATAACCAAGGGTAAACTCAGTTCATAGAAAAATGTAACTGTGAGTTTACTTTGCATGCAATAAAAAAAAATTCAAATAAAAGGTGGACCCACCACCTCTTCACATGAAAAACAGATTTTCTTAAGGCATATGAGGACCTCCATGAAGCACATACAAGAAGAATAGTAAGAAGATTAGCAGGAGGAGTAGAGCATGTGGCAATAAATAGAAAATGAAATAAGCCAGCATGCAGGAAAAACTATGAGGAAGGGAGGATGAATAGGTTTCTCAGAGGATGAGAAACAATTTCAGTAGGGGAGTGATGATGGGCCTCTAAATTAGACATAAAATAAGGCCCATATAACCTTTCTTAAGCCCATATACCTTCCTTATGCACATTAATATATATATTAAATCTATCCTTCTGCCCTTAATAATGTTTTCTTATGCTTTAATATTTTCTTAGGAAGGTTTAAAGGTAATTGCATATTTGTGCCTAATATTCGTTATTTTTGTATAATATTGTGAGAATATTGGGCAGATTATGTAGATTTGGAGAAGGAGATAATTTAGGGACTTTCTCCCTACCACTGGAAGATTAAGATTGAATAATAAATGAGAAAAATGCCAAGAAATTATGGAGAAATCAAGTAGAGATTCAATGGGTTTTTCCACCCTCCTTAACCTTCAAACATAGGCAAAGGATCCTCATGACATCTCCTCCAACAATTCAAATTCCAGAGGTAGCTGAGAAACTCAATATTTTTTGACTTGGAGCTAAGTGGACTTAATCACCCCAAAGATTCTCTCTAGCAATTCGAGTTCCAGAGGCAACCAAGCAACTCAAATATGAGAGCACCCAATCTATGTTTACTGGGAGTCAAGTGGACTCAATCACCATTTTCAAGGGAGTTGTTGGTAGATGCCCTATAGAATAAATAGAGTAGAGCTAGAGCTAGGAAGGATTTAGTCAGTGAGGGAGTCGAGTCTTCCATTCCATTTTGGGATTTTTGCTGCAAAATATTAAGATTTTTATTGTACTCAGTGATTAGAATTTCAGAAATGTAACAAGGATATTTTCTTCCTAAAATGAGCAGACGAACTCCATTTTACTAATTTAGTTCCAGAGAGCTGGGCTCGTGGGTTAAGTCCCAACCCATGTGTCTCATCTTCTCTGCTGTTTTCATTCTTTCCTTTCTATCATTTTAGCTCTTTTTTCTTCCATTTATTTAGTTTTATTCTTGAACACTTAGCTAGTTTATGATAGTTTCATTGTTGTTTAGTTTTTGCTTTCATTTTGTTGTTGTAGGTTTCATTTTCTTGTGGGTAATAGAATAGAGAAAAGAAGCCAAAAAGGTTGTGGATCAAGATCCCCTTCTCATCTCTTTCAATAGAGCTCAAGGAGGGTAAACCTTCCCACAGACCCAAAAACTGATTTCTGTTCACTGTTTTTATCACGCATTTTTGTCTATTTTCCATGCACAAATCCGCAATTTATTTACAGGAATGAGCATCGAAAGTTCCAATGAAGTTCATTATGTCATTCTGCTTCATCTTCCAATTTCCCCATCTCTGTGTTAGGCTTCTAAACCTTGTTGTTACGCCTTCATTTCCCTCCTTTGTCTCTTCTTATCAGCTGTTGCACCTTTTTTTTCACAGAAATCTATTAAAATTTTGATCTTCGCCTTTTCTCCTTGAAATTCCCGCTATCGCACTTTTCATCTCGCATGAGCCTTCTCTCCTTCCATTGTTGTTCTTCAATGTTCTTACGATTTTCCCTTTTACCTTATCTTTACCGATCATTGCGAAAATATTTGAAAAACCTCTGGAAATCAACCTCTCCCCATTCCTTCATAACTTACCGCAATTCCCAATGGCATATTGAAAATCGCACTCCCATGTCATTCTCGTTAACACTTACTTCTTCCAAATGCCAATTGCTATAAACTATGCCGCATTACAATCACACTTGGCACCCCTTTCCTTTTTCCTTTTAAAACTTACCACTCGTATTTTTCCCGATTGCGATATCGCGATATCGCATATAGCATATCATAATTGTTTCCCTTTTTCCTTTAGACTTTCCACAAATTCCCTTTTCACTCTATCGCAAATCACTTTTTCCATTGATCCCCTATTAATAATCCACTCTTAAAACTCTAATTGCGATAATATATTCCACCACCCGATAACCTTTATGCCTTACCTTTGACATTTGTCATCGAAAAGTCTCCAAAAACGTTAAATTCTGACGCTTCTTCACAATCATCGCATTTCTCCATTTCACAATCATCGCATTATCACTCATTCACACTTCACAAGCTACATTAATTGGATTATCATTCATTGCATTATCGCTCATCGCGTTTTCGCATTATCCACCCAACAACACATTCACGACTCTGTTAACCTTGCGATATTGCGAACTGCGATATCACATATCGCATATTTCATCGCAGTACTCCAATCACATTTCTGCCATCGCAAATTTGAAAGCCTCCCACTCGCAAGGAATTTTATGATATAATAAGGTTTTAATAAAGCATAAGCCCTCATTCACCTTCAAGCATTGCCTTCTTGTGTTTATCCCTCCATTATCACCTTTAGCCCTTTCTTATCCAAGCTGCAAAACAACACATTTTCAAGTTTAATTAGGTCATACATAGTTGCATGGATAGAAGCATGGTAGATAGATCAGAGGATAAGTAGAGTGCATTTAGCCATTTGGCTAAGTCAAGTGAATTTTAAATTAGTTTCCTTTCTACAACTTAAATTAGTTTCCTTTATATCATTTCTTTTCAACAATTTAGATTAGTTCCCTCTATGTCATTTCTTTTCAGCAATTTAATTTAGTTTCCATCTGTCATTTCCTTTCTGCAATTTAGTTTAGCATCATTGAAGTGTGATCGAATTCACTGAGAACCCCTAGAAGTAGGACCCTTTCGTAAAGCGGATGAGGATGACATGAAAAAAATGCATCTAATGTTTATATAGCACTGTCACCTCCAAGTTTGTACAAACCCCGGGTTGATAAAGTAGATTAGGGTAGCCCCTGGGAGTTTCAGCACTTTTGGTGCAATACCAGGGCCCACCACTTTTTGGCACCCTTGTCAAGGAGTTGTCTATTAGATGATTTGATTTTTTTTAGCATTATTTTATGCTTTCCTTTCTTTTCATGCCATTTTAGAAATATAAAAAAAAATACAAAAATATCTGATTTTCATGCCTCATAGGGGTAGGGATACTCAGTTTTTTTTTTTTTTTTAAATACTTCTCCAATACCAACCCCCCCACTTGATCACGTGGTCCAGTAAGAACCACATAACCATACACATTTGAAGGTAGAAGAGATGGATGGATATGATGACAATGAATAAGATCTTATTTATTTCCCTTTCAAGATATGGACATCAGTGTACATATGAAGAACATCCCCCCATATTTCCTTCCAAACTTCCATGGTACGAGGACAGAGGATCCAGAAACATTTCTCTTTGAATTTGAGATACTTTATAGATATTATGGCTACTTATCACACACTCAAAAACTGAGATTTTTTCCTGCAACATTGAAGGATAGGGCTCTTAAATGGTTCATGAGACTAGGTACTAATTTAATAAGATGATGGAGTGATATGCAAAATATATTTCTAGAAAAATACAAAGATCATAATCTTTGAGAAGAAATTTTTAGAATGAACCAAGAAGAAGATGAGAGCCTTGAGGATATAATTGAGAGGTTCATGTATAATGTTAAGAGGGAAAAATTGCATCATTTAGGATTTGAAACACTAAAAACGCTCTTACTTAGAAAAATTAGGGATGAGTGGATTGATCTCCTTAATCTCATGAGTAGAGGAGATGTATACCAATTGTCATTTGAAGAAATTTGTGAAACATGCATGCAGATATCAAGAGGAAGGGAAAGAGTAAGTAAGTCAACATCAACATTGATAAGGCAAGATGAACTTGGAAATTTGCTTGATAACTTTAAAATAGAAATTCTTAGCAGTCTAAGTGAACAGGTAGAAATTTTAAGAATGAAAAATGAGAAAAAATAAGATGCTAATATTTTTGTTATCCATGCATAATCATATGCTACTAAATGTTTTTCATCATTCCCCAGGTTTAAAGAAGTTTACCAGGAAGACAATGGAGCAAGGAATTCACCAAAGAAGCCATGTTATGTAGCTCCAAGGAGACCCTGGCAGCCTATTCAACTTGATATGATGCAAGGACCCACTTCACAATTTCAAGCTTATTCACATCCATCTCAAACTAATTGATACACACTCCCTCCTTGGAAACCTTGGCAATCTCAACCACAAAACCAATCTTGGAAACATGGTTGGCAAGGTCCTTATTGGGAAAATCCTCAACATCCTCAATATTTCCCTCAAAATCCTCCATACCCAACTCCATGCTATCCCTACCATCCACCTCCACCATAACCACACCCTCAACCACATTCATATCATATATCCACCCACACTGTACCACCATTTCCAAACCCACGCCATGAAGTATCTCAACCCACTTACAATGTTGAGGTACAACACTAACAAACATATCCTCTTGATCTAAATGGTCTTCATCTTAGTTCAAGAAAGGTATTTCAAAGAAGAGATTTTCTTAATGTCAGTGAAGGACAACATCAAGAAGAAAAATATCCAAATGAGGAGATAAAAAGATCGAGGGTTGCATTTGATGAAGAGTAGAAATAAGAATCAGATGTTGAGAAAGTTCCCTCATGTTTACCAGAATTTCCTCCGTGTATTCAAGAGAAAAATCAGCAAAAAAGAGGAATATTTGACTGCCATAATAGAAGAGGACATCCAAGGTGATCCAACTCAGCAAGTTAACCAGGTGGATCACAACTATATTGACATATGGTTCGAAAGACTCATTAAGTTGCAACAACACGATATTCTCCAATAGTACTTTCTACAATTTCAGTCAAAGAAATTCATCTCTCATATTTAGGTACATGTCAAAGCACGTATTCCAAGTATGAACATGATTTTATCTGTCATCTTGATGTGTACATGGCTCCATTGGAAGTATTCCTATACTTGAAAAAGGTTTTGTTTTTTCAGGTAGAGTAGGAAAGTGAAAAAAGAAAAAAGGGAAAGAATTAAATCTTAGATGAAAACCTCTTTTGAAGCATTTCAGATTGGCTCATTGATTGAAAACCTCCATGAGGCGGTCATTGGGTTGAAAAAAAAGAAGAGAAAAATAAAATATCCTAAGTGAAAACCTCCTTTGAGGTGCATAGGCAGACCTACTAGTGGAAAACCTCATTGAAGCAGCTAGTAGGCCTTAAAAAAAATGCATTTCTCCATGTATCTCTCTCTAATGTATGAAGGTGCTCTTCAACCTTTGCAAGCCAAAAAACAACAAGTTGGCACAAAAAGAAAACTCAGTCAACACCCTGGTTAAAGGTAGTCACACTTGGACTTCCTCCTCCTATGCTCAGAAGCTCCAAAAGCACCTCAATAATATTATCACATGCAACTTCAAAACCACCAAAGACAACTTCAACAGCCATATCAGCGGCTTCAGTATCACTTGCAAAAACAAATCAATGGTAAGGCTATGGTATGCAATCATCTAACCCTTTCTTTGAATTTATTTTCGCTTAACAAAACATTAAAAAGTATGAGAAGGAATTTTTTTTTTATATAGCCAAAATCAGTCGTAGAGCAACCTCGGCCTTATATAGCAACTAGCCTCACTTTTTCCACCAAGAAAGGGAACAAGAAAAAAAGTAAAAAGGACTTGAGAAAGTGGGCAGTAAGAAATTCGTTGTAATAGAAGGTAAAGAGTGCCAAAGGATAACCAAGGGTGAACTCAGTTCACAGAAAAAAAGAACTGTGAGTTTACTTGGAATGCAATAAAAAAAAAGAGAGAACAAAATAAGAAAAAAACAAATAAAAGGTGGATCCACCACCTCTTGGCATGAAAAATAGATTTTCTTAAGGCATCTGAGGACCTCCATGAAGCACCTAAAAAAATAATAGAAAGATGATTAGCAGGAGGATCATCGCATGGGCCAATAAATAGAAAATGAAATAAGCCAGCATGCACGAAAAATTATAAGGCATGGAGGATGAATAGGTTGCTTAGAGAATGAGCAATAGTTTTAGTAGGGGGGTGATGATGGGCCTCTAAATTAGACATAAAATAAGGCCCATCTAACATTTCTTAAGCCCATCTACCTTCCTTATGCACATGAATATATATATTAAATCTCTCCTTATGCACTTAATAATGTTTTTTTATGTTTTAATATTTTCTCAGGAAGGTTTAAAGGTAATTAGATATTTGTGCCTAAAATTGGTTATTTTTGTAGAATATTGTGAGAATATTGGGCTGATTATGAAGATTTGGAGAAGGAGATAATTTAGGGACTTGCTACCTGCCACTGGAAGATCAATATTGAAGAATAAATGAGCACAATGCCAGGAAATTATGGAGAAATCTTGGAGAGATTCAAGGGGTTTGTCCACCCTCCTTAACTCTCAAAGGCAGCCAAAGGAACCTCATGAGATCCCCTCCAGAAATTTTAATTCCAGAGGTAACCGAGAAACTCAATCTTTGTTGACTTGGAGTTAAGTGGACTCAATCACTACAAAGGTTCTCTCGAGCAATTCGATTTCCAGAGGCAGCCAAGCAACTCAAAGAGAAGAGCACTCGATCTATGTTTGTTGGGAGTCAAGTGGAATCAATCACCATTTTCAAGGGAGCTATTGGTAGCTTCCCTGTAAAATAAATAGAGCAGATATCGAGCTAGGAAGGAGTTAGTTAGTGAGATAGTCAATTATTCCATTCCATTTTGGGAATTTCGCTACAAGTTATTAAGATTTTTATTGTACTCAGTGATTAGACTTTCAGAAATGTAACAAGGCTATTTTCTTCCTGAAATGATCAGACGGACCCCATTTTACCGATTTATTTCTAGAGAGTTGGGCTCGTGGGTTAGGGAACAACCCATGTGCCTCTGCTTCTCTTTTTTTTTCATTATTTCCTTTTTGTTCTTTAGCTAGTTTTGTTTCTACCATTTATTTAATTTTATCCTTGAACAATTAGCTAGTTTTTTATAGTTTCATTGTTGAGATGCAACACTCTGAATATCCACAGTCTTAATTTTTAGTAGACGTTTCGAGTCTAAATCAAGACTCATCATCAGGAGAAACCTGCTAAGAAGAGACAAATATTTTTTACTTTTTCTTTTAGTTTGCTGTTGTAGGTTTCATTTGCTTGAGGGTAATAGAATAGATTAAAAAAAACAAAAAGGTTGTGGATCAAGATCCCCTTCTCATCTCTGTCAATAGAGCTCCAGGAGGGTAAACCTTCCCACAGACCCAAAAACTGAATTTTGTTCATTGTTTTCATCGCGCATTTTTCTCTATTTTCCGTTCACGGATCCGCAGGTTTGTTTGCATGAATGAGCATTGAAAGTTTCGGAGAAGTTCATTACGTCGTTCCAGTTCATCTTCGAAATTCCCCATCTTTTTGTTACGCTTTTGAACCTTGTTTTTACGCCTTCATTTCCCTCCCTTCTGTCTTCTTATCAACTGTCGCACCTTTTTTTTCACAAAAATCTATTAAAAGTTTGATCTCCGCCTGTTCTCCTTGAAATTCCCGCTATAGCACTTTGCATCTCGCATGACCCTTCTCTCCTTCCTTTTTTGTTCTTCAACGCTCTTACGATTTTAGCTCTTACCTTATCTTTACTGATCATTGCGAAAATATTTGAAAAACCTTTGGAAATCAACCTCTCCCCATTCCTTTGTAACTTACCGTAATTCCCATTCGCAAATCTCAAATCGCACTCCCATGTGATTCTCATTAACACTTATCGCTTCCAAATGCCAATTGCAATAAAATCCACTGCATCTCAATTGCACTTCACATCCCTTTCCTTTTCCCTTTTAAGACTTACCACTCGTCTTTTTTCCAATTGCGATATCATGATATCGCATATCGTAGATCGTAATCATTTCCCCTTTTCCTTTAGACTTGCCGCAAATTCCCTTTTCTCTCTATCAAAATCACTTTTTCCATTTATCTGTCATTAATAATTCGCTCGTGAAACTCCGATTGCAATGATATATTCCACCACCCGATAGTCTTTCCTCCTTACCTCTGAAATTTATCATCGAAAAATCTCAAAAACATTAAAGTCCGACCCTTCTTCGCAATCATTGCATTTATGCATTTCACAATCATCACATTATTGCTCATTCACACTTCTCAAACTACATTCATCGGATTATTTTTCATCGCATTATCGCTCATCACATTTTCACATTATCCACCCAACAATACATTCACGACTCCTCTAACCTTGGGACATTGTGAAATGTGATATCGCATATCGCATCGCAATACTCAAATCGCACTTTTGCCATCGCATATTTGAACCCTCCCACTCTAAATGAATTTTGCTATATAGTAATATTTTAATAAAGAATAACCCCTCATTCAACTTCAAGCCTTGCCTTCATGTGTTTATCCCTCCATTAACACCTTTAGCCCTTTCTTCTCTAAGCTGCAAAACAACACATTTTCAAGTTTATTTAGATCATACATAGTTGCCTGGATAGAAGCATGGTAGATAGATCAGAGGATAAGTAGAGTGCATTTAGCTGTTTGGCCAAGTTAAGTTCATTTTAAATTAGTTTCCTTTCTACAACTTAAATTATTTTTCTTTCTGTCATTTCTTTTCAGCAAGTTAAATTAGTTCCCTTTCTATCATTTCTTTTCAGCAACTTAATTTAGTTTCGTTCTGTCATTTCCTTTTTGAAATTTAGTTTATTTTCATTGAAGTGTGACAGACTTCACTAAGAAACCCTAGAATTAGCACACTTTCATAAAGCGGAAGAGGATGACATGAACAAAATGCATTTGTTGTGTATATAGCACAACCACCTCCAAGTTTGTACAAACCCCAGGTTGATAAAGTAAAGTAGGGAAGCCCCTGGGAGTTGCAGCGCTCTTGGTGCAATACTAGGGCTCACCACTGACAATGGTGGCTTATTGGATGCCTACCCCCAATGGTCCTAACCTGAACTATTAATTATCTTGTGGCCCTTGTGGGGAGATTTAATGAGTTCAATTAATGGTTAGTTTTAAGGAGTCTCACTTTGCTTATGGTGTGCCAATGTGTGTGATGAAGTGTACAATCAAAATGTTTGTAGGATGTCGATATGCGATGATCGTTTATAGTCCCTCCTAATTAAACCATGTTTTGATTGTTCCTTTCAAAAAGTAAATGATGCATGGATAATGGGCCGCTTACAATTTTTCCTATTTAGAATAAACGTTGCACTATAGAGAGATGGAAAACTATCAAAAGAGAGATTTCATATGCATGCCCAGGGTCGCCAAGATGTGCAAGGGCACCAGATATCACTTTCCTTATTAGATACTTTGATCCTAGTCCTGAATCCTAATGCAAAATCTAAACTAATCTTAATGAAAAAATTTGGAAAAATTGCAAACTAGCTAAACATGCGTGGATATGGGCCACTTACTTCTTTCTAATTACTTATGTGTTTGGTGTCTATTATCACTAATAAGTTAATTAAGATATAATGGGTGGATTTTAACCACTTACTTGCCTCCTAATTAAACTATGTGAATTTGTGATAATAAACTGAATGGAGAAAATCAGTGAAAAAATTGCTCACTAGTTTTTGCTTGGGTTATTTCTACACAGGAACCTAAATATGTACGTCTTTCTGATTTAAATATGCATAGACTTGTATGTATGTCTGAGCTGAAAGCGCATGGTTTTCCTATGCATGGATATTCTGCTTCTCTGAATTGAATCTCTTCACAGAGGGTGAATGAGAGAAGTTAAGGAAGAGGAGAGCTGGTCCTGCAGCAATCCTGAGCAGAAAAGAGATTCTGCAAAACCACAACCACTTACCTTAAGAGGAAAAATAAGTGGAGTCGCCAATCTTGTGTCAAGGGTGGATGAAATGCACCAATTCTTGGTAGGAGTGATTGCTAGCCTACAAGCAATGTCACAGGGAAAAAATGGGTTGTTAAATGGTTAGTGAAGCATCATAACATGTAGAAAAAATTGTTATAAAACATAGCGTACTACAAAAAGAGTAGGAAACAAGAAATAAAAAATACACATATAACACAAGCTCAATATTGATTAAACAAACTAATAATACCAACGGAGAACGAATCCCATTTTATTAGCCACTAGTGGTAAAAAGAGGTAGCACGCTAAAACACTCGCAGTGAGTCCTTAGAGCTATGGAGCTCTAATACTCAAAGCAAGGAGATCTCTTCCCTTAAATTGTTTGCAAACCTCTCTCTTCTCCTTGAATGAGCGATCGAATAGCAGAAAACTGATGCACTTCTCCTTTGGGATTGAGATGTTGGATGGAAAAAAAATGAATCCCTTCACTCCTTTGCTGCTTGGACAACACACTGCTATTTTTCTCATGGCCAATTTGGCGAGCATAAAAATGTGTTCTAAATTTTTCTTCTATGGTGATATTTTATAGGCAAAATTCAAATATTCTTCCCTCTCTTGGTAAAATTATGGATAATGACCCAAGAGTGGTGGTTGATTCCATTGTGTGCCACTTGAGGTCTTCAGGTGGCTCTAGGTGACTGTGATTGGGCAGCCTCAAGTGGAGAATTTTCTTCCTGAAGTGTGCAAAGTGGTCCCGAATATGACCTTCTACCATACCTAGGACCGCGTGGCTTATTAAGGGAAATATGCAGAAAATTGTGCTGCTATCGAAGAAAAGGGTGTGCAAAGCTCATTGTGCCAGTGTCTTCTTTGCGCAATTTGATAAATTTTCCTTTCGACCTTAGAGAAAGTTAAAGTCTCCAGATCCTGTAATGTTTTTCCACCCTGTAAATTCTTCTAATTGACATTTCATGATGTCCTTTGCTTGTCTGATTTTCCAATGATAACAACGACATTGGATAATGGCTGAGCATGGTTGATTTTCATATTGGGATAATCTTTGCCACAATGCGACATTGGACCGTGGTCACAATGAGACTTGTCAGAAAATTAAATCCTTTAGAAATGATAATGGAGAGGAATTTGTGTCTAATACTTTCAAAGGATTTTGTGCCAAGGAAGACATTAGAAGAGAATTGATTGCACCCCACAACCCACGACATAATGGGGTGGAAGAGAGGAAAAACATAAGCATTGTAGGGGCTAGAAGAGGAATGTTGCATGATCAGGTACTGCCACTATATTTGTGTGTAGAATCATGCAATACAATAGTTTATTTGTAGAACTGGAGCCCTCAAAACATACTTAGCATGATTACACCTAAATAATCTTTCTCTAAGAGGAAGCCGGATGTATCCCATTTTCAATTTTTTTGAGCAAAAATTTATTCTCATGTCTCCAAGGATAGCAATAAAATGTTGGAGCCTACATCTAAGATGGGGATCTTTGTAGGATACATAGAGCCACCTCATAATTATAAGGTGTATTTTCACTCACTCACTAGGAACATTATGAGGATATATGTCATATTTTATGAGGAGAAGGCTATGCGAAGCTCTTTAGAGAAAGAGATGAGTATTCCACCATAGGATTATCTTTTAGATCCAAAGGAGGAGCCTCAGTCAGAGCCTCAGGTTGTTGTAAAGCAACCACATGTGGAGGAGCAAAAAGGTGGCCATGTGGAGGCACCCACTCAACTAGAATCTTTGAGAGAGGGGAGGAAGATAACCTGAGAGGGTAATAGGTTGGTGCAAGATGCACTGGAGCATGTGGCAGCTCCTACATCCTAACGTAAGAAGATGATATCACTAGACATGTATACTGGTTATATGGATTCATGACAAAACTCATTGATTCTAAGCCTTCTTCATTTTAGGAGGAAGCTTCGCAACTAGTATCGGTAGATTACATGGTGGAGGAGTATGAATCCATCATGAAGAATAATTTATGGGAAGTGTTGTCGACACTAGAGAACAAATCCGTTGTTGGTTCTGAACATATATAAAAAGTAAAACATGCAATTGATGCGAGTATAAAGAAGTATAAGACCATATTTTCGGCCAAAGGGTTCTCAGATGTAGAGGGATTTCATTATGAGAATACATTTTCCCTAGTGGAAATATACTCATCCATTAAAACCATTCTAGCATTAGTTGTGCAGATGGGGTGGAAAATCCATTAGATGGATCTAAAGACTACCTTCCTCGATGGAGTGTTTGAGGAAGAGATTTACATAGAGCAACTTGAGGGGTTTGAGAAATTTGATAGGGATACACATGTGTGTAGACTTAGCTGAGAATTTTATTATCTCAATTAAGAACATTGTGCTTTCTATACTCGGATAGACAAATATCTCAGTTATTGGCCTTCACCAAGATTGAAGCAGATGGGAATCTCTACTACATTATGGTCGATGAAAATTTTCTCATTCTAGTCCTATATATAGATGACTTAATACTAACAAGGGATGAAAATTTTATCCATTCTTGGAAGTAGGACCTAACTGGTGGGGTCCTTTATGTATCTGGTGAACAGAAGGCTCCACATATGCTATAGGGTTAATCAGGTGAGTCAGTTTATGGTGGATCCTACCAAAATTCACTGGAAATCACAAAAACATATTCTTAGATACCCCAAAGGCACAAGAAATGTTAGGCTATGGTACAAGAGGATTGACGGTGTGAAGCTCCAAGGCTTCACTCATGTAGATTGGGTAGGGAGTCCATCAGAAAAGAAGAATAATTTAGGAGCTATCTTCAGTTTTGGGTCAACAATTATTTCTTGGTATAGTTGGAAACAGAGATTTGTAGGACTCAAATAAGCCGAGGCCAAGTATATGGCTACCAGTCAAGCAACATGTGAGGCCATATGGATCAGGAAAATTCTTGTTGGTATTTTCAGTTAGGATATGGATCCTAATGTGATTTACCATGATTATCAGAGTAGTATCAAACTCTTTGAAATACGATATTTCATGAAAGGTTCAAGCACATTGATATTAGGTACCATCACTTGAGATATTGTGTGCATAGGATAAACATGATGTTGTAGTACATTCACACAGAGAAGCAGGATGCAGATATTTTGACAAAGGAATTCTAAAGAGGAAAGTTCAAGTTCCACAGGTGGAGGATAAGTGTGGTGCAAAATTGTTTTGTTGCTAAGAGGGAGTGTTAAAATGTAGCAAGAAAATTCTTCATTTGACTTGTGCCTTAGTAAATTGGAGAAATTTGATTTTCCATGTCAACATGATGAATTGGATTGCAGTTAGCTGGAGTGACATGGATTTGTCTCTTAGGTAAGTAAGTAAATTTATTTGTAGGTTAGAAGTAGAGTTGTACATGGGTTGATTGCTCAAATTTAGCAATCTAGTGGATTTATTGTTAGTTAAAATTATTTAACTGAGCTTTAGTAATTAGTGGAGTTAGTAGGAGTTCATTTGAGTAGTTATAATAGTTGTTAACTCATTGATCTCTGAGTTAAATGATCAATTTACTAAAAATAAATTTAGTCATGAATGGAATTCGAATTTCATAGTTGGAGTGGAGGAAAAGGCACATCGTAATTATCAATTGAATACTAGTTGAGTGTACAATGTTTTTTCATTAAGAAGGTGGTTAATTCCCTTAGAATTTGCATACAGAAATAGGTAATTATCCTATGTTTTAAGATCTAATTTCCTCAAGTATAAAAAGGCCTATTTTGTTTAAGTGTGAGTAGGGGATACAAATTGCAATGCAGGGTGTGCCTCAGGATTGAAGCAAGACATTGTAATCGATCAATATCCTCATCAAAATTAATGCAAAGCAGTGGAGGGGTTTTTCCGAGTTGGGTTACCTATAAAATCATTGTGTTCCTTGTGTTTTAATGGTTGCATATTATTGCATTTTTTTATATCGTGTGTTTTCCTTTCTGCATAATAGTATAATAAATTTGTGACTCTTGTTTTCAATTCAAATTCATTATCAATAGCAAATTTCTTACAATTTATTCATTTTTTACTAAATAAATAAATAAGTTGATGACTTCTTTTGTAAAGTGTTACCCAAATCATCTTGTTATATGTGAATGAGTGCAAGTATACCATATGATGTAGCTACATAACTACACCATGCATATTCCACCATTACTTCATATATGTCGACATAATTAATAAGGGTATTAGGTTTAATACCGCTATTCTCACATGAATTATTATTTTTTGCAAGTGAATGAGTGTAGATGTTATATCTGAGTTAAGTATCCAAATACACACCACATATTCCTCCATTACATCATATATACACTCATAATTAATAAGGGTGTGAGGTTAAATACCCTTTTTTTCCTGTTAAGCATTTAATCAATTACTTGGAAATAGTTTGTAAAATTGATTACATATCATGATTTCTTTCTCAAGAGTACATGTTGTATTTTCTACACTATTGACATTTACACTCATTTATTTTAGGACTTGATGATATTCATCCAGATTAAAACTCTCCAAACTCTCCATATCTTTTGTAATTTAAAAAATTATTTTTGAAATGGTTCTTTGATTTTTACCATAATAATTTTCCAAAACTTTAATCATTTTTTTAGAGTCATAAATGATATATATAGCCTTTAATCAATAAACCTCAATCCAAAAAGCAATATGAGTTGGTTATTTGTTTCCCTCCTTCCATACTATGGACAAAGGAATTGTATTCTTTTCCTTAAAAACTAACTGTAATCCTTCCTATCTCTAACGACCCCAATAATTAGTACCCCGTGAAAATCATCGTGGGCGTGTGACACTGGAAATATTTCATTGTAAGGCACACAACTAATCACTCCCGAACTAGGCCTCTAGCATACGTGTCTCTTAATGAAGCCACCATAAACTTGCATAATAAGTTTTATAGTGACTTCAACACAATAGCCCTTCATTTATCTTTACACTTAGTTAATTCTTCAACTTAACTTCTTTAACAATTCATTAAATTAAACAATACAACAGTAGTACATTGAAAAACAATAAACATCAATAGTAGTGAAATTGCATAAGACAACAAGGTTTAAAAATTTCAATTTTTTTATATTACATGGGAGAGGAAAATCCTAACAGAAAATATTCCCTTATTTTATTCACTTCAAACTTCAGTAGGAAACAAATATACAAAAACCAGGTTTTTCATTGGCTAAACGAATTCCCTATACAAATACTTAGTTTTTATCCAATATGTGCATATCCTTAAGCTTGGACCTTGACTAAGACCCTCATAAAATACAAATAATTTTACAGTCCTATGACCTACACATCCATCAAAATCCCAACCCACAAGAAACACAATTCTCTAGAACCTGAATGACTACATGGCTGAACTCGACAAGCCTCATTGCATCCTTCTTCTCTGACCTAGTTGTCTTTATATAGATACGGTTTGGTACCCTCGCCCTTCTCCCATATTTTGTTTTCCTTGCGTACTTTCTTGGTTTTCTTCCTCATCGTGTGAACTCTCTTTTATTTATAGGCATCTAAACATAAAGGTTGGGTGGTCTTTCCCTTGGGTTGATGACCCTCCAACCTCAAGCAGACTCGTATCTTGTGTGTGGGTGTGCCCCTTTCCTAGGTGTCTAGGAATGCAAAACACAATATTCCCTCATTTGTGTGCCCCACACCCCACCTTCGCGTAGGTATGCCTAGGTTACCCTGACATGCATGTTGTCTTTGTGCTACCCATTTGTTTTCTCGTCCCATATGTGTGCTTGATTTCCTTCACTACCTACTTCATGTAGAGCATCCCTTCATTCTTAGATGAAACCTAGACAAATATCACCATATTTCAGTTGTCCTTTTAGTGGGGCATGCTCACCTTCGTGCAGGCATACCACCCCACGAGTTCGCCTAAACTTCATTTATTCTTATCTTTGTGTATGTCGTCGCATGTCGTCCCTCGTGCATGTCTCGCCCGTGTCATCACCAAATCAGTCCAAGCCAACTCGGGCATGCCTCTTGGGTGCGCTTAGGTCAAGGGCATAACACTATGATTAATGTGACTAATTCATAATTTTTTATTTATCAAAAGTATATTAATTTTTTTTAATAAATAGAAAAATATTTAAAATTTATAAATTTATATAAATAGATAATATATATACTGCTACAATACATATGAACAAATATGTAATCAAATAACTTAATTACAAAAACATTTTTCTAATTCCAAAAACAAATTTAAAGAACTTTTAATCTCATTTCTATCATCCTAAAGTTTAAGTATAAAAATTACCCATCTTCTCAAGATAAAAATATTTAATTGATATCAATGTTTTATGCAAATCCTTAGGGCGAAAAGATGTTATGAAAAAAAAAATGAATTTAAAAATATATCATTTATTTAGTCCCAGTTTAAGGGTAGCAAGGATTATGGTATATAGTTTATGTTTTTTCATTCTTCACATAAATTAAACTAATTCATTTTAATTGTTACCCTTCTTATTCTATCTTGTTTTTTTGAAACTCTTACAAGTATATTTCTATTAATAAGAGGAAATATACATCATAGTTACATACAAGTTATCTGGTCTTTGCCAAAAAATTCATGAGGAAAGACAAGTGTAGAGTCTAAATGACCAAACCATTATCCTTAACCACTAATAGTTACACTAGTACAATGAAAACAATCATTTGACTAGGGTGAATACATCACAGAATAATATTTAGAAATTTTCAAAGTGAGAGGCATATCAACAACCATACACCAAATATTCAGATGAAGGGAATTCCTCCACCTAGTCATCCTACCAAACAACTTTGGTCCTAAACACTTGAGGGAGAAAATTTTCGCAACAAGGAGCCAATAACCAAAGTGCGAGAGAATTGAATTCAACCATAAACAAATGGGCCCATAGAAGAAAGAGTATTCAATACCACTCTCGACCTCACCAAACACAACACCTCCATCTCATAAATAGGAAATGGTACTACCGGGCTCGAGGAGTTGACAAACAAGACAAAGGAGAGGTATTTCTATGATGCATCACAGAAAAAACTCCAAAAAGGAATTAAGAAGTATCACCATATATGTTCCCTAGCATCCAAACAAGAATATCCACATGTAAAGAGAAATTTACTTGCATGAATGAGATGAACATAAAAAAAAAATCAGTACTTAGGGTGAGACGAGAAACCACTAGATACCCATAATGTTTCGTATTGAGAGCCAAGAAGGCTCGTTGACAAAACTCTTGCAAGATTTGAAAAATAGTGACAAAAAACATTTGGCCTAAAAAAATAATGATTATTTGATGAAATTATAGTGAGGTCCTTAACACTATGAAAAAGTGGGTCTATATGATCACGAGGATCACTAAGAGGGTCAGTGAGATTCCTAGAGGCAAAATTTGACGCAAGAAAACTCTCCGCCCAAGCTAGTATATAATCCACATTATCAAGATAGAATCATTTTAATATCCTCTAGTCCAAAACATAGATTATATTTTTCAATCTCCTTGTCCTTGAATATTAGGCGAATTAATGTATCCATTTTCTAATGTAAATCCAAAACGTACAAGAAATGGAGTCTCTTCTTACGAAATCTACTTGGGTCAGGGACCCTTTGGAGATTTTTATATGTTACTTGAATCTCAGAATCATAATGGTAGGGGCGTCCCTAAGTTTATTTTTCCTCTAGTAGAATAATTTCTCTCCTTCCATCAAGAGAAACAACTTCAAAAAACGTTCCAACAGTTGAGTTATCTTAAAGAAAACATTACCCATACTTCCCATCCTACTCATCATTCTTGTAAGAGGATGCATGATGATTGTAACAGGAGAGAAAACCAAACAAGTACAATAATCGCGACCAATCAAACAAGAGGACGGAAAAATTACGGACCCTTGATTCCCTGACTGTAAAACCAACAAATTGTCCCCCCAGCACCACACTGGAGGGCCAAATTCGAGAAAATAACCCAACTCAGGGCAACTAAAAGACATAAGACTTTGAATCCCCTAAGACAAGCTAGACTATTATAGAACCTAGCACCAAGGAAAACAACATGATTAGTTTCTTGCCCCGCATCACGCCAAAATTGTGATCCAACCAAATTAAAAGGATAAACCCTAAAATAAGCAGTAAGGAAGCCCAATAACTGATATCCATGAATTCCCTAAAGAGAAAGCAATTGAAACCCAACGAAGCCGACACGTTGACAAATAATACAAATCCCTTACAAAATGTAAAGACACACTTAAATAGAAGCAAGTTGAAAACCAAATACACCTAGAATATGAACGAGATACAACCTTTTAAATATCATAGGAGGTGCATTACAATAGAAAACCAAACAATAATCTTACTAAATTCAAAGACACACTAGAGCAGAACCAAAGTAACAATAGTTAAAGGCAATTGTCGAAGTGATTGACAAAATATCTCACTATGCCTTATCAACATGCCTAGAATAGAAATAGTTGAAGGAGTGAACACAATCTCCTTAAGAAACTTGATCGCACCCCATGCAAAAGAGACACATAAAAAAAATGTCAAGCTAACGCAGGGGAAAGAGAGAAATGATGCATCCTCAACGCCTTCCTCGCAGGGTATGTACCTTTTCCACCCCAGAATAATAAACCACCATTTATAACGACTAGACCTGTAGTACGCTCTCCAACAACCTTCATTGTCCTTTTGCCACACCATAACAAATTAGTGACGTGTAGAGAGAGGTATATCCTTACAAAGAGATTTCGTTAGCACTCACATCAACACCCCATCGAGAGTTATCCTTCTTATTCTATCAAACACTAGGCTTACCGCATAAAACATTTATAACATTTTTTTTCTCGAATCAAAAAAATCAAATGGACTTCATATTAAAGTAAGATGTTTTAAATTTAGGAAATGGAATATATTTTTATAACCAGATGCATTAATACTATGATTCAAGTTAGTATTAATTTACAAACATTAAATATTCGGAAATACATAATTCATAATTTATACTGTAATTTTTATGAATTAATACCATGATTCAAGTTACTATTAATTACAAACATTAAATATTTGGATTTACATAATTCATAATTTATACTACAATTTTCATTTATTGTACATCAAATTTTAATGTAATTCAAGTTTTAATTGCAATGTGATTATTCGTATAATAAACATAAGTATAACATGCAATTCAACTTATTCGATGATTCTTTCTCTTCTCCACTACTTTTCGTACAAAGTGGCACAATCTTCCTCTATTCCACTATTTTAGCTACATATATACACTATCTATCTATCTCTTTGATTGGTACCCATAAAAATCCTTGATCTCTCTTAAAATTGTAAACTCTATAATGGTAACATTGTTCTCATTACAAACCCTCGAAATCTCTAATTATGCTTAGATTTGCGTGTGTCTCCTTCAGCTGTATTTATTCGTGTGAATTAAGTCAAACAAATAATGATAAAAAACAATATCTAATAATTAGTAGATATTAAATATAAGAAGCATGTTCTATTATTAGATATTGATATATTTTTTATTCTTTAGAATATTAATTTTTAAAAGTTATTTTGAAAATTTCAAAATTAAGAATAAAGCAATAAAAGGTTTATGTTTTCGATTAATTGAAATATTGATGATGATGATGATGGTTAACGTCCACTTAGACCAATATTTGGTGTATCGGACCTAAAGAAAAGAGTTATTTAGTTTGACTTAAGAATTTTATTCCTATGCTCAAAAATCTTGGAGAGAAGCCTCCCGAGCTCACTATAATTTTGACATCTTAAAAGACTAGGAAGGTCAATATTGCAACAAAGATTATGAAATTGAGCTCTAATGTGGTTGTACTCGGAGCACTCTAAGAGGAAGTGATTTTCATCCTCGATGTTCATATTCTCACAGAGATGGCAGATCCTTTCCATCCATGGTGTTTTAGGAACTATCTAACGACCTGTTTCACTATGGAGCTCATGAGAGTTCGTTCTAATCTTGGCTATATTAATTTTCTTCTTTGAGCTAGAGAAAATGTGAGGAGATACTTTGATTCTAGGAGGGGGGGGGCTTCATGACCTCCTTATAATATCTTAATTTTCTTTACCATAGATCTTTCTCACACTACATTTTTTTCTTTAAACTTATAACAATTTTTTTAATGTTATTAATGTTTTGCAATGCAACATTCGCCAATCTTCCCAATGGTTTAACCGTGCCCTGGTGTCTTTTACCAACCCGCTAAGCCTAGGTGGTTTTGGCTGGAATTTAAAGCTAGCTTAGGAAGTCTATGGTCTCCTATGCTATTGAGCTTGTGCTTGTACAACAGAAGCCTAGTCATGGCTAGGCTCTCGATAGGGGAAATACCCACTTCTATAAGGAGAATATGATAGGGTGTATTACTTTTAATTTTAAGGTTATAAGTTATAAAACACTTCTAGATTTGCTCAATATTTCTCCAGGATTCTCTAGAGATGCTGCAACCCCAAACCTCACATCCATATACTTCGATACCATTGTTAACTTATAGTTGGTTAAATTCACTAATTATTTTAAGTTTGTAACATTCCTCATTGACTTCAATAGTAAAGGCTAGAAAATTCATATATCGCTAAAAGTTTTGTCAACATCAAAAACATAACGTCTAGCGCTAGAGCTACTTATAGATAAAAATAAAAGTATGCTCAATATCAAACACATGACATATAGATAAAACAAATATATGCTCAATATCAAATATATAATATTTAGATATATAACATTTAGCGCTAAAATTATATGGAGAACAATCTAGCTTAATCTTGGATTTATTTATTTTATCAAGATTTTATTTCTTTTAAGCACTAGAGGTGTACTAGAGGTGTACTAATCGACATTGACTACTAAATAAATTAAAACAAATGTATTTAAATTATAAATATTTTGAGTGGGTTTAATGGTTAAGAGTGTGTGTTTCCTTATAAGAGGTTATAGGTTCAAAACCAAAGAGAGGTAGAGTAACTATTCCTTCATAGACTTTGAAGTCAAATCGTTGCGTGGCGGTGGGTCTCTATTCCCACAAACAAGAGGGTCTCATATACCAATTTTGTGTGTTGCTTGGTTGTGACCTTCAAATTAGATAATAATTATTATTATTAGTTTAGACAGAAGAGGTATTCTAGCGAGCATTGACTACTGAATAAATTAATTATGTTTATGGTGTAATACTCTTAATCACAGAGCACCCATTATCTTAACTTTTTTTTTCTAGTATTTAATTTATGTATTTTTAAAATAAGAATTTTATAGTTCTAAGACGACTTGTTGGGTGACCACATATGTGGAGTGTGTAGGTGCACGGGAAGTTGCACGAAAGTGGATTTCATTGCACGGGGCACGGAGGTGTAGAAAAAGCATATGAGGAAGAAGGAATAACGACATATGGTGGAAATGATTATGAAAAAAAAGCATTCTCAATTAAAAACAAAATGTGGACCTTGGATTACCTTAATTATTTTCTCAGTGAGACAACATAATAATATTGAACGAGGTAATTGTGATAGTAATACAACTTAGCATCGTAGGCTTTAAAGTTCGACATCTTTAAAATTTTATTAGATGTTTCTTTGGCCAATACGTCAGTGTGCAGAGTGTGGAAGAGTGGAGGAAGCTTTCATTGTGCTTCTTCCGCAATTTACACAAACTTATTCAATTACTTAGTGGTAGAAGCAGAGACTATGATGTGTTGTAGGTATTAATTGTTTTTTCATATTTTCCAATTATTTTCATTCAAAATATAAAAATTCTTAAAAAAATGTACAATTATAAATTTGAATTGTTGAGATAACATAATTCAAATGGAAATAATTTTTTTGAAATTTTTGAATATATTTTTGTACTCAAAATGACTTTCAAAGTATATATTAAAATAATTTATACTTAACATTAAAATATTTTTTTAATTATGTATGTAAACTTTTTATTAAGTATAATAGATATTTACACCACATAGATACTTTAATCATAAAGATTTTATTATTATTACTATTTTATAATATAATTTAATTAAAATGAATTATTATTTTTTTTCAATTATTAATATTTCTATTAAATGCTACCAACTTAATGAGCATTGAAAGAATTGTATACTTTCCCATTTTAAATTACACAATACATAAATCTTTTAATCATAAGATAAGTTATATATATATATATATATATATATATATATATATATAGAAATGGTTTTTTATTATTAATAATTTTCTTAAATGTCATGTGTTATCTCAATTGCCATTATGAAAAGAATTATGGATTTCTTTCATCTTGGGTTGTAGAAATTAACACTCAATGAATTAAGAAATAATTTCCAATTTGTGTGTATTTTATGTGAAATTTATATTAAAATGCTATATTTAAATGTTATATGGAAACTCCATGTTGAACAGGAAAATACTTACACGTCTCCATTATATGTTGTAAAATGTTTGTGTTCATTTAGGTTCAACAAGTTAAGACTAAAAATGTCTCCATTATGTGTTGTAAGATGTTCGTTAAAGATGCCTTAAGAGTACACGCAATCACCATCTATGAAAGACACATATAAACTTTTCTCCTTAAAAATTAAGAAATATTAATAACTCAAAATTTCAAAAAAACCTATAAAAATAAAAATTTACCTCCTTACCATACACTTATAATTTATTTGAAGACACCAAATTTTATTCACACTCAATAATACTAGTACACTTCAAATTTTGAAATTATAATAACCTTGAAATTTTTTTCTCATATATATATATATATATATATATATATATATATATATATATATATATATATTAAAATAATGCATGATTTATTTCTTCACATTTTGTTTATACAAATCTCATTTAAAATTAAAATTAGTAAGATTATGATGTATGTACTGCTTGTGTCATTGGTCACTACTTAGTTGGGGGCGGTGACATGTGGCTTGTTGAAATTTCTTATTATTCCTGAACAACCGTGAGGAAACAAAAATTCCTCTTCTAACACAGAGATAAGAAAAACAGTGTGCACAGTAATGGAATAAAACTCTATTTCATTAAACAAAAATTGGGCTCTGAGAGTAAAAAATTTCCTCAAAACTTTTGTTCTAGATTACACACACTTTCTTCAATTCCCTGCTACTCACACAACTTATACTTTCACTCTGTCACACAGTGCTTTTTGCTTCTGCACTAGGCATACACTCTATTATTTTTTCTCTCTACATTTTTTTCTTACACAGTCTCTCTCTCTCTCTCTCTCTCTCTCTCTCTCTCTCTCTCTATATATATATATATATATATATATATATATATATATATATATATATTATAAACATTTCATGTTTACAATATATATGATAAAAGTATTAAACCCAAGTTTTAAAACTTAAAACATATTGTGGCGTATAAAAAATTTAAAACATTAAGCCAGGGTTCTAAAACCTTATAAAATCATTTTGCGCAGATTTCAAACATAATACAAAACGTTATATTAAACCATGAGATGGGCTTTATCGCATCGATAATCGCGCCGTCCGACTAGACCTCAAAGATGTGCGATAAGCCATTATTGGCTGAGCGCTTGATGACTTGGCGATGGTGGGTCCTCCTTATTGCACCGTCTCAGAGAGTTACCAATGTAATCACTAAATTGTGCGATATGCCTCTGATCGGTCGATGGCTAGTGACTTGGCACGGTGGTGGGGACGGCTTATCGCACGTTCAAAGGGAGGTGATGACATAGGCTCCAACCTTTGAGATAAGCATTGATTGGTTGTGGAGTTTGGAGACGTGGATCAGTGGGGACCACAGAACTGACGTGGGGTTTTCAAATTTAAAACAAATGGCTGCAATCAGAATGGTTGGAGGATGGTTTATGGCAGGTAGGTGTCAGGTTTAAATGGTGAGGTTACATGGTTTAAACCATGACTTTTACCAAGGAGAAGGGCTACGGCCTTCATGCTCAAAAATTGGTTTTGTAGGTGTATTTAAACTCATAATTGAATGCACGTTGCAGTGAAAAATTAAACAAAATTTTCAGCTGCTCCTGTCCTTCAAAAAACTCACATCACAGATTGATGTTTGTTGTCCTTATTCTGATATTTGCAGTTGGGTTTATCTCCAACACTCCCCCTTAAACACAACTGCCATTTTCATGCATTCCCATGCATCTCCTGAGAAAATTAAAACTTTTCTGCCCCAATGGTTTTGTTAAGATATCAGCAAACTGCTCTTCAGTTCTACAGTGTTGCAAAACAATTTCTCCAATGTTCACTAACTCTCTGATGTAGTGATACTTTGCATCAATGTGTTTTGTTCTTTTATGAAACATTGAATTCTTGGATAAAGCTATTGCTGAGCTATTATCACAATAAACTATTGTTCCTTTTACTTGTTCATGACAAAAACTTCTTAACATTCTTCTCATCCATACTGCTTGACATGCTGCTGCTGTAGCTACCACATACTCTGCCTCTACTATTGATAAAGCCACAATTGGTTGTTTCTTAGAAGCCCATGAAATGGCTCCTGATCCCATATGAAAAACATATCCAGAGGTTCTTTTCTTTTCATCTATACTTCGAGCCAAATCACTGTCAGTATATCCAATTAATTCAAATTTTTCTGAAGAGGTTTATAAAATACCATACCTCTTCGTTCCTTTCACATACCTCAAAATTATTTTGCTACTTGCCAATGTGCCTCCTTTGGCCTTTCCATAAATCTGGAAATTAAACTTACAACATTCATAATATCTAGCCTAGTTGCAGTAAAATACATAAGGCTGCCAACTATGCTTTTATACAAACTTGGATCAGAATCCTTGTTGTTGTCTTCTTTGCTCAACTTCAATGCCATCACTGTAGGATTAATTGTTGCCTTACAATCCCGCATGTTAAATCTTTCCAAAATTTCTTTCACATATTTTTCTTGAGAAATAAAATTTTTATTTTCATTTTTCTCTACTTCTATTCCTAAGAAGTATCTCAGCAATCCCATATCATTCATCTCAAATTCTTCTTTCATGACTATTTTAAAATTCTCAATGAGGTAAGCATCAAAACCTGTGAATATCACACCATCGACATATAAAACAACAATGAGCATATTACCATATTTTTCTTTGATGTATAATGTGGGTTCTCCTTCACATTTTTCAAATCCATTTTCCAGTAGATAGGCATCTATCCTAATGTACCATGCTCTTAGTGATTGTTTCAGCCCATACAGAGCTTTCTTAAATTTGCATACCTTGTGCTCTTGGCATTATTTTTCATATCCAAGAGGTTTTTCAACATAGACCTCTTCCATCAATACTCCATTTAGGAATGTTGATTTCACATCCATTTGGTAAACTTTCCACTTATGTTGTGCTGTTATGGACAACACTGCTCTTATTGTTTCCATTCTTGCAACTCGTGTAAATGTTTCCTCATAATATCTTCCTTGTTGTTGCTTGTATCCTTTGACAACAAGTGTGGTTGTGTGCCTTTCAATATTACCTTCTGCATTGCTTTTGGTTTTATAAACCCATTTCACTACAATCACTTCCTTGTTTGGGAGATGATGTCCTCTCATCTTCATAACATATCTATCTATTTATTTTTTACTGCATTTATCATTAAGAAATAAAGCAAATTTTATTGCCATGTTCTCTTTCATTGCCAGAGAAGACTGCTTCTGATATAAATGTTCTTGGAAATTATGTATACATCAAATAAGATTTGATCAAAATTTTTAGAGGGAAAATGGAGTATATTTTCAACTTAGTCTTCCACTAAAACCACATTTTAATGGATTATCAGGATTTTTAAATTTCCATCCAAGGAGTGGTCGCCTTGGGTATACCATGGGTCTTATTATAAAAAATGAGAAATACATAAAAAAAAACGTGATTACAATCACGTTTTTTATGTATTTCTCATTTTTCGTGTAGTATAGTTCATCAGAAGTATGCAACATGGGTACTCCTTGGATGAGGAATTAAATTTCGCATCCAACGAGTACTCCCGCTCGAAATGTGAGTAAAAACTTTGGGAGATAAGTTGAAAATATGAGTTGAAAAAGTAGTTTTTCCATTTTTCCCTCTAAAATTTGATGATGTCATCAAATCTTATTTGATTTTTTTCACTATTATTTCATAATTTCCTTAGGAGGCCCATTTTATACCTCAAAATTCCCCTAATTCTAGGCACATCACAAGGAGCAGATTTGAGTGCTTCTACGAGCACAAGTTTGGCAAGTGAAAGAGGAACCATATTCAGAAGTCTAAATGAAATTTATGAGCAATAAGAAGGCATGAAATCTTTATTTTAATTGTATTGTGAAGTAGAAGATCCTATTCATTTTGAATAATCTGTAAAAGATAAGAAATAGATAGATGTTATGGATGAAGAGATAACTGCAATAGAGAAAAACAATACATGGGAATTAGTTGATCTCCCAAAAGGAATCATCCCCCATGGTTGACATCATCATCTTGAATCCTATTGGTTGTTATAAAGTTTATTTTTGTTGTACATTTTTCTTATGAGGCCCATTTTAGACCTCAAAATTCCCCTAATGAGAAGGACTGTCATCACTTCTCAAGGGTGTTCTCATACCTGCTTGTGGTGTCCCTTTTTGTCCTTGTGTTGGTGGAGGTGGTGTTGTTAATGAGGGATGTATTTCAGCCATTTGTTCCTCAGCTTCATCATGAGACAAAAAACTTTTTACATTCACTGTTTTCTCAATTCTTCCATCCCAAGCTTCTTCTTCAATAAATTGTACATCTCTGCTTATAATAAACTTCTTGGTGTATGGGTTATGCAGTCTTTATGCCTTTGAATCTTCATTGTATCCTACAAATATGCACTTCTCCCCCTTAGTGTCCAACTTCTTCCTTAGCCAATCTAGAATGTGTGCATAAGCCACACAACCAAAAACTCTCATGTGGGTGACAAACTATTTTAAGCCACTCCATGATTCTTCAGGAACTCTGTTCATTACACTCTTTGTTGGGCATCTATTTAAGACATATGCTGCACAGTGTACAAATTCAACCCAATATTCATTTGGAAAATGTTTTTCCTTCAACATGCTTCTTACCATATCCATGATGGTTCTATTTTTCCTTTCAGCAACTCCATTTTGTTGTGGTGTATACTGTGCTATAAATTTCTTGTGAATTCCATTTTCTCTAAAAACCGCTGAAATTATTTGGAGATATATTCTCCTCCTCTATCTGTCCTAAGGACTTTTATCTGCTACCCACTCTGATTCTCCACAAGAGATTTAAAGTGGCAGAACTTATCAAACACTTCACTCTTCGACTTCAAGAAATAAACCCATGTTTTTCTTGTGTAATCATCAATAAAGGTTAGCATATAGTGGCTGCCTCCTAATGATGGTATTTTCATTGGTCCACACAAATCAAAATGGACTATTTATAAGGGTGCCTTTGCCCTTATGCTCTTTCCTGATGGAAAGTTTTATCTGTGTTTTTTTCCCAAGATACAGCCTTCACATAGGTTGTCTGGCTTTTCAATCAATGGTAATCCCTTTACCATTCCTTTTATATATAACAAATTCAGACCTCCAAAGTTGAGATTTCCAAATCTCAAGTGCCTTAACCAGGTTTCATCTTTTCATTCTCTTTAGAATGTCTCTTGAGTCAATACTGCCATTGCAGCTCCTTTCTTCAAATCTACTCTCATCTTGAGAGGAAACATTCTGTTTCTTGTCATCTTCACTTGTGTAATCCTCTGTTTACTTGGTGTTATGTCCATGATGGTACATACATCATCTTCAAAGAATACATTGTAGCCTTTTTTAATGAGCTTTCCAATGCTCAAAATGTCACACTTCATACAAGGTACATAGTAAACATCTGATATGGATCTCCTTTCTGCTTTCTTTGTTAAAACACTTACTATGCCTTTTCCCATGACAGAGACCTTACTGTCTGTCCCTAATGTTACTTGAGACTTCACATTTTCATCTAACATGGAAAACATGGATTGCTACATCCTGAATCTAAAAACCATATATCTTCATTTTTCTCTTCCGCCATATTACATGCTAAAAACAAATTTTCTTGGCTCAGAGTTTATTTAGTAAAATTTACACTGGGTATATTACCCATGTCACTCTGTTTCTTCCTAAATTCATTGGCATAGTGTACATAATTCTAACAGTAATGACATTGTACTTGAGATTTATCATACCTTTGTCCATGTGCTTGATTTTGTCCACCTTGTTGGTTGTTGCCTTGGCTTTGATTCTGACTTTGATTACTGCCCCTTCCACTTGTATTTGCAAGGTTGTTTCTTCCTATGTTTTGGCTTCTGCCTCTACCTTTTCCTTTGTAGTTTGATATGCCTTGACCTCTTCATCTTCCAAAGGACATTTGGGTCTTCAAGGCATGCTCCAAAGATGAGTTTGTTGTTCTACTCAATATTTTTTCATGTGTCATCAATGATGCATGAAGCTCATCAACAATAAACATTGAGAGTTCCTTTTTCTCTTCAATGGTTGTTACTATCACATCGAATCTTAAGGGTAAGCTCCTCAATACTTTCTCCACTATTGTTCTTTCTTCTATTGTCTCTCCATGAGATCCCATTTGAGTAACCAACCCAATCAACATTGTGAAGAATGAGTCTATTGTATCATTCTCTTTCATGCAAATGACCTCAAAATCTCTTCTCATTAATTGAAGATTTGTTGTCTTTACCTTCTCCATACCTTGATAGGTTTCCTGGAGGGTATCCCATACATATTTAGACTTCTTTGTTGTTTCAATCCTTGGAAATATGCTTTCACACACTGCCTAATAGAAATAGAAGAGGGCTTTTGAGTCCTTCTTTCTATTACTCTTCAGCAAATATTTCTTTGCATGTGTTAAGGCATTAAATGCTTGTTCATCTACTGGTTCTTCTAAACCATCTTCAAATAGCTCCCATAAATCTTGAGAGACAAACATGGCTCTCATTATGATTGCCCAATAGTCATAGTTCTTCCCATTAAACTGTGGGAATTGAGTATTTCCCATACTCGTGCCTGTGCTGGCTCCTGCCATTGCTAGCTTTATAGAACTATGCTAAAACTTGACTGTGTTTCTTAAACAAACTTTCTCACTGTTGGAGAGATAACCTCTATCTCTAAAAGAATTCCTTTTACAATTCTCTAGACTGTAATCTTAAGACAAACACAAAACTCTGTTTTGGTAAATACCTGACTTATTGAACCTTCACATTGCTGGACAAAAGCTTCAACAAAACTCCTTCTTCCTTCCCTCAGCTTCTTCAGCAACTGCTGAGAGCCTGGAATACCTCCGATACCATGTTGAAATTTTTGATCATTCCTAAACAACAGTGAGGAAACAAAAATTACTCTTCTAACACAGAGATAAGAAAAATAGTGTGCACAGTAATGGAGTAAAACTCTATTTCATTAATAAAAAACTGGACTATTACAATATAAAATTTCCTCATAACTTTTGTTCTGGATTACACACACTTCCTTCAATTCGCTGCTACTTACACAACTTATAATTTCACTGTGTCACACAGTGTTGTTCGCTTCTGCACTGGGCATACACTTTATTTTCAAACATAATAAAAAACTTTATATTAAACTATGCGACAAGATTTATCGCATCGATAAGCTCGCCGTCCGAGTGGACCTCAAAGATGTGCGATAAGCCGCTATTGCAAAGCGCTTGATGACTTGGCAATGGTGGGTCCTCCTTATCGCACAATTTCATAGAGCTGCCGAAGTAATCACTAAACTGTGTGATACGCCTCCGATTGGTCGATCGCTAGTGACTTGGCACGGTGGCGGGGACGACTTATCACACATTCAAAGGGAGGTGATCACATAGGCTCCAACCTTTGCGATAAGCATTGATTGGTTGCAGATTTTAGAGACGTGGATTGGGGGGAGACCACAGAACTGATGTGGGGTTTTCAAATTAAAAAAAAATGGCAGAAATTAGAATGGTTGGAGGATAGTTTATGGCAGGTAGGTGAGGTTTAAATGGTGGGGTTGCATGGTTTAAATCATAGCTTTTACCACAGAGAAGGGCTATGGCCTTCATACTCAAAAATTGGTTTTTTAGGTGTATTTAAACTCAGAATTGAATGCACTATCAAGTGCAAAACTAAGGAAAATTTTCAGCTTCTCCTGTCCTTCAAAAAAATCACATCACCGATTGATGTTTTTTGTCCTTCTTCTCATATTTGAGTTGGGGTTATCTCCAACATGGTTATGTCAAGGTGTGAGAAGAATCAACCCTTTTCATAGCATTTGTGGGACCCGAAGGAGAGGGAGCGGCCTGTTCATGTGGCATGCTTCTTCACACCTCACTGACAACCTTTTTAACGAACACTAAAACATAACATCCCCGTCATGGAAAATTTAATATTGACATAAATAGAAAACTAAATGAGGGTGATTAAATATGCAACATGATATATATATCTATAAGGAGATTTCATATAAAACCAAATCAAGTTATTTAACATTGTCATATGAAGAAGCAACCAAAGACACCTAACATTACACAATAGATTTGGTTTTTAATGTTGGAAATATTGAATAAAACAAACACAAAGGAAATGTGTTTCCCCTACAACACAAAGAATGCACAAATTACTGCGGAAATCAAAATTCATAGACACAGATAGCGTAAAAACACAGGAGCAGAAAAAATTTCATTTTCTATTCCATCACACTAAAAAAAATGAAATTACTTATTTTTAATACAAAATGGCTAAAGACTGAGCATTGAAAGAAATTCAATGCAGGAATGGGTGTTCAAAAACAAAATTGTCCTTCCATTCTAATTTTTCATGTACACATGAAACATCATACAAAACGCATTCAGAATTCAAAAGAGTGGACTTGAAAATTTATGCTTTCCAGCTCTGAAAACACATCGCATTTGGCGTTTGCATTGGTCCACATAAATATGAGTGGACAATCTCTAAGGGTGTGTTTTCCCTTATACTCTTTCCTACTGGAAATGATTCTCTATGTTGTTTGCCCAAGATGTAGCCTTCATATAGGTTTTATGGTTTCTCTATGAGTGGTAATCCCTTTACCATCCCTTTTCTATACAACAGGTTCAAACCTCCAAAATAGAGATGTCCAAATATCAATTGCCATAACCAATTTTCATATTTCACTTCTTCTTGAAAGCCCTCTTGTGTGACTACTGCTGCAACACCTCCTTCCTTCAAGTCTGTTCCGATCTTGAGAGGAAAAATCCTATTGCTTGTCATATGCACTTTTGCAATGACCTGTCTACTTGGAGGAATATCCATGATTGTACACACATCATTCTTAAAAAGCACATTTTAGCCCTTATTCAAGAGTTGTCCAATGCTTAGAAGGTTTTATTTTAGGCCAGGTACATAATATACATCTAGCACAAACTTCTTCTCTCCCTTCTTTATCAGTATTTTTACTCTTCCTTTCCCCATGACAGAGACCTTGCTATCAGTCCCCATTGTTACTTTAGATTTCACAATGTCATCTAGATTGGAAAATATTGCTATGTTTCCAGTCATATGGTGACTACACCCTGAATCTAAGAACCATACATCTTCTTGTTTTTGTTGTGCTACATTACAAGTTAAAAGCACATTTCCTTGGTTCTGACTTTCTTTTGAAAAATTTACATTAGGTTTACTACCCATGTCATTTTTCTTCTTTCTACATTCATTAGCATAATGCCCATAATTTTTGAAATAATGACATTCGAATTGATATTTATCATACCTCTGTCTGTGTGCTTGATTTTTTCTTGAGCCTTCACCTTAATTATGGTTTCTAGCCCTTCCACTTGTGCTTGCAGGGCTACTTCTTCCACCTCTATGTGGGCTTATTCCTATTCCTCAGTAGTTCAATATTCCTCGACCTATACCTCGACCAAAAGACATTTGCGTCTTGACTACATGCTCCAATGAGGAACTCGTTGCTCTGTTCAGACTATGCTCATGAGAAATCAATGATGCATGAAGCTCTTCCACTAAAAATTGTGAGAGATCCTTTGTCTCTTCTATGACCACTATTATGGCATCAAATCTTGATGGTAGACCTCTTAAGACCTTCTCCACTATTCTTCTTTCCTCAAGTGTCTCTGCATGAGACCTGATCTGGGTAACCAACCCAATCACATGTGTGAATAGTGATTCTATATGTTGTCAGACTCTTTCAAGTAGAGAGTTTCAAAATCTCTCCTCAGCATTTGAATTTTTGTTGTCTTTACTTTTGCGATACCTTGGTAGGATATCTAGAGGGTATCCCATGCCTCCTTAGAATTTTCTATTGCTGTAATCCTTGGGAAAATATTGTCATGTACTTCTTGGAAAATATAGAAGAGGGCTTTGGAGTCCTTCTTCTTATTTTCTTTCAACAAATCTCTTTGTGCTTCTGTCAAAGAATTAAGTACTGCTGCATCTGTTGGTTCTTGGAAACCATTATCCACTAGTTCCCAAATATCTTGTGAAGCAAACATGGCCTTCATTGTAATGGTCCAATAATCATAATTCTTACCATTGAACTGTGGTAATTGTGGATTTGTCAAGATTGTGTCTGTTGGTGCCATCTTGACTGTGTAACTAAACCTTTCTCACTACTGTAGACTTCTAATTCTACAAAAAATCTTACAGCTTCTTCAGTAAAGAGAGATCGTTCTTTCAGTGAGAGGCTAGACCTGCTCCGATACTGTGTTGGAAATCTTGAATACAACAAACATAGAGGAAATGTGTTTCCCCCACAACACAGAGAATGCAAAAATTACTGCAGAAATCAAAATTCATAGACAAAGATAGCGTAAAATCACAGGAGTGGAACAAATTTCATTTTCTATTCCATCACACTAAAAAACAAAATGAAATTACATAGTTTTAATACAAAATGACCGAAGCTTGAGAATTGAAAGAAATTCAATGCGGAAATGTGTGTTTAGTAGCAAAATCGTCCTTCCATTCTAATTTTTCGTTTACACACGAAATAACGTACAAAACGCATTTAGAACTCAAAATAGTGGACTTAAAAATTTATGTTTTCCAGCTCTGAAAACACATTGCATCTGGCGCTCTATTACAAATTGCATACTAAAGATCTTAAATTTTAACTTGGCGCATATACAGGAAAACTTTAAAAATTGTGATATGGGATGTGACGTGGCACATTGCATCACATCCAAAACAAATAACCTGCAGACGCTTATCCGTTAAATTCCTGAGCTTGCGATGTGCGCTTTGTGTTATCCTCCTGAGCTTGACACATTCCCCTCTTGCAATCACATTGCAAATAACATAACATAACTTTGCGGACAGCTTAAAGGTAAAACTTAAAACTTGAGAAGTGCACGGCTGCAGAAGATTTAAAAGGTTAAATAAAAAAACTTGTGAAGTGTGGGCATCATAAAATGTAAGTGGGAAATCTTGTGAAGTGCTATGAGGTCTGTGGGTCCCGCTAGATCGCATCAATGCAGATTTAACTTATGGTGAAGCGTTAAACGGTAAACGCTAAATGTTGTGAAGTGCGGGATGCGGTGTGGAAAAGCACGGTAAGTGAGAAATTCATGAAACTAAGGAAATGGTGGAATACAAAGGTTTGTGTGTGGTTGCAATGCGGTAAGGTAGGTGGGTCCCGCCGATATCACATCGACAGGGAAATAACTTATGCGAAGGGATTAAGAGTTAAAAATTAAAGGTTGTGGGAAGTGAAGTGCAGGCAAGAAAGGTAAGTAATGCGGTGGGTAAGGAAATTAATGCAGGGTGTGTGGCTCTGGTACTCTGCTTGATCTTTTGTGTGGATTTCACAAAAAACGCCTCTGGGCTTGAAACCTGTTGCTTGTCCTTCCTGTAACAAAAATTTACTGAAGCGTGGGTTGTTGCCACTACTTATTCACGGCGGTGATTGCGATTTATTTCAAACATTTAATGTTAACCTATTTTTCCATATGTTTATTGTCTTTAGTTTCGAGGAGAATTATTCTTCCTTTTCTGCTTTGCTTCCATGCCTCCGAGGAATATCTTTGTTTTCCTTTGAAACATTGAAATCAGAAATTTTATGAGCATTTCAAGATGGATGACTGTGTCACTTTGGTGACTTATTTAATGTTTAATTATGTAAATTAAAATAATATGAATATAAAACTATGGATTATTAAACATAAAATGTTTTTAAAAGTTATCTTTTAATTAAGCTATGATAATTTGGGGAGTGGAGTGCTTGGAAGGTGGGGGCCGAAAAGAGTATTTGAATCAACTGGGGTTTGTGAATCAACCTAAGTTGGTGCTGGAGATTTATACACACTATCTAGAGAACCATTTTCATTTTTAATTCTACAGGGCTTCTAGTTGATGTTTGAGCTCATCTCCTCAAGAGTGAGTGTTGTGTAAGCAGCTCCAAAAATAGAAGAAAAGAGATATCAACGCCTTAGAAATAATCCACTTCGAGGGGGAAACCTCCAATACATTACATAAATGAACAATTCTTGGATGACACAATTTACAAAACCTCCTTTATATATATAGGAGTCCATGTGGCCATAATGTAATCCTAGTGGGCCACAATGTAATCCTAGCCGACCTAACAATAATAATTTAAGGGCACAATAATAAAAAAATGGGGGTTACAAGGGTACAATAATAAAAATAAAGGGGTTACACTAATAACAATAAGGGACTATACTGGTAATATAGGGACCTAACATGCCCCTCTCCTTCAAAAAGGTGTTGTCCTCAACGCTTGAGTAGCTCTGGGTGCTTCTATATAAACTTTTCATCCTCCCATGTAGAATCTTCAGTGGGTAAGTTCTTCCACTTGATGAGATACTCTGAAATTGATCGATTCCGTAGCTGTCGAGTTCTTGTTTCCGTGACCGCTTCAGGTTCCAATATGATTTTTCCTTCCTCATCAAGTTCTGGAAATATTGTTTGAACTAGAAGATTTTCACCTATAACCTTCTTTAAGCATGAAACATGGAAAACTGGATGCACTCTCGAAGAAGTAGGAAGCTCCAATTTGTATGCCATAGTACCAATATTTTGCAACACCTTGTAAGGACCATAGTACTTTGGTGATAATTTATTATCCTTCTTAGCTTGCTTGAGGGACATTTGTTTGTATGGTTGTAGCCGTAAAAATACCCAATCTCCTACATCAAAACTTCTCTCGCTGCGATGTTGATCTGCCCATTGTTTCATTCGATTTTGTGCCAAATTCAGGTTGTCCTTTAAGAGTTGGAGAAATTCTTTCTGATGCTTGATGTGATATTCCACTGCTTGAACCTTTGAATTTTCTCTTAAAGATGATTTTATGGATGGTGGATGATATCCATAAAGTGCCATAAATGGGGTCATTTTTGCTGCAATATGGAAGGAAGTGTTGTACCACCATTCAGCTAGAGGTAACCACTTGACCCATTGTGTTTTTTTATCAGATACAAAATAACAAAGATATCCTTCCAAACATTTATTTACTATCTCAGTTTGACCATCAGATTGAAGATGATAAGACGAGCTATGAGCTAATTGAGTACCCAAACAAGAAAATAACTCTGTCCAAAAATTTCCAATAAAAATGGGATCTATGTCGCTCAAAACAACCCTTGGGCTTCCATGTAGCTTTTGAATTGTGTCCATAAATGTAGTAGCAAGTGTACTTGCTTTAAATGGATGAGATAATGCACAAAAGTGTGCATACTTGGTAAGTCTATCAACTACCACCATGATGACACTCTTTCCTTCGGACTTAGGTAAACCTGTGATAAAATCCATTGAAATCTCCTCCCAACATTGACTTGGAATGGATAAAGGTTGTAGAAGTCCCGAGGTCTTAATTGTCTCAATTTTATTCTGCTGGCAAACCAAAAATTCCACCACAAACTTTTGAATATCAGATTTCAGGCCGTCCCAAAAAAATTCTTTCTTCACCTTGGGGTAAGTTTTTAAAAATCTTGAGTGTCCTCCTAAAGGAGAATTGTGCAATTCCAGAAGAATCTTTTGTTTTAGTTGGGAATTCTTACAAAGATATAAGCGATCTTTGTACCATAAGGAATCATTTTTCCAACTACATGTATCAGATGTACTAGGATCTTGTTGCAACTTTTGAATGAGTGTCCATACATCTTTGTCCTTCTTCCATTCCTCTCTTGCTTCGGTTATCCAATCTGGTTGGATAATAGAAATGGCACAAAGCAATGCTTCCACCTCTTCATTCTTTCTTGAGAGTGCATCTGCAACAACATTAAACTTTCCTTTTTTGTAGATTATTTCAAAGTCATAACCCAACATCTTTGTGACCATTTTTGCTGCTCTTCTGAAGATAGTCTTTGTTCCAAAAAGTGTTTAAGACTATCATGATCAGTTTTTACCTTGAAGTGTCTTCCCATTAGGTAAGTTCGCCATTTCTTTAGTGCATGCAGTATTACTAACATTTCCTTCTCATAAATAGGTTTCTGTAAATACTTTCCTTTGATTGGACGACTTTCAAAAGCAATGGGTCTTCCTTCCTGCATTAAAACAACACCAATTCCATTTCCTGAGGCATCACATTCCACAATAAAGGTTTTTGTGAAGTCTAGCGTAGCTAAGACAGGTGCTAGGCACATTGCCTCTTTAAGATGTTCAAAGGCCTTAGTTGCTTCAGGAGTCCATGAAAATGCATCTTTCTTCAATAATGTTGTTAGAGGTGCTGCTATTCTCCCATAATTCTTAACAAACTTGCGATAATACCCTGTTAACCCAAGAAATCCTCGCAACTGCTTTATGGTTATGGGGACTTTCCATTCCTTAATGGCTTTAATTTTGTTAGGGTCTACTTTAACACCCTCGTGAGATACAATATGACCCAGATATTCAACCTCTTGTACTCCAAAGAAACATTTGGATGTTTTTGCATATAATTGTTTCTCCTGCAATAGTTTGAGCACCCTGTCAACATGTTCAACATGATCCTTCCAAGACCTGCTGTAGATTAGTATATCATCAAAAAATACTAGCCCAAATTTTCTAAGGAAGGGTTTGAAAATGGAATTCATCAACCCTTGAAATGTAGAAGGTGCATTGGTAAGGCCAAAAGGCATGACCAAAAATTCATAATGACCCTCATGAGTTTGAAATGCTGTTTTTGGAATATCTTCGGTCTTCATTCTAATTTGATGATATCCTGAATGAAGATCCAACTTGGTAAAATAAATTGCTCCATGTAATTCATCCAATAATTCATCAATCACAGGAATGGGAAATTCATCTTTAATGGTGAGCTTATTGAGCTCCCTATAGTCCGGACACATTCGCCATGATCCATCCTTCTTGTGTACCAATACTACAGGATCAGAGAAAGAAATTTGACTAGGTTGAATTATACCCGCCTCTAACATTTCTACAATCATATGTTGAATTTCATTGTTTTGGATGTAAGGATATCTATAAGGCCTGATGTTTGGAGGAACACTTCCTGGAATCAAATGAATAGCATGATCATGATCACGAATAGGTGGGAGTCCTTTGGGAGTTTCAAACACCTTGGAATGATTGTCCAAGACTTGTTGGAGATCTGCAGAAATAGATGATTTTGATGTTGGAACTTCTAGTGAGCATAATTGTGCAATGACGCCTCGTTGTTATTTTTTTAGAAGCTTTGTCATGACATTAGAGCTTATTATCTTTCCCAGCTTCCCCGCAATACCCTGTAATTCAACTTCCTTTCCTTCTGAAAAAAATTTCAAGAAAGGTTCTTGAAAATTAAAAGCTACCGTCCCCAAAGATTGTAACCATTGTACTCCTAGTACAACATCAGCACCTCCCATAGGAATGGAAAGCATTGGACTAGTCAATACATATTCCCCCATGGTTAGCTTGATATTATGGCATTTCCCGGAGCAATTTATAGTTCCTCCATTTGCAACCATCACTTGACATTCTGGTGCTGGGTATAGGAAACAATTTAATTCCTTGGCTACCTTACAATGAATAAAATTATGGGTTCTACCTGAATCAATCAACACTATTACCTTTTTCTTCTTGATATGTCCTTCTATCTTGAGAGTTTGAGGAGTGGTAATTCCTGCCAATGCATTACACGATATGGTGGGACTCATTTCTTCCTCTTCTAGGGCTGGTTCCTGGTGTATATCCTCTTCTTGTTCATTTTCTTCTTCCTCTTCACAATCTATGTAAAATAATTTCTTCTCAGCACACTTATGACCTTTAGTGTATTTGCTATCACAACTGTAGCAAAGCCCTTTTGCTCTTTTTTCTTCCAATTGTTGTGGTGTCAACTTGTAGGTTGTGGAAAACTAGGCGTAGCAACACTTCCTTCTTTATAGAATTCAGTGGTAGGATTCTTTGTCACCATTATTTTACATTCAAATTTTCTTGCCAACCTGAATGCCTTCTCCAATGAATCCGGTTCCAAAACGCGAACTTCATGTTGGATGTTATCCTTTAAAGTGCCTATGAAGAGATCAATCCTGTGTTCCTCTGGAATATCAGTTACCCTTATATTCAATTTTTGTAAGTCCTCAATGTGCTGCCCCACTAAACCCTTTTGTTTGAGATTTATCAATTGGCTAAAGAAGGTGTTGCTCTTTGTATCCTCATAATGTGCTATCATTTCCTCAGTAAAAATTGACCAAGTGACAATTTTTTTACGGGAGCAAAGCCATCGATACCATACAAATGTATTTTGTTCTAAATGTAAAGTTGAAATGCGTACCTTTTTTGTGTTTTGCACGTTATGGAGATCAAAATATTGCTCCATCTGTAGTATCCATGTTACAGGATCCTTTCCATCAAACTTCCTCATATCCATTTTTGGAATATGGTGGTTCTTCCCGCCAACATTAGAGTTTATGAAATCACGATTAACATTTATTTTGTTCTCATCATGAGGTTCTTCTACTATATTTTCACCATTAGGAAACATTTCTTGCATCAACTTTGTCAAACCTTCTATGTCTGCTTTTAGATCATTCTTCATGTTTTCCATGTTGTCTTTCATGTCATCCATCTTAGCTTCCATGCCATCCATCTTAGCTTCCACGCCTTTCTTCAAACCGCCCATCTTCACTTCCACGCCTTTCTTCAAAACTTCCATTTCATTTTTTGTTGCTCTTTACGAGAGTGAAATTTTTTGCACTTGCTCTTGTAATTTTGATAGATCATGTTGCAATTCTTCATCTTCATGAGTCATAGTAGAGCATTCTGAAGGCTTAATGGGTGTTGAATTATTTTTACGGGGCATATTCTAGAACCCAATACTGATATCTATTCTACAATATGCCCTTGGAATCAATTCAAATTGATTCCTCAAACAAGACTTATGCAATTCGGAAAAAAAAAACACCCCTTTTTCTTGCTTTTGAGGAGCTCGATATTGAAATTGGATTATCTTTGTGATTGCAGTTCTTCAATATTTTAATTTCAGCACTAAATTATCCCTCTGAATTATCTTTTGAATGCCATAGTTCTGACCTGATTTGGATTCTCCAAGGCAAAGTTATGTCCAATCTCCCACAATCACCTAATTATGGATTGGTTCAGTAGAGCGAACTTGTACGACTTTCCACGTGTCACTGTTTCATCCTTCACCTCTAAAATTGATAGAAAAGAAGCTACAGTCTGTGTAATTGCGACCACTTTTTACGGCACTCCAATCTGATGCTCAAAGAGAGAGTTATTGAACGTTTCCCACGATCACCTCTTTGTGATGAAATTTGGGAGCCTGAAAAAACACTACCTTCCACAGATCATATCTCCAAAAATGTTGGGAACCAAGCTCTGAAATTTTTTGACTATTTTCCTCAGGATTTCATCTTCCCACCCTAAAAATTTCAGATTCTGAAACTTCGTAGAAAAAAATTTATAGCGCAAACGCCACGACGACCTGTTTAGGAGCCTGAAAAAAGACCTAACTTCCACAGATCATATCTTCGAAAATATTGTGAACCAAGATCTGAAATTTTTAGACAATATTCCTTAGGATTTCGGCTTCGCACCCTAAAAATTTCTTCTTCTAAAACTTCGTAGGAAAAAAGTTATAGCGAAAATGGCACGAAGACCTGTTTGGAGCAGCGAAACCCTAGAATCTAAAGCTCTGATACCAAATGTTGTGTAACCAGCTCCAAAAATAGAAGAAAAGAGATATCAACGCCTTAGAAATAAGCCACTTCAAGGGGGAAACCTCCAATACATTACATAAATGAACAATTCTTAGATGATACAATTTACAAAACCTCCTTTCTATATATAGGAGTCCATGTGGCCATAATGTAATCCTAGTGGGCCACAATGTAATCCTAGCCGACCTAACAATAATAATTTAAGGGCACAATAATAACAAAATGGGGGTTACAAGGGTACAATAATAACAATAAAGGGGTTACAGTAATAACAATAAGGGACTATACTAGTAATATAGGGACCTAACAGTGAGATATGAATTTAAGAAAACATTTCACACCAAAACTTACATTACATTAGATTAATATTAGATAAAAATACATTAAATATTTGTTGAATATAGTAATTTTATATTAACCATATAATCAATTAGTTGAGAAAATATCTCAACCAAACACCAAAGTAGGAGTTATATTAGTTGGACTAAATCTCTCAGATCAAACTAATTAACAATTACATTTATGATGATGAATCTCATTCAATGTGCATAAGAGAAGAGGGAGTTAAATATCCAAGTCCCTCCTTTAACGAGTACTTGTCTTGATCTTGTCTACAATGTCTTCATTAGATTATTTAAACATTTTCGAAATCTCATAGATGAACTCCATCAAGTTGTCTCATAACCCTCAGAAAGTGTAGTTGGAAAAATACATTCTTGAGTTCCACTCTCGAACTCCTGAATCACGGATCTCCCAAAGTCAATTACTGAAAAACGTCCCAAGTCGTCGCATAACCTCATTATAAGAGCACTCTCACATCTTTAAGAATGAGGGATCCTTCGTTAGATCCAAAACTTCCATACTACGTGTACAACCATCCATATTGAGCCTTACTTTGGCTCGATCTCTTAAGTAGTGGCTTCAAACACAATTGATTACTTGTTTACAATAGTTGAATTTCTAGTCATTCTATGGATGGGCTCCCGTCTACCGAGGTACATGGGTACCAATCAAGGTACTTGCTAGTTATATAGAAGAGTCGTCTAGATAAATAATGTATCTAGAGTCAATTTTACAAATGACCTCCTTATCTGGTTTTCAAAGTTCATCATCACCAATTTTACAAAAAAATTATAATGCTAATAATTTTAACTACTATAGCACCCAAATTCACAAATTCACATGATTTTGTACGCTTCCATTACAAAACAATCTCTACATTGTCATAAGAGTTCATGGTCCTACACTTACCCTCTAAAACAAGTAAAATTCCATTTCACAGATACCTTGAAAACGTTTTTTAATGTCAACAAAAATTGGAGTATGGGGAGTGCAGAATGGATATTACATATATGAAGCTCTCATCTCTGGTCTAGAAGGGAAAATCCACGACCTTAATGCTCTAATGCATAAAACACTTGCAGATAACAGTATATAGCAGAAACCCCTCTGTTTTCCCATGGTTTCGCTCGGTTTTGTATTTTGCTGAAAAATGCATAATAACCCCAACAATAAAATTCCTCTGCATGTTGATGGACGCCATGACACTACGTCATTTAAGAAATAAAAAATATAACATACCACTAGTGGCTACAAAAAAAACAGTACAAAATTCAGTGATCACTCAGCAAAACACTTTCCATCAGGAATATGATAACATCACACATTCAATTTGTACAGTTGAACCCATCAAAAATTCTCCAGATTTTCTATCATCACATAATTCTTTTCGTTGCAACGTTATTGGATGGGCTCATAATACGAGTGAGATTAAATGGAAAGGGTCTGAAAATGATACGACAATTACTGGTAATATTAAAACTCATTGGTGCACAAACAAAGAATCCGCTATGATCACTGAAAAAGTACACAATCCTGCTCTCAGTTAACGGTTATCACAATATACTCTCTTGTACTTATCAGCGAATATAAACGGTTGCCATAGTTTTGTCTATATATTTTTTTTTTCAGCATGAAAAAATAAAACTGGTTTATATAATGTACCAGAGCAAAAAAAATTTCAATCTTCAGCTGATCAACATCAATTCAGGGCTACAATTTGTGAGGGCTAACCTCATACTTGATCAGAAAACAAAATTGGAAAAACATAGAATCTTCTAGAGAGATTTTACCACAAACAGGAAGCATCTACATAGCAACTAAAACGGGACAGTAGTCACATGTATCTTTTGTTGGTCAAAACAGAGCCCTGTGCTCCATACAGAGAACAGCTGGAAAGCTCCAACTGTGAAATCTAATTCTCTTTTTTCAGCATGTGGTTGAGCTGTAGGGAACCATCTGCAATAAGAAAACATCAAAGACCCTGGCGACAATCGCCCAGCCAAATTGTAGTAGTATGTTTGTTCAGATGTCCTACCAGTTATGCTAGATTGATCACTCCTTCAGCTATTGTTCCCTACGAATTAATGAACTCATAATTCATGTATCCAAAAATACTCTCCAGACCCTTCTTTGAAAGTCGGTCTGCTTCCTTGTTTTTATCCTTGTACACATGACAAAAGGAGATAAAAGTGAACTTTTCCCTCAGTATATGAATACGTTCAGTCCAGTGAGTTATCAGTCCAGCGTTTAGATTATATTTGTTGTTCATATGATCGATTAGTATTTTAGAATCTCCAAAGATCCATATGTTTTCCACACACAGAAGTGATGCCACCCATAGAAGTCCCCAAAGAGCCATGCATTCTGCTCTGGTGTTAGTACCTATACCACCGTTCCAGAAGAATTTGTATTGGCAATTTGGAGAAAGCATTAGCCAAACACCACAACCGCAATTATTATTTTGTGCAGCCCCATCAAAGTATCCTGCCGGGAAATGTAAATCATGAGGTCTGTTCCTCCTGGAAAAATCCACAGGCTGCTTCTCATTAGTCTTTTGCCTCTCCCAGCAAATTAAGATTTGGTTAAAAGTTTTATCCAGGCAACAAGGTCTCCCTTCAAAAATCATTCTATTTCTGTTTATCCAAATACTCCAGTGGAATAGAATGGGTATGGCTCTAAAAGTTTTTCCCCTACTGAACCACCACCTTATGCAATCCACAGTGTTCGAGTACTCTGGGATTGGGAAATTCCATTTATAACACAGCATTGCCAAAACATTCTTTGCAAAGGGGCACAGATAGAAAAGGTGTTGGTTATCTTCACCATCTGCACCGCATAACAAACAATAACTCAGACCCTGCCAACCCCTTTTTTGCAAGTTATTCCAAGTAATGTTTTTATCCCTCCAAACGAACCATAGAAAAATAATCTTTTTTATTTTGACCTTGACCTTCCATATGATCTTAAACCAGCTGTCTGCACCCAAAAGAAACTTCGATTCTATGAGGGTCTGATAAATATCTTTTACCTTCAGGCTGCTCTCAATTGTTTTATCTCTCCATATAAGCCTATCGCCCACAGGGATTTTACACAGTCCCAAATGTCTAAGAGAAATAGAAAGATTTGCCCAAGATTGTTCCCATCTATGATTCAAACCTGTGTCCTTGAAAGACTTCCAAATCGGGATCCCATTGTCCCAATTAGCAATAACATGTTTTAAGTAAAGAATCCACCTTGGTTTAGTGCCAGGATTAATGCTCCATCAATGTCACTAAAATTATCAATTCCCAGCATGTTGGTACTGCCGATTAGGATTTTCGAGCCATCCCCAAAAAACCAATTCAGATTTCCTTGTACAATGGGCCAAATTGAACTAAAGCCCTTCCAAATATTTGATTGCTTCTTTTGTGCCTTCCATCCCTTAGTGGCTATTGACTCCATAGACTCTTGTCCCAAATATTTCCCTCTAATGATATCTTTCCATTTTCCCTTGTCTATACATGCATATTCCACAATGTTATGTTGTTGTAAGTCTCCATTCATACAAAATCCACGCAGCTCCACATCTCACATCGACAAAACAAAAGCTTCAAAACAATCTATGCTAGTATACACTTATTCTTGCATCACATATCCCAATATCCTGGGTCCTCCTTTAAGGGTGAAAGGCCCAGAGTTCTTATCTCTGATACGAATTTAGGAAAACAACTGCATACCAAAACTTATATTACATTAGATTAATTACATTTATAGATATATTAAATATTAGTTGAAGATAGTAATTTTATCTTATACATAAAATTACTAGTTGAGAAAATATTTCAATACACCAAAAGAGGATTTATATTAGTTGGACTAAATCTCTGAAACCTAACTAATTAAGAATCAAATTTATGATGATGAGTCTCATTCAATATGCATAATATAAGTGAGAGTTAAATCTCTAAGTTCTGAATGTGTGGCAATTTGTTGGAAATTTAGGTTTGACAAACGAAGAAGCACCATAAAGATATATGTCTGTGGGTTGTTTAGTTTCCTTTATGATTGAACTCTAATATGATGATGAGGACTACCTATGTGGACCAAGAACCTTTCTACTGGTATATTATCTGCTAAATGAATATATCATGCATATATTGAAGCTTTATTTTCTATGGAGTCATGTTGTTGGTAAAAAAATTTGCAGAGTTGAACATGGCGACTGATTGATTATCATGAGACAAAAAAAATTGTAGATTATGGGTGACTCCAAACTGGTTGTTGACTGGATATGCTATCATGTTGGATTAGTGGTTGTCAATTTCGAACATATACAATAGGAAAACAAAAATGAAATTGGGAAGATGGAATAGTTTGAATGCAAATATATCTAGAAAAAGTTAAACATGGTGACTAATTGATTATCTAAGGAAGCTATTCTAGGTCAACAAGCAACAATGCAGGACATGGAAATTCAGCGTGACAAAGTCTTCGAAGTTGTGTTCATAATCTTCTGGAATGAAGATTGATATCAATGTATAAGTTTGTTATTTTTTATTTTTTATTTTATTTTTATGGATCTCATCCTTTAAAAGCCAGGGTTTTTTTAAGAAATTAACACGATTAAAATGTATGTTTCTGTTTGGGAATATAATTTTTTTTTCAAAGAGAAAAAATGCACTAATGTTCAAGTTCCCTAAGTGGATGAAGCGTGAAATAGTTTGGGTTTTCAAGAGGATGATATTATAAAAGAGAAAGAAATAATAAGAATACATTAAAAATATATATATATATGAACTTTATCAAGTATTTTGTGGAAAAATCACTTCCTAATAATATATTTTTTATTCTATGGTTCAAAAATATTTTACAATGAGGTCAGTATGCCTTTAAGTAGGCTAAATTATATAAAAATGTTATAGGAAAAACTATGGGTTATGAAAACCTTGATCTTTTTAACTGGACTCCTTAATGAGCACATCAAATTAACTTAATGAATGAGGCAAGTTTACCCTAACTACCCTAACAATTTCCTCTATTTGGGAGATTAACTAGGTCCCAATATCTATGTTGAAGTCCATATAAAAATGCTATCATCTCACAACTTGATGCTCATTTGCTATGAATGAGAAGGATGTTGTGAAATACATCCTATCTATGATCAGGATTTACAACTTGGACTAGATATTTTAGTGTATTCATGCATTATCGAAACTCTGCATAATATGTTGGCTCCTTTACCAAGGCTTGGTATGATGGATTCCATGTACATTCTCTAGTGCATGCAACTAGCCTCTTTATTGTAACTTGATTCTCTGTACAACGACACAACCTGTGGTTCAAAAAATGCTCTTCCCTAGGCTCTCAAACATGATAACAACACTAAACAGAAACACATTAACACCCTCACTATTATAAAAAGAAAGATAAATAAAACATGATAATAACACATTGAATCTACAATCTTTCCTTAAAAAATCCTTTAAAAAACTAACTCATATCTATTATTTTTTAAATCAAAAATATTTTATAAAAATAATCATACTCTTAAATAAACTACATAAACAAAAACTATTTCTTAGATAATACTACTACATCACTATGATGGTCAAAACGATAAATTACAAAATGGTCAATGATAAACTGATTAATAACCATATTAAATTGACTTAATAACTCAACCTCGCTAAATAAATAGACATGCATTTTACTTACCATTTATAGGAGTTGTCTATCCAGCCAACAGAATAGTTCGGATGGCAGTTTTTTAGCTGAAATTCGGTTTAAAAAAATTCAAAAAATCAAGTAATTGGAGTGTTTAAATTGCATTTTTATAATAAAAATGGATATCAGCACTATGAAAAACTCTTAGAACACCCAAAATACTGAAATTTAACAACTGTAACTAAAATTCTGATAAATCTTTGCCTAAATTTATCAAAACCTTTGCCAAATCCTGAAATATTCTATGGATATGGATATTTTTAGACTACGACCCATTTATATAGATTCCAACTCCGATTAAATAATTTATATATAGTTTAGCTCTGTATTTTATAAACTTCAAGTGCTTTATCATTTTGGCCTGTTGTCGAGTGGTCAATATTTGCATTTCCTAGGAGAGATTTCTACATTTTTAAAATGGAGAAGTAAACTTTCAATTTGACGGGCATGATGATTTTCATGATACGTAGAAGTCAAAACAAATCTTGTTCACTGACAGATTTGTCATATTTTTAACATAAATGGTTCTTAGTATCTTTACCAGTTTTCGGAATTTTAGAATTTTAAAAGCGCGTGAAAATGATAGACAGTTACATGCGAGTTCTGAAAAGGGATTCTCCCAAAAAAATTTTACCAACAATACTAAAAGTTTTGTTCTGATTTACAACTTATATACAGCGTACAGCCAAAATATCATCCAGCTGCACCGCAATTACTGCTCCAGACATTGGCTGTAAATTGAGAAAATGGCATTTCGGATATCAGATTGGTCCCACAGATTCCAAGAAAAACTTGTCCTCTGGGATGACATGAGCCTTCATTTTTCAGAAACTAAAGACGGAGACAACAGTGAAGAAATCGTAACGCTTCAATTCTCTTCTTGTTCAATTCTCTCCATAATTTTCAGAAACTAAAGACGGAGGCAACAGTGAAGAAATCGTAACGCTTCAATTCTCTCCAACATTTCAATCGCTTGAGTTGAATCTGTGCTCACTATTATAACCGACAATGTGGATTGCGTTGTTTGATTCGGTGGCCTGAGGAACTGCACCTGCATCTTCTGGCTTCCCGTTTCAGCCGAGGAGATTCAGAGAATGTCTACAAATTGGGCATGAAAAATGCGAAATGATCCATTTATCAATGCATTCCATGTGAAAACCATGATTACAGTTGGGCAGCAATCGTACCTTTTCTCCTTCCACGAATTCGGCCAAGCAGATGGGGCAATCGGTTCCCAAACACGGTGCCGGGTTAGAGGCAGATGTGTAAACAACAATAGGCAATGTTTTCATAACCGTCTTATTCAATCCAGTACTGTTGCCCACCAGTATAGCCACCCCATCGGATGAGTCACCCGCCATTCGTCTTCTGTAGCAACGTGCGCATCTGAGCACCGAGTTGAGGCCAAGCGCACAGATGAGAGCACAAACTATAGCTGCGAGAATTACAGCTAGATAGGAGTGGAGATTGCCTTCGTCACAGTAAGCACCAGACAACCGAGGGTGCTCCTCTCCTTTTGGGGAAGGCGCCGGAAAAGAAGCTAATAACTTTCTAGTAGATGACAACTGGAAATTTAAAGCGCTCATTTTGCTGGATTCCACTTTAAAACCGCACCAGCTAATGAAAGAATCTATTCGTGCCCTGCAACTTGCATTAGCAGAACAGAAATCAGAACCTGCATTAGCAGTTGATGTGCTTTCCTCTATTTATAGATGTCGCGTCATTTGTCAGTACTGTCATATCCAAACCCTTAGTTATTGCCACGTTAATGTTGTTCGCATCTTGCCTTTTAAATGCTTATTGTATTACAGTCGTTGGGAAGTCTTAAGAATCTCTTCAAACTCATGTCACCGCCTTTCAATCTTATCCTTTCTCAACATCGAATATGATTCCCAAGTCTGTAACAGCGGCTATGGTTACGCAAGTTATTATTATTATTACTTTTAAGATCCCTTTACCTCTTCTGGATTATCGGTTTAATCAATATGATATCTTTTTATCCTTCAATATTTGCACACTTGGCATTATAATGGAGACTTTGGGTTCAAATGGGCCATGGGCCATATCAACAGCTTTGGCTTAGAGAGCATCTCGCGAATGGCAGTTAAGAGTCCCCACCTCGTTGGAGAGTGCTCACTCTGTCTGCAGTGTCATTTGCATCCATATAAATGCACTCGCAAACGCAATCTCAAGAATATATAAAATATTATTAAATATATATTTTTACAAATGGATAAATCAGGATAGCAGGTGGCGAATGGATAGGAGCGACAGGCACGTGATGGCGTGCATATGGCTGGCACCCATTAACCCTGTAGTTAAGGTAGATGGTACTGTATGCAACATCATGATGATGATGCGATGCCAACTAATCTTGTCAAACCTGCGTTGGAAACAACATACGAGGGGGTTAAAGGAAAATCAGCAGGTTAACGGCGAGAACATTCCTTCTGGCAACAATTATTGCGCAGGAGCGGAAGCAAATTCAACAAGCCTCGTTGTGACAAGCCAACAACAGTTCTGTCCTCAGGGTTACCGGTATGTTAAGGTTGAGCCTCTAGTTCTTATCCTTTATGCCATGCTTACGGTAGTCTATGGTAATAGTAGGGCTTTTCACTGTGATTTTTGGAGTAGTGATAGCATTAAGCCAATGTATCATTCCCATTTGGACCATTGTAATGACTTTGCAAAGGGGACGAATTCTCGGTATTTAACCACGCTGGAAATAAATCCATGTTTCTGTAGTCCATGTAGAAGTCAGGGTAGAAATATGCTATGCCAATGTATGTGTTAGCTCTTGTTGCCATTTCGTTCAGCCGGGTCAATTAGGTGAAATCTTAAAAATGCAACACCATGATAAAACTGAAGGCGTGACGCTGCTCTGTTTCTATACATTCTTAAGTTATGTGCAACACAAGATGGATATTTCTCTCTGTCAGTTTGGTAGGATAGATAAGTTGGGTCAAGCGTCAAATTATGAGGTTCTTGGTCAAATGTCTTTAATTGCAAATGTCTGTAATAGGAAGTTCATGCAGCGCCACAATACGATGGGGCCTCTCACTGAGATTGCCGGGTTCTGTGTTTATAAATTGTTATCCTGTACATGCTATCTCATAAAATTTGCAAGTTTTGATAATTGGTGGCTCCTAATCATCAACCAAAAGAGTGAAATGGGAAAAAGACACGCAACAAAATGCCAACCAAAGGATACAGGGAAGAAAAAGCTGGCGCAAAATAATGCCAGCACCAGTAAAAGAGGAAGAAGGTCGAAAAAGGAAATCATGCAAAATATGTTTGAAGTTTATGCAGAAGGAAACTCTCCACAAATTAGGAATATTATTCATGGATGGGAAGGAGAAAGTGGTAGTAAAGAAGAGGATATTGAGGTTCAGGAGGAGAATATGGACTTTCTGGTTGATCCTGGGAATACGAGAGGACGCCTCTCCCTCTTTCATCAGTTAATACACTTACTGGACTTTCAAATGTGTTCTTGCTAAAGATATTCAAAGCTTTCAGATTAATGAAGGGAACCCTTAGATGCTTTCAATACTACAGGAAATCAAAGCAGATATTCAAGAGATAAAGGTGTCACAGTATCATGCCACTGCTCATGTAAGCAGGATTGAAAGATAGTTACAGCAGATGCAACAGGTTGATATGTCGGGGTCTAAAGCAAAGTACCCGACACCAGTAGATTCCTCTGATGGTTAATACACTTTAAGTTTAAATGCTTATTGCGGATAGATTTTATGTTTGATATTGTTTAATAGGCTTGATAGTAAATAGTAAACAGGCCATGGCGGCAAGTAAACGAATGAAACTATTGCAATTTTGGATGGCATTCAATGCCTTAAGGTGGCCAACAGACCTGGTTTCCTACGGGCACGTTGAGGCTACTAGCTGTGAATATGTTGAAATTTGTTCTATCTTTCTTGAGAAATATAAAATGGAAAGGAACTATCAAATTGACAAAAAAAAAAAAAATCGCATATTGCAATTTTAGAAGGAGAAGAAAATACATATTTCTTTTTCGTAGTAAGCATTCAACACATGCCTGACGTAGCATTAGGGAAAAATACTAGATCTTTTTCCAGGAAGAAAAAACGTTGATTCTATTAGATCAGTGCATGTGCAAATACATTCATATTGTCTATCAAATGATATCAAGTAGAAAACCAAAAAACATATCAAATCCATCATCCTCTAACAGGATAGAGCTATGAGCGAATGATCAAATCTCATGTGACTGTAAAGTAAAGATAACCGATACACATCTGGCATAAAGCTGCTAATTAGGAACAGAGCTACATATCCTAATCAATGGTAGAGCCCCCTAGACTAAAAAGTAAATATAGGGGGAATGCATAAGCAGTCTAGCATGAGATACATATATTGGAGTGACGTCCCCATGGAAGAATTCAAAGAAAACATATATGTACAGAGGCTGGGTACCGAAACAAAACCTTCATAAAACAGTAGATTCAATGACTATAGCACTAAAATAACAAAGGAAAAAGGAAATATAAACAGTCGGCTCGCTTGAAACACTAGGCTCGAATGTAGTAGATAATACACTATAGAAACTATGAAGAAGCTCAAAATTATCAAAAAGAAGATGTAATAGATCATAGCGGGCTCGCTTGAAGTCCCAGGATCGCTTGTAGTAGATAAAATATTGTAGGAACTATGGTACCAAAAACTAGAATGATCTGACCATAAGAGAATCCTTGTAAAAGGATATCAGAATCTCACCATAGGGAAGAGAGAGGCCTTTTTTGGATAAAATATCTGCCCAAGAGTTATTTTCTCTGTAAACGTGATTCAATGACACTTCCTGAAACTTCGACAATAGGTATTTCGTTTTGTCAATCCATCCATGTATGCCATGAATGTGGAGATCAGATACCCCAGAGATGCCATTTATGATGATTTTGGAATCACAGTATACATGAATAATAGGAAAATTAATATTGTGTGCAACCAGTAGTCCACTCAATAGAGCCATGAGTTCAGCTTTGTTGTTAAATCTATGACCACCATTCCAGCATATGTGATATCTTTCTAGCTCTTGAAGCTTAATCCAAGCCCCGTATCTGCATACCCCATGTTGTTGTGGTCCATCAAAATAAATTGCAGGAATGATAATAGGATGTGGCCTGATACGCTTGGATAAGTCAAGCATGAGACTAAGAGATGACAACTGGGCATCCAGCCAAGTCATGATGGCACTATGAATCAGAGATCTGTTAGTAGGTATCCCTTCAAATATAATGTGATACATAGATTACAAAGATATAATGGTCCCTAATTTTTTTTTGGTAAGCTTAGTAATATCTTTATTTTATTCATTTATAAAACAAGTTACAAAAAAAATAAACATTACATGGCCTCAAATTGCCGAGCAGGGAAATCATGTTTGCTGGTCATCGGAAAGCATTATATGTCATCCAAAATCCAAAGGTTTTTATCCTAGCCTTAAATTGTTGAATGTCTACAGAAACAAGTAACTACACTCTTAAACCGTTAACATCTATTCTACTTATCGACATATACATGATAAAAAAAAATCAGAATAGAAAAAACGTCAAGACTAGTCCCCCGAGGATTGAATTGTAGTAAGGTCCTTAGCACTGGACCCTTGAATCTCTGACTGAGGTGGGTGCCAAAAGTTCCTTTTAATGCATCCCAGGCGAACATTCTCCTGTTGAATTTGAAACTAGACTAGTTGGAATTCGTTCTGGATTTCCTGGAGTTACAGATTTGTTTTGTCATCATCCAATACAGATGAATGGTTTGATTATATTGCGAGAATCTGCCTTGGGTGTTGCCAGGGTCTGGAACTAGTAGTTGCCAATCATGCTCCTACATGTCATGTTCAACCCTCTAGTTAAGGTGTTCCTCCGAGACAACGATCAATTGGCACACCTCTGCAGGGGAGCCAATCACATATGCTTGAGTCATGGCATTAATATGTTGATTATGTGTTTTCTAGGTCGAACCACCCCTTTCTTCATGGGGAGGAGCTTTAATATAGCGTTGACTCCCCCTGGTGTCATTTTCCTTCTTTACTACAATTGGCCAAGCCATCTTCCCGAGACCCATCTCAATCACCTGGCACATGTTAAGCCTCCCCACCCAACTAGAAGCCCACGGCTCTCAGACAGGGAAGGTTCTCAGACTACTGTCACCTTATGCATAATCATATAGAAAAGAAATATAGCATACAAAATTAGGCTTTAATATAAGAAAAACACAAAACATCCCAAGGTTCTCATGCCAATTTGTTTATCTTACCATCATACAAATGTCACACTCAATTCCTGCATTGCAGCTACATCTCCTATAGTGGGTTTGTTTCCTTTCATGGGACAAGTTTCCTCAATTCTCGTAAGGTTGACACCCACCGCTAAGTTTAAAATACCAAACGACCATAATCAATCTCCAACAGACCCTATAAAAAAGCCCATTCATCCTACTAAAAGGTCATTCATGTCGTGCATGGCGGATGATCTTTCGGTGGAACTAGTAAATCAACGAAACCTAAAATCTTTGAAATAGAAAAAATATGAGAGCTTTTAGATAGATACTTTTTAAGGTAATTTAAAATTGTTTTAAATTCCATGTGGGCTATGACCTAAGATTCCTCCTCATTAGTGATAATAGTGACCACACTTTTCATTTATATATGTTCCATATGGTTCTTCTTATCTTCAATTCTTCCGAAATGAAAAATTTCCTTTTTCTTCTGAATAATGACCATGTTTGTGTGGCTGACATTGGTAAATTGTGGCCAAAGAGATTGCTTAGCTTTGTGATTTTTTTGAATATTTATATTAATGGGATTTTTTTTTAATTCGTTTTATTTTTGTTTTTATGGAAAGGTGGTTGAATATTTTTTTTTAAATAAATTTGTATAGTTATATAAAGTATGTGGTTCGCATAGTATTAAAAACCGATCGATTTGAACTGGAAACCAGTCAAACCGGCCGGTTCATTAGCTGACCGGGTCGAACCTGTAGAAAAATCGGGTTCAACCCTCCTCTTCGTAAAAAAACTGGTCCAACCAGTGCTAACCGACCGGTTTAGGATGGAACTGGCCGGTTTATGGTCAAACTGGCCGATTCCATCCTAAACCAACCGGTTCATTGCTAGGCCAACTATGGACCCCACATAATGTAATTTTTTGAGTTTTGGAACTTTTTTGAGGGAAATTTAGGGTTGTTTTCCTCTAAAAATATCCCCTCTAAGAAAATCATGCCTACCCTCCCATTTTCCTGACACATCCTATTGGCAATTAATGGTAAGAGTGGTTTCGACCTCATTGGATTTCATATGGAGAAACTAGAATTTTAGATTTCACTCAAAATTTAGCACACTTAATGGTTTTTAAAGTTTCATGGTTTGGGGATTTGCAATGTTTCCATTTTATTCTATCATGTGCAAGGGTATGAGATTGGAATTTTATCAAGAGCATGAATTCCTTTAAGAACCTTGATGCTGGTGGCATTGATTGTTGAATTTTGTTGATGTTGGTGGTATTGATTGTTGAACTCCCCTACCATGCGCTTAACAAGAATGTACACTTCACTCAAAGTAAAACTATTGGTTAGGCATGCTAATATTTTTCTATTGAGGAGATGAACCCTTCACTCAAACCAAAATCATTGATTAGGCATGTTAAACTTTTTCAATTTCTATCATGTTATTAGGTTGAGCAATCCAAGGCTGAAGAATTTGAGCTAGATGATGTTTATGTATCTCTTATTGATGACCCCATTTCTAGTAGCGATGAATCAATTATGAGTTTCATGAGAGACCATGTTGCTCAGTGATTTGTAGTTTTGATGTCTATTTTTGCTACTACTACTACTACTAAAGTTGTAGAGGAGTTTTAGGAGTCCTCAAACTCTGAGCCATATTATTTATGTAGCTCCCTTGTCTAGTAGTGGTGATGATTTTGATCATGATGAGGAGTGATCATGTTGTTGATCAGTAATAGGTAGTCTTGTATTAGGCCAATGGCCTCATAGCTTGTAGCATTGTTTTTGGACTTTATGGGCCATTTGGAGCCTCATTGCTTATGTATTTTTCGATGATATGTATTGCACTCAGTGCCATTTTGATATATTCATCTTTACATGGTATATAAATGAGAAAAAATTGCATATTTTGTCTCTATTGGCTTGGAATCATGGTTACAAATCTTAAAAATAGTTTTTTTTATTAAAAAATAATTATTTAATGTATTTTTTTAAAAACCAGTTCGTTTAGACCTGATCAGTACCGGTTAGACCGGTTCCGGTCTGATTACTGGTTCATTAGGTCCACTGGTCCGGCCACTGATTCCAGTTTTTAATACTATGGTGGTTGGTAAACACATATAAACATCAAAATCCATATTCTATGATACATTTCATATTGCCAAAATTGAAAACATGTAACATTATTTTTTATTTTTAAGATTCATCTCCACTTTATTGTGGATATTCTTAATGTGTAAATCAGATTTCATACAATGAAATATGCTAATACAATGTGTAAATCGGTTTTCATACAATCCAATATCGTAATACTATGACTTACTAATACTAGTATATGTCCAAAAAAGCATAACTCATATTTATATGACATGTTTTTAAATAATCAAATTAAATAAAAGAATATGATGATCATAACTATTTTTTTTATCAATGTCAACATTTAATTTGTAACTATTATTTTTTTTTGTAAGCTTGGTAGTACCTTTTTTTTTCTCTAATTTTTTTTCTACATCTTCATCAACATGTCCAGATACATCACCTCGATCAGGAAGGGAATTGAACTTGTGATGAGTGCTATAACAACCCGCCTCATCACCATTTAACCAAAACCCCACAAAGTAATTTGTAACTATTATTAAAAATATTTTAAAATATTCTATAGAAATTAAATCCAATACCATCAATTTAATAGTTAATGATAATTAAATTAAATTTTTTGAAACCTTCATAAAAATTCTATCTACTTAAAATGTGAATCTTGTGCTTATGAATCAAATGTATTTTTATATTCTCATTTCTTTCCTACTAATTATTAAAAAATTTAATATTAACTTCTTTACATATTTAAATCTGTATCTTTATCATTATTAAGTCAATTTACCCTTTATGTTTACTTAATACAACTATAAAAAAATTAATGTATGTGTAATTCTATCTAGTTGACGGGACAGTCCATGTATTCTCTATCAAATGGGATGGACATTTATGTTTACTTAATACAACTATAAAAAAATTTAATGAGTGTGTAATTCTATCTAGTTCACGGGATAGTCCATGTATTCTCTATCAAATGGGATGGATCCTGGGTGTGTAGAGAGTTATATCAAGTTCATAATTATATAAAAAAATAAGGAGTGTATAATTCTATCAAGTTGAGGGGATAGTCCATTTTTTGTCTATCAAATGGGATGGATCGTGGGTGTGTAGAGAGTTATACGAAGTTCAAGTGGTTCTCTGCTCTCACCTTATCAAATGGCATCAATCATGAGTATGTTGAGAGTTTGATACGGTTTTGGTGAAAGTGAATGTTTCAATATGGATGTTCGTCACCCACTTAATATGTGATTATAATAATATTTTAATTATTATAATTGTTTTGATAACTTAAATTTTAATTAAGTTATCATATATAAATATATATATAGCATTAATAAAGATGTTCAATCCTAAACCAATAACATTGGTACAAGTATTGAACCTTTGTTTTGATTGTAGTGATATGGGTATGGCTCAATTGTTTCTCTTTCATTGTCAATAGTAACATTAAGAACCCTTCCAATGAGCTGAAAATGTATCATAAACCATGAATATTTTATGGAAAAAGGGAATTAACATTGCTATTTTGTGTTGAGCGAAAAAAGTATTTTAAAATATATTGTTCATTCATTAACCTTTTTAAATTGAAAGATATTTAAAAGAAGATAGAAAAGGAATTCAGAAAGATGTAGATATTTAGCAAATGTACAATATCGACTAGTTTTTCAAATGGTCTTTAATCATTTAATCTAAGAGTTCGATGTCGATTCTAAGGTGGATTATCTTTCATGATTCTATATGTTATTGGTTTAGGATTGAACCTTTGTTTTGATTGTAGTGATATGCGTATGACTCAATTGTTTCTCTTTCAATGTAAATAGTAACATTAAGAACCTTTCCAATGAGTTGAAAATGTATCATAAACCATGAATATTTTATGTAATAAGGGAATTAACATTGCTATTTTGTGTTGAGCGAAAAAAAATATTTTAACATATATGGTTCATTCATTAACCTTTTTAAATTGAAAGATATTTAAAAGAAGGTAGAAAAGGAATTCACATTATATCTTCAAGTTTCTAGTTAAAACGCATAAGAATAAGATGTAGATATTTAGCAAATGTAAAACATCGACTATTTTTTCAAATTGTCTTTAATCATTTAATCTAGGAGCTTGATGTCGATTCTAAGATGGATTATTTGTCCTGATTCTATATGTTATATTTTCTAAATTATCCACCTTTTTAATCATTAATATGAGTATTTGATAATATTCAACCATATTAAAACTTTCCATCTCTTTACTAATTAAAATAATAAATTTTGAAATTTTTAAAAAAAAATTCTAATAGCATGTTTTCAAAAATTTAATTATTTTGGAATCTTAATAACAACTAATACTTTATATATGTATTAGTTTTTCATCCGTAAGCTTTAATCTAAAAAACAAAAAACAAAATGACTGAACAATTTATAAATGTATTTATATAAATAATATATATACTACTAAAAATTTGAAAATAATGGAAAAATGTACTAAGTTTTAAATTAATTCATTAATAGTCAATTATTCTTGTTTGTTGAAATTTGAGGTGTTCTATTTAGGATTGAGATTTTATTTCTTAAAGAGTTTTTTAAAATCCTCAACAAATTTGTAACCTTATATATGTACGAGATTTGTGCAGGCACTCTCATGGTGAGCTAGCCTCACCTAGGAGCTGACCCTTTCTTTCATAGTTATCCATCATTAATTTCAAATTGGTATCAAATATTAGGCATTTGTTGGGCTCGTGAAATAGTTGTGGTTGTGTGGCACTTCGGGGCTATGCATTTTTGGAACATAGGAGCGTTGTTGCATATGTATATGCTGCGTGTAGCTGTTGTTGAGCTTTCCGTGTTTGCGAGCCTTCCCAAATTGAATTGTTTGTGACAGGGTCAAGCGAGAATCACTGGAGAAAGTCGTTGCTCCTGCCATTTGAAATATATTTTTGTGGTGCGTGAAAACGTGTCTGAAAAGGAGGAACTAAGATTATAAAGTGGCGTATTGAGGAGGCAGAGAGTTGTTTGCTGCAGAGTTCCAACGAAGGAGAGGCAGGGCCTATTGTAGTTGAGATCTTGTGTCAGAGAAAGAGCCATTGCATTATTTCTGAGAGCCGACGTGTATAAATACTGCCGCTATGTGTGATCTAGTTCATTCCTACGACTAGTTTGTTGTATGTACATGGTCGACTACATATAGCGGCTTGTCTGAGCTTGCAGTCAACCAAGGGGCCAGTAAGTGGAGTGATTGAAAACATGGAGTCCAACCGAGGGACAGTGAAGCACAAATTCAATGTCAATCGTGTGAGCCAGTGTGCTACTAGTGGAAAGCTGGACATGTTCCTTCATTGCTGATTGAGCTAAGAGATTTGAAATAACCTCTGCATGGAGTTGGAAAAGCGGTGTTTTCTTCCAACTGAAAAGTGAAGTTCTGTGACCCAATGTGGCTGCTTATTGCTCAATTGTGATGGAATTGAATTGAGGTGCTGCATGTGAGGCGTAATTGCTGGATGCGGAAGGCCTTGTTTTTTCGTTGTTATAAAGAGACAAGTTTTATGATAAGTTGTGTCATAAGGAGGAGATATGTATGCTAAATAATATTGAACGAGAAATGCCTATAATAAATATGGTAAGGCACCATATGCAGTTTTATTTGGTAAAGGTAGAGTTCGACGTGGCAGAGCTCTCGAAAGTTATCATGTATTCCTCCTCGTTCCAATATAGGATCGAAGTGAATCTCTTTGGAATGCTCGTTGTGGTAGGGGCGCTGTCAAGGGCCACTAGATAAGTGAGGGCCTTTCTTATTTTCGGTAGCAGTGAAGCTTGTTGGTGTGAAAGACCTCTGAGGAGAACTGAACGACGTGCGACATACCTCTGAGGATAATAAAACAAATAGGTTTAGTTGTAGCGGGACTATTTGTAATGAACTCCAAATTGACGAAGTTACCAACGTATGTAACAACTTGGTGAAATGTGAGACTGTTAGTTTAGCTATGTTTTGTTGAAATTTTATTTCCAATCACCATCATGAATAAATAGTGATGCACTTTACAACTTCATCAATTTTTGACAACAGAGAAGGACAAACAACATATTCGAGATATAAAGGCATTTCTACGCAACCAACAACAAACTAAGTACCTAGTCATCTTCTGCATTTATTGTTTTCAACCACCACATTGACTTATCATTTCCCACACTTCGCCGTTCGTAACCTTTATAGTTTACCCATAAGTCTTTCCGTTGTTAAGTGAAATCCCCGCCGATGCGAAATCGGCGGGATCCACATATACCATCCATCGCATTGCAAAACTTGTAAACCCTTTGTATTTCTGCAAAACCTTTGATTCGTGCATTTCACACTTACCACAACTTACCGCGTCGCCACCCTCACTTCGCAAGATTTAAGTTTTAACCTTAAGCCCTTCACCATATGTTATGTTTCCGCCGATGCGATATTGACGAGACACACCTAAACCTTTACCGCCCGCAAGTTCGCAATCACAAGTTTTTAACTTTACTTTTCGCCGCCCGCAAGTTATGTTATTTGTTTTGTGATGCGATATCATTGTTGCATATCGCAATCGCACAAGTTTAAGTTTCTGTCGAAGCGTCCGCAACTATGTTATTTTGGTTGCGATGCAATAAGTGCCACATCACTATCGCACATCGCAGCCCGCAAAGTTTAAATGATAGTGTCGAAAGTTAAAGTTTCAAATTGCTGAACTGCGCGGTTGCGATGTGGACCAAAACCACATTGCATAAAATTTGAAGTCCACCAGTTTGTATTTTGAATGCGTTTTTACGTGTTTTCCTGTGTAGTTTAGAATACTGTTTGCGTACCATTTTTAATGAAAGAATGGGTCTTTTAATAGCCCAAGGACGATTTGTTGTTGAATGTCCATTCTGAAATTGAATTGCATTGATTAGATTAGGTTTTTCAGGCTTCGGCCATTTGTATTAAAAGAAATGTAATTTCATTTTGTAGAGAGAGAGAGTGATGGAATAAAAAACAACAGTTTGTTCCTCTCTTGTGTATTACGCTGCCTCTGTGTGTCACTGTTTAATTTCCGCAATTTGTCGTAATCTCTGTGTTGTGGGGAAATACATTTCTTCTGTTTATTGTATTCAGAAATTTCAACATGGTATCAGAGCAAGTCTAGACTCCAAGCAAAAGAAAAAGCTATCTTTATTGAAGAAGTTGTAAGATTGGTTTGAGAAGTAGATTTCTCCAGCAACGAGAAAGCTTCTGTTTTACCCAGTCAAGAATATTGTTTGTTTAACACAGTGACAATGGCAACAATAAGCACAAGTTTGAAAAATCCACAATTACCAGAATTCAATGGTAAAAATTATGATTATTGAGCCATTACAATGAGGGCTCTGTTTGCTTCATAAGATATATGGGAGCTGGTGGAACAAGGTTTCCAAGAACAAGCAGACGTAGCAGCATTGGTTGCTTTAACAACAACAAAAAGAGGCTTGTTGAGAGATAATAGGAAGAAGGAATCCAAAGGCCTCTTCTATCTCTTTCAGGCAGTACACGAGAGTATATTCCCAAGAATTGCAATAGCAACAAAGTCCAAAGAGGCTTGAGATATTCTCAAGACATCCTATCAAGGCATGGAGAAGGTGAAAACACCAAAGATACAAATTTTGAGGAGACATTTTTAAACTCTCTGTATGAAGGAGTTTAATAACATAGACTCACTCTTCACACATGTGATTAGTTAGGTTACCTAAATAAGGTCTCATGGAAAAACACTTGAGGAAAGAAGAATAGTGGAGAAAATATGGAAAAGTCTACCTTCAAGATTTAATGCCATAGTAGTGGCAATAGAAGATACAAATGATCTCTCACAATTTTTAGTGGATGAACTTCATGCATCCCTGATGTCACATGAACATAGACTGAACATAACAATGAAATTCTCATTGGAGCATGCTTTCAAGACACAAATGTCTTTTGGCTAAGGTAGATGTCAAGGAAGATTGAACAACTGAGGAAAAGGATGAAGCCCACAGACAAGTGGAAAAAACAATACTGCAAGCACAAGTGGAAGGGACAACAGCTAGAATCAAAGCAAAGGCTCAAGCCAGAGTCAAGCACAAGGACAAACATATAAACAATCCCATGTCTAATGTCATTATTGTAAAAAGTATGGGCATTATGCCAATGAATGTAGAAAGAAACAAAAAGACATGAATAATATGCAAAATGTTAATTTTGCAAAAGAAAGTCAGAACCAGAGTAACGTGCTTCTAACATTTAATGTAGCAAAAGAAGAACAAGAAAATGTTTGGTTCTTAGACTCAGGTTGTAGTAACTACATGACTCGAAACATAGCAATGTTTGCCAATCGTAATGAAAATGTGAAGTCTCAAGTGACAACGGGGACTGAAAGAAAAGTATCTATCATGGGAAAAGGAAGAGTATCGATATTGACAAGGAAAGGAGAAAAGAAGTTTGTGCCAAATGTATATTATGTACCTGGCCTAGAATGTAACCTTCTGAGCATTGGACAACTCGTGAACAAGGGCTGCAATGTGATTTTTAAGAATGATGTGTGTACAATCATGGACAAACCTCCAAGTAAGAGGGTTATTGCAGAAGTGAAAATGACAAAGAATAGGATGTTTCCTCTCAAGCTCAGAGCAGACTTGAAGGAAGGAGGTGTGGTAGTAGCAGTCACACAAGAGGTCTTTCAAGAAGAAGTGAAAACTGGTTATGGCATTTGAGATTTGGACATCTCAACTTTGGAGGTTTGAACCTCCTGCATAGGAAATGAATGGTAAAAAGATTACCACTCGTTGAGAAACCAGACAGCCTATGTGAAGGTTGCATCTTGGGCAAACAACACAAAGAATCCTTTCCAGTAGGAAAGAGCATAAGGGCGAAAGAACCCTTAGAGATTGTCCACTCAGATTTGTGTGGACCAATGCAAATGCCATCTTAGATGGCAGTCTTTATGTTTTGACATTTATATATGATTATACAAGAAATACATGGGTTTATTTCTTAAAACTAAAAAGTGAAGTGTTTGAACAATTCTGCCATTTCAAAGCTCTTGCTAAGAAGAAAAGTGGACACTACATAAAAGTGCTGAGAACTGATAGAGATGGAGAATACATCTCCAAATATTTCCTACGTTTCTGTAGGGAGAATGACATAGACAAGTAGTTTATCACAACATATACACCACAACAAAATGGTGTAGCATAAAGGAAGAACATGACCATCATGGAGATAGTCAGAAGTATGCTGAAGGCAAAGCACTTGCCAAATGAGTATTGGGAAGAAGCTGTAAATTGTGCAGCTTATATTTTTAATAGATGTCCAGCCAAAGCTGCTATGAGTAGAGTTCCAGAAGAAGCATGGAGTGGAACAAAGCATTTTTTCACTCACATGAAAGTATTTTGATGTGTGGCTTATGCACATGTCTCAGATCAACTAAGAAAGAAATTGGACAAGGGGGAGAAGTGTATCTTTGTTGGGTACAATGATGTATCCAAGGCATACCAAATCTATAATCCATCCACCAAGAAAGTTATAATCATCATAAATGTGCAGTTCATTGAGGAAGAGGCGTGGGATGGAAGCTTAGAGAAGACAGTGAATTTGAAGACATGTGTGTCTCACGAAGAGCAAGAGGAATGCACAACAACAAGCAATTCCTCAATGGTGGCTCCTGCTCCACCTACATAAGCATGACAAACCACACCACAAGCTGAAAATAGAACATCCTTAAGAAATCAAGGAAATGCTTCTCTAAGCACACCATATGGATTATAAACTCCCTCGAGTTCAAGTGGAACTCCATGTACACCAAGAAGACCAAGATTCAGAATTTTGAGTGAATTTATGAGCAAGAAACTGATAATAATAATGGTCTGAATTATTTATTTGCTTTGTTTTGTTATGTTGATGACCCAATTCGTTTTGAAGATGCAGTAAAAGAAGAAAAATGGATTGAAGCAATGAATGAAGATATTGGTTCAATAGAAAATAATGATACATGGTAGTTAGTGGACCTCCCAGAAGGTAAAGAAGTCATTGGAGTAAAATGGGTCTATAAGACCAAGAGAAATGCTAAAGGAAAAATAGAAAGGCATAAAGGAAGACTTGTTGTCAAAGGCTACAAGCAGCAACAAGGAAGAGATTATGAAGAAACCTTTGCACCGGTTGCAAGGATGGAGATAGTTCAAACATTGTTGTCCATAGCAACACAACAAAAGTGGAAAGTCTACCAAATGGATGTGAAGTCAACATTCTTAAATGGAGTGTTGAAAGAGGAGGTATATGTTGAACAACCTCCAGGCTATGAGATTGAAGGGGAAGAGCACAAAGTGTGCAAGTTGAAGAAAGCCCTTTATGAGCTTAAGCAAGCACCAAGAGCATGGTACAATAGAATTGATGCTTACCTGACAGAAAATGGGTTTGAAAAATGTGATGGTGAATGCACACTCTAGATTAAAGAAAATGATGGTAAGATCCTTATTGTTGGTTTATATGTAGATGATTTAATTTTCACAACCAATGAAGTTTCTCTCATGTTTGATTTTAAAGCAGTAATGAAAAGTGAATTTGAAATGTCTGACTTGGGTTTATTGAGATATTTTTTGGGCATAGAAGTAATGCAAAATGAAAATGGAATTTTTATTTCCCAAGAAAAATATGTTGCAGAAGTTTTAAAGAGATTTAACATGCAGCACTGCAAAGCAGCAGTAACTCCAAATGTCATGGGGTTGAAGTTAAGCAAGGAATATTGCAATAGGAATGTCGATCCAACATTGTACAAGAGCATTGTTGGTAGCTTCATGCATTTGACTGCAACTAGGCTTGATATTATGTATGCTAGAAATTTAATTTCTAGATTCATGGAGACATTAAAGGAGACACATTGGAAAGTAGCCAAGAGAATAATGAGGTATGTAAATGGAATGAAGGAGTATGGTGTTCTATACTCCTCAACTGATAATTTTGAGTTGATTGGTTGCACTGAGAGTGATTGGGATGAAAGTGTAGATGATAGGAAGAGTACATTTGGGTATGTGTTTCATTTGGGATCAGGAGCCATTTCATGGGCTTCCAAGAAGCAAACAATAGTTTCTTTATCAACAGCGGAAGCTTAATATGTGTCCGCAACAGAAACAACATCTGAAGTAGTATGGATGAGAATGATGCTGAGATATTTGTTCATGAGCAAGACAAAGGAACTACAATCTATTGTGATAATAGCTCAAAAATTGCATTGTCAAATAATTATGTTTTCCACAAGAGAACAATGCACATAGATGTAAAATATCATTTTATAAGAGAATTGGTTAATAATTGTGAGATTGTTTTGCAGCATTGCAGGAAAAAGGAATAGTTCGTTGATATCCTCACGAAGCCATTAGCACATAAGAGTTTTGAGTATCTCAGAAAATGTCTGGGAATGACTGATGGAGACAATTGTGATTAAGGGGGAGAGTTGGAATTTTACTCCCAACAACCGTCATGAATAAACAGTGGCGCAACCCACAACTTCATCATTTTTTTACAGCAGAGAAGGACAAGCAGTAGATCTGAGATCTGGAGGCGTTTCCATGCAACCAACAACAAACCAAGTACCAAGTCATCCTCTGCGTTTATTGTTTTTAACCACCTCATTGACTTACCATTTTCCCACACTTCGTCGCCCGCAACCTTTATAGTTTACCCATCAGCCTTTCCGTTGTTAAGTTGAATCTCCGCTGATGCAATATTGGCGGGACTCACATATACCATCCACCGCATTGCAAAACCCGTAAACCCTTTGTATTTCTGCAAAACCTTTGATTCCTGCATTTCTCACTTACCACAAATTACCACGTCAAAGCTTGCATTTCGCAAGGTTTAAGTCTTAACCTTAAGCCCTTCACCGTAGGTTATGTTTCCGCTGATGCGATATCGGCGGGACCCACCTAAACCTTTACTGCTCACAAGTTCGCAATCGCAAGATTTTTAATTTACCTTCCACCACCCGCAAGTTATGTTATTTGTTTTGTGATGCGATATCGTTGTCGCATATCACAATCGCACAAGTTGAATTTTCCACCAAAGCACATGTAACTATGTTATTTTGGTTGCGATGCGATAAGTGCCACATCACTATCGCACATCGCAGCCCAAAAATTCTAAAGAATAACGTCAAAAGTTAAAGTTTGAAATCGCTGAATTGCACGGATGGAATGTGGACCAGAATCACATTGCATAAAATTTGAAGTCTGCGAGTTTGTGTTTTGAATGCAGTTTTACGTGTTTTCTTCCGTAGTTCAGAATATGGTCTACGTACCATTTTTAATGAAAGGATGGGTCTTTTGACATCGCAAGGATGATTAGTTGTTGAACATTCGTTCGACAATTGAATTGCATTAAATACATTAGGTTTTTCAGGCTTTGACCATTTGTATTAAAAGAAATGTAATTTCATTTTGTAGAGAGAGAGTGATGGAATAAAAAACAACAGTTTGTTCCTCTCCTGTGTATTATGCTGCCTGTGTGTATGACTATTTAATTTTCGCAATTTGTTGTAGCCTCTATGTCGTGGGGAAATGCATTTCCTCTATTTATTGTATTAAAAAATTTCAACATGTTCTTCACTGTATATTGAAGGTTTGTGGTATGCTGCTTTTTTATTTTCTTCTTCGTCTTCTAGCAATGAGAGTGCCAAATTTGGTGAAGAAGCACAAGATAAAGTTGTTGCTTTATATAAAATTTGACTCTAAATTAGTAGTTTGTCATTGCATGAAGGTTTCAGTGGTTACAAGATGAAGTAACGTATTAGGTTGTGGAAGAGCCATAGGAGAATTTGTTGGAGGAGAGTTGCAGATCACTCTGCAAGACATGTGTGACATTGTGTTCGAAAGAGCTCGTGCATTCATAGGTGTCTATGTTATTCCATTTCTACTTATTGTTTGTGTAGGAATCACACCATTTGCATTGGAGTGTAATATGTGAACCACATGCATGGAGTTTCCGACTTGAAATCAACGTGGAAATAGCTAATTGTGACTACAAGTTGCTTACCAGAGTCGGTTGGTGCGGTGAGCATGGATCGAACATGAGACAATTGTGTGGCCCTTGGAGCTGGGTTTGCATGACATGTGTTGCTTGGTGCGACATGTTGTGTGGTTTGGTGCAGACCTGATTGGTGTTCGTTGTTGTCTGTTGAGATGTTTGGTGATTGGTGAGCCGACTGGTGTGGCTGCTAGGAATGGTGTAGATTCTAGATCACTGCTCGTGGAAGATTGTGTGGTGTGAGCATTGTGTGAAGCCTTGGAACTAGCCGATTTTATTGGTTGTGTTGGATGTAAATGGTATCCACTGTTGTATCATTTACGTTAATATTATAATACTATTTTGTGCGTTGGGCCTCTGGTTATTGAGCTCCCTGAAGGAGAGAGTCCACTACTATGGCACCTTATGTGATTCTTGGATGACGAGGTATGTTCAACATGTTCATTGGATGAGTATGTGAAGGTTGGAAACTGTGTTAATATTTGAGTTCTGTGGTGTGAGTTTTAGTGTGGTGGTAATTTGTTGAGCTCATTGAATGCACAAGTTGTCATGGGCCGGAAAAGAAGACGAACAAATTCTAAAGGGAATTTAAACAATTATGGAGGAAATATCATAGGGAAAAGGAAAAATATGAAATATGAAATATAGATTTGAATCAGTCCAAAACGAAATGATGTTTGAATCAGTCAAAAATGGAATGCAGTGAAAAAACTGATGAAAATGAAGGTGAATCTTTAGTTGCAGATCTATAGCTAGGTGAAAAGATTGGAGAGGAAAAAGTAGTGGAGGACTCAACAAAAACTGATTAATTGAAGAAAGAGTAATTTGCAATTAAATTTGATAATCGATGCTTGTGTTATGAAAAATAATTGTAGGTTATCTCTGAAAAGGAGTTGATTGATAAATTTTTATTTTGATTTTATGATCAAGTGTAATAATCTGATCAATACATTGTACCAACAGTTAAAGGAACACACAAGTTTGAATATGTTAAGCTTGATTATGATTCAGAGATAAAACTTATTGAAGAATGACTTGGAATGTCCTTTGAATAGATTGATGAAGGTCTAAAAAGAGCATTTGTCATTATAGTGAAGGCTCTCGAAAATGAGAAAAATGAAGAATCCATGAATAATGCAGGTGACACTTAGATTGAAACAACAAATGATACATATGAATAAGTGCATGGGATTATGCAGTGGAGTCTTGAAGAAATTAGGAATTCCTATAGGCCAATGTTGTTAGAAAATGTATATATTGCAAAGCAATGCAACACATAAAATATGCGGAAAACACAAGCACACAAAACACATAAAACCAGAGAGACATAAATATATGCAGTTCACCCAGTTTGGGCTACGTCCACCCCGAACAATTAGTCCTTCCTTTCTATTATCCAACAAAATGAAGAGACAGAACCTACAGCAGATCTGCTGTAATACCTTGTGTTCTCTCTCATAGTCTCCCTATTTGTTTCTCACTCTGAGAATACACATACAATACACAGATGCAATACCATGCTCTCATAAAAGTGAGGGGTTGCCTTCTAGGGCAAAAAACCCTAAACTAAACATAACTTCTACCATCAGATCATCTGCCTAATGAACGTCCCAGATTGACTAGAAATTACTATACTTTTACAAGGCAATTTTACATATATTTTTAGCTTCAGGGGTGTTGCCCTCGAAACACCCTGCTAGGGGAGGGGGGGGGGGGGGGCTCCATAAAGTCGCAGCCACCCTCCCCTGGACCCCTAATGCAGTGTTTAATTACGGGCAGCGTTGCCGCTCGATTAAGGTACGAGGGTCCAACACTGTGATACAAAATAAAGAAGATAATCATGCTCCACACCAAACAAATGTGGCAACAATCTAATGAACAAGGTATAGGGATTTGTTTAAACTCCTCAACAAACTTGTAACCTTATATATATATACGAGCTTTCTTGCACATGAACATATGTTCCCTGCGTAGGCACTCTCATAGTTAACTAACCTTACCTAAAAGCTAATTATTTATTTCATAATATGTTTATCATTAATTTTAAACTGAAATACAAATTAATCAATATACAATGAAATAACTTATTTATATATTAAAAAAATCTAATGAAAATGTAAAATCACAATATTTTCAATCTCATTTTTTCCATGCCAAAGTTTAACTATAAAAATGACCCATCTTCCTAATATAAAAGACTTTAATTGATAACCATGTTGTATGCAATAAATTTGAAGGAATTTAAAAGGGCCTCAATTTTTAGTTAATGGTTTGTATTTTTTCATTGACCTATACACAAATTAAAATAATTAATATAAATTTTTAGTCTTCTTATTTTATCAAACACTCTTTCTCATCCAATAAAATATTTATAATATTTTTCTCTTCCAAATAAAAATGTAAATTTAAAATACTTATTTAACTTAGTATCGAGGTAAACATAAAATAATTACAAACATTAAATTTTGGAAATCCAATATTCATAATCCATATCATAATCTTCATTGGTTAGTATGGCTAAATTGCAACGTGACTATCTACATATGGAGCATAAGTATATCATGAAATTCTTCCAATACATTGAAGTATAACATGCAATTCGTCCAATACATTGAAGTTGTTTGATGTTTGCTTCTCTTTTCCACTGGTTATCCCATAAAACACTCCATATTATATATATATATATAAGAATGTGATGTTATCTTAGAGTTGTAAACGCTAGAATGGGAAACTATTCTCATTGCAAGGTAGCCAAATTCTCCAACTATCCTTGGATCTCGGTTTTATCACACCCTAGCTGCATTTATTCTTGGGAGTTATCAAGTACAAAAACAAAAGCCAATAAAACTGACAAGTGACAATAACAAAAACCATTAATACATATCAAGTTGAATGAGTATAATATATTATTAAACATTGACTCATTTTCTATTCTTTAAAATTTATGGTTTTATTTTCTCTTTACAGAAAGTTAAATTTGAAATTAAGAGCTAAATTCGACATTAAGTATAAAACAGCGGAACCTAACAATCCTATAGGTTGCGAGGGGAAGTTCTCGTTCTTCTACCTTCTGCTGCAAAGTGACGAAGGAGACCTAACTTGCTCATTAATTGAAACATTATAAGAACATGCAGGGAGACAAAATAAAAATTTAGTTGAGTCGATACCATCGCTAATTCAGGGTTTGTGAGAATTACTACGTATTTTAAGTTCTTAGACACTTTATAAGTTTAGGCACGTTGTTATAATTATCATGCATTTGCTAAAGCCACTCATTGACTTCAATACTTAGAGCTAGAAATATTATATATAGCCAAAAGATTTCTCAACATCAAACATTAAAACAAAAATACAAATCTAAGATACTACATATGGTATATACGGTATTAATTATATTTTTCTTTTAATTTTAATTAGCTTAGTAAGAAGTAATAATTTTTTTTTTAGAGTTTCAATTTTATTATCATTACATTTGGTGGTATATAGGTTATTAATTATATATATTTTTTTCAATTTTAATTAGCTTATTAATAAATAATAATTATATTTTTAGATTTTCAATTTTATTATCATCACCTTAGATTCATTTTAACTCCAGATTTATCAAGTGTTGAGAGGAATTAAATCTCCCGAGGTGCAAACCTTTTTTTTGAGTGCAAAACTTGAGGAAATTTGCACCTTGAGAGATTTGATCCCTCTTAGGCCTTGATAGATCTGGAGTTAAGATGGATCTAGGCTAGTTTGAGTCGGCCAAGGGAAAGGAAAATATATCGAACACATCATTAATTTTATCAATAATATGTAAATACATATAATATAAATATAATCATTTTATATACCCTAAATATGTCTCATATTTATCTAGTCATTTTAATTTTAAAATTTGTTTAGTTACCTCAGTTTGTTGAGATGATAAATATTGTTAATAACTTTAGTGATGAAAAATGATGAAATGAAAATTTTGAATGCAAAGTGGAAATGTGATAGTGTTGAATGATAGAAAATGTGAATAATAAGAATGCAATCAATTACAAATAGCCTTCATTGTGATCAATCTCAAATTATTTTCTTCTACTATTCTTATTGTCACCCTTGTCAATTTTGTCATTTTTTCATATCGATTATATGAAAAGGACAGTTGAAATCATAAACCATTTAAATATTTAGTTTGAACTATTGTACTAAACATCATACATTGTCTCTCTTTCTCTTCAATATTAATAGGTTGAACTACTATAACACAAAGACCAATGTACATTGTCAATAATTTTGTGTGCTTACACAGAAATCAATGCACAGTGTTAATCCAATCACTTTAAAATTAATGTACCATGAATATACATCCAATTACATCAAATCAGAAATCAACTTCTACATTGCAATCAATGCATCTAATGCAAAAAATCAAATAAGATTAGAAAACAACATCTACACTAAAATGAATGCATCAAATGCAGGTAATCAAATAGGATTAGAAATCAACATCTACACTAAAATCAATATATCTAGTGCAATTAAGAAAATAATACTAGAAACCAACATCTACACTAGAATCAATGCATCTAGTGCAAACAATCAAATAGGATTAGAAATTACCTTCTCCACTGAAATCAATGCATTTTGTGCAAGCAATCAAATAAGATTAGAAATCATCTACATTGAAATCAATGCATCTAGTGCAAATAGTCAAATATAATTAGAAGTCAACATCTACACTGAAATTAATTCATCTAGTGCAAGCAATTAAATAGCATAAGAAATCACCGTCTACATTGAAATCAATTCATTTAGTGCTAGCAATCATATAGAATTAGCAATCATCTACATCGAAATCAATTCATCTAGTGCAAGCAATTAAATATAATTAGAAACCAAAATCTACTTTGAAATTAATGCATCTAGTGCAAACAATCAAAATGGATTAGAAATCACCATCTACACTGAAATCAACTCATCTAATGCAAGAAATATTCTCCCCCCTCGAACTACATCTCTCTTTCCCTCCCTCTCTCCACTCTCTCACATCCTCCCTCTTCCTTCCTTTCTCTCCCACATCTATATCAATCTCTCTCTCTCTTCACCCTCCAACTTTGTTACTGTATCCCTCCCTCTCTCCTTCTCTCCTCCCTTCTCTCCAGCTCTCCTTATTTGTCTCTTTATCTCACCCCAAAACATAAACACTCTCTCTCAATCTCTCCCTTGTCACTTCATCTCTCTCTCCACTTCTCACTCTCTATGTATTTCTTCTTCCCTCCCTCTCTCCCCCACCAACTCCATCACTCTAATCATCCATCTCTCATTCTATCTCCCTCCCTCTCTCCCTCTCTCTCTCTATCTCTCTTTTTCTTTGCCCTCCAAATTTCTCTCTTCCCCCATCACTCTCTTCCTCTCTCTCCCTTTCTCCTACCTTCCTCTATATTTTCAAATAAGATTAGAAATCACCATCCACATTGAAATCAATTCATCTAGTGCAATAAATAATCTTCCCTCTCCCCCCCCTCCAACTCCATCTCTCTTTCCCTCCCTCTCTCCACTCTCTCACATCATCTCTCTCTTTCCCTCCCTCTCTCCACTCTCTCACATCATCTCTCTCTTCCTTCCCCTCTCTCCCTTTCTCTCACATGTCTCTCTCTCTCCCTCCCTCTCCCTCTCTTCACCCTCCAACTCTGTTACTATATCGCTCCCTCTCTCCTTCTTCTCCCATTCCCTCCATCTCTCCTATTTTTCTATTTATCTCACCCCAAACATACACACACTCTCTCTATTTCTCCCTTGTCACTCCCTCTCTCTCTCTCCACTTTTCACTCTCTTTGTATTTCTTCTTCCCTCCCTATCTCACCCTCCAACTCCATATCTCTATGCTTCCCTCTCTCCCCATATCTGCCTCCCTCTCTACTCCTCTCTCTCTCTTATTTATTATCTCTCCCTTCCGCTCTCTTCCCCCATCTCTCTCTCTTTTCCCTCAAATCCTTTGTCTTCCCCCATCACTCTCTCTCCCTCTCCCTCTCTATTTATTTTCCATAAAATCATCTCTCTCTCTCTTTCTCTGTCTCTCTCTGTACCCTCTAATGCTATCTCTTCCCCCATCCCTCTCTCTCTCTCTCAAAATATGTTACTATATCCCTAACTTTCTCTTTCTCTCTCCTTCTTCCTCCCCTTCTCTCCACCTCTCCTTATTTGTCTATTTATATCACCCCTAAATATAGAAACTCTATCTCCATATCTCTCTTGTCACTCCCTCCCTCTCTCCACTTCTCACTCTCTATGTCTTTCTTCTTCCCTCCCTATATCCCCCTCCAACTCCATCTCTATATCCCTTCTTCTCTCCTCTCGCTCAAGTCCCCCCTCTCATCCTCTCTCTCTCTCTGCCCTCCAATCCTCTCACTATCTCCCTTCCTCTCTCCTCCTCTCTCCCCCCCTCCATATTTATGTATCCCTATTCCTCTCTTACCCTTTTCTACCTCTCTCACTCCTATCCATTTCTCTCTCCATTCCTCCTCTCCCCTCTCCTTGAGTTTATCCCCATCTCTCCCTTCTCACTACCCGTATCTCTCCAATTTTATCACTCTATATCTTTGTTCTTCCATCCCATATATATCTAGAGTTAATATATATCATGATATATTAATGTATATTATAATATAAAAAATTTAATATTGTATTAATCCAAAGTTATTAAATATAATAATATTAATATGAATATTAGATTTAATAATAATAATAATAAGAAGAATAATAATAATAATAAGAATAATAATAATAAGAATAATAATAGGGTTAATAATGTTTTTTCTTGGCATGGTATTACTAATAATTTGACCCGTAGTATTTGGCCCATAGGATTCACCTAAATAAAACCTATTTTTTGAGTGTTCATAAATATAAAAAGGTTTATGGAGTAAATATAAAGAGGTTTTATTTATTTACCATACCTCTTTTATTTACCATGTTATTTGGTCCATCGGCTTGGTATATAATTAGATGTTGATTTATAATGATATTTGATATGTTTTATATATTTATCATGCCTCTTTATACCTCTTTAATATTGATTTACTTATTTACCATAGCTTTTTTATAAATATAGTATATATCCCATGGTATTAATAATAATTTGTCCCATGGTATTTGGCCTATAGGCTTCACCTAAATAAAACTTTTTTTTTGAGTTTTTGTAAATATAAAGAGGTTTATGGAGTAAATATAAAAAGAGGTTTATTTATTTACCATACCTTTGGAGTAAGTATAAAAAGAGGTTTTATTTAATTATCATAGCTCTGGTTTATTAATATTTATATTTATTTATCATACCTAAAACCTTTTATATTTTAAATTTATATTATGTTTATACATAATAATAATAATTAGGTTTATTTTTAAATAGGACCGAAATGAGATCAAATTTTTTAAATTTTAAACATTACATTTCCTTCTATATGTTTAAGTTTTTAAGCGAGATCTACCCCATATTGGGTTGTAGAGATAATAGGTAGTTATATTTTAATAATTAATATTAGCATATTAATAAGGTTAAAAAGTTATATATAATATAAAGAATCAAGTTATATATGATTTAAGATTCAAGTTAATGTTTTGGCGTGAAAATTATTTTTATTATTCTTTTTAGGGCGTGAGATACTTACGCATAGTAGTCATACCGGGCTGTAAAATACTAGGTTCAATTACATTTGGTGGTTGTGTGTTTATGAATTTTTCATCAATTTGATTTCTTCACTACATTGGTACAAAAAATTTCAATAGTAAAATTCCATTTAATAAATTTATTAAATCATATGAAATGGTTTGTTTTTTGTTTTCATGTAAGATAGTTATGGTTAAACATGTTTGAAACATAATGAATAAAACCATGAAGCTTTAAGATAGTGATATAAATAAGTGTTTATTTTTTTATTATCAAAAGGAAATCACTCTAAATCGCTCTTAATAATACTTTTATTCATTACCTCATCTCTAGAGAGCAATATTTTATTTAACACACCATCTCTCGTGAACTCATGTCAATTGTAGATTTTGGGGATATTTGGAATGTGGCGATCAGGAGAGAGGTCAAATTTTTTATGAGATAAATTCATTGAAATGTCTCATATTCATCAGAATCCAAGCTATTTTCTTATAGTAGCCTCCTCTTATAGCATGATTCATAAAACTAGGATCGTTCTATTGAGATGATGGCTTTCTCCTTAAGCTGGGTGGATTTTTATGCAAGAGAACAATTATAAAATCTTGACAAGGACTTCCAAAAATATTTCTTAGCCTCCACACTATCTCTTCATAGCACCGTGATTCCCAAATGAAATGAGCTCCTTTTCTCTATACCCAAAACAATTGTTTAAATTTCTCCTTTCACTTATCTGTGAACTATGGGTATGATTTTGTGTTTTCTTTTACAAAATTAAGTTTGAAGCACTTTTATAGTTCAACCCTCATCTTTGTAATTCCTTTAAATTTCTTGGCAAACAAAAATAACCTAAATTGATATTATATGACCATACCCAATTTAATGTAAGACCTCGTGGGATATTTCTTGAATCAATTTTGGTCGGGAGTTGGACTGTAGGGAGGTCAGGGCTCACACATGTGTTTGGTATACCACCACTTGACTATGCCACACTCAGTGTGATTCGGGTCGTGTTCGGGTCATACTCGACTTGAGTTGGGGTTGGGTTCTTCCTATTCACAAAACCCATATGTTAACGAATCCCAAATTTTGACTAACGATGAACCCACAATGCATGGTGTTGACTCTCCAAAATATCCACTTCTACCCACATTTCCATCATTTCACCCTCACTTTGTGATGTAGCCAAAGCTGTAATTACCCACATTTTGCATATAAAATGCTTTTTCAACTTAAAACCTCAAATGAGTGTCAACATGAGGTAACCTTAATGCAGAAGCTTACCTTTTTTCAAAACCTATGGTTAAAAACCATATCATAAAACCCGCTTTATGAATATCGAATCAACATATTTAACCTTGGTTAAATAACCATTTGTCAACCATCATATATGGTGACCTTTCACATAGAGGTTTTTTCTCTTACTAAACCTATGGTTATAAACCATATGCCAAAACCCTTTTCATGAAATTCGAATAAATATTCAACTTTCCAATAAACCCAAAACAAATCTTCAGGGCCAACACATACATTAATATATTTGCCCAATGCTTCACCAATCTACCACGTGAACATTTCATTTATTAAAAAGTGCGACTTTGCTTAAAACCCCGTTCACCATCATAATAATAATATCCGAACCAAGTTTAACACTCCACCTTTTGATTTAAAACCCAAATGTATCAACATACTATTTTATTTGGGTCCCATAGCATTGACGCTTACCTTTCGTTATCCTCCGAATAGATCCAACGGATGTCGCATCATGACTCCAATCGGATGAATATCGCACACCAAAATTTCACAACCTTTAATGCTCCAATCTCACGCGAAATTGGCAGTTGTACTACTGTGACGTGTTGCGTTCTCACTCGATCGCATTCGATCGAGATAAAACCACTTACCCCTCCAAGGCCACGCGAAAACCATTCATGGGTTTAAAAACCACCTTCATTGTTCCGCCTTTACTCACCCACTGTGCTAAAACTTAACTCATGGTTCCACTTTGATTCATGGTTCCAAAACCTTCTTCATGGTTCCGCTCTTTAACCTTTCCCGACTCGCCTTCAACACTAAACGAACCATCACATAAATCAAGTCCTCTGCATATCTATACACAGATTCTATCAAACCATTACTTTATGATCGTTTATGTGGTTCAACCAAATAAAAAAGAAATGGGTTATCCGCAGATTTTGTATACAATAGTTGGATCATCTATTATCACTTATAATCAATCAACAAGCGACAACAGTAACCCATATTCCAGCCATTATCAAACACAATAATTTGCACAGATTATTCCAAATATTTCTCAGATTCATAGTAAATAAGCCATAAGGTCACACAAATACACGATATGTACAATTCCATATTGTTTTTGGTATTTTCCATAAAATATTTACAAACAAAAATACATTCTATTTGACTACTATCAAAACCTCCTCTATGATACCTAGCTACTATTTTTAAACCATTAGCTCTGCCTCTATCCAATCTCTCGCTTTCTCTCTATGTCCCTCTAATGCTTCAAAAGCTCAATTTATAAAACCAAAAAGATTCATGAACTAGTTTAATTTAGATCCAAAAATCTCTCACTGTCTCCTAACATATCTCTTCAGATCCACTCTTTATTCAACAAGAATCCTAGATTATATTTCTAAATCCCTCAAATCCTCACTATTCCTAGGATTCCTTACTCATCCCTAAGATTTTACAACTCACGAGATATTCATCAATTTACAATTAAATTTCCTCAAATTCAACTAAACAATAGGAAAATAAATAAAATTATTAAGGGAACCCACTCCCTTTAGTAAATGAGAAATAAGACTCATGGGTCTTATGAGTTTTGAAGATTTCCCCTGCATCAGACTCCCTAGGTTGAAAAAATTCATGGACTCTTGTTCAGGAGTCACCCAACTGCTTCTACTGTAAACTTCATCAAATTTCATCTTCCAACTGGCTGTCTGTCCTCTTTCAATTGCAGGTGCATTTACTGCCTTCTCTCTTTCTCCTGGATACCAAAATATGTGTTGTGAATGTCCTTTTGCTCTGCTGTCATAATCATGTCTTCTGCATAATTTTTGGATGATGATATCCTGCATAAACAACTTCTCAAACAATATAAATTTATGCTCCCTGGTATGCTGTTGTCTTTCCATTATCTCAATAAAATTGAGTTCCAACTTTATGTATTTTTTCCTATCCTGTACCAGACTGTTCATTCTGATTCTTGACCTGATCACTAGCATTGTCTTCTGTCCCCAAATCAATTCCTTTTTGTCGTCCTGTATATTCTTCCATCTTTCGTTGACTTGCTGATTTTGACAAATTCTTATCCTTATCATCTTTGTAATTTCCACCATCCACTTATCCAACAATTGAAGTAGCATCTTTCCAATCTCAAAAGAATATTGTTTCTTGTTTGATACAAGAACATATAATATTTCAACCTCATACTATCCATCAGCTGCAAATAATTCAGTTATTGAACTTGGTTCAAATACCTCCGTATCTACATAAAATATGACTGAATTGCTCATCCAAATTTTAAATTGCAAAATCAAGATAAAATCTTCAAATTCAACCCTCCTTTGAATTAAAAACAAAATATGTCTGTGGACTCTACTTTTTCATCTTCTGCAACCTTCTTTCTCTTTTGCAGTGACTTGTTTAAGAGTTATACCAACTCTCATTCCTTCATCCTGAACTTTTAAATCAATCAGCTGCTTACAATCACCTTTTTGCTTCCTGTTGGTGTCACGTGTTTTGATAGTTTGGAAAATCAAAAGACAAGGCAGCATCAGAACCAATCTTAAGAGTTACAGGATCTAGTTCTCTTGCTCTCAGAGAGGGATCTCTCAAATTATTTGTTTTTGCAAAGGTTTATCTTGTGTGCTTTGAATATTGGTTTTAAACCAGTTATTAAGTGCAAGTGTTTGTTTTTTTGTTTGGTTGAAATTGATACAGCAGAACCTAAAAGGTCTAGGAAAGATAGATAGAAAGAGGAAATGTCAGCTTCATTGGGCAATGGAGTCAAAAAGAGGCTATGACAAACTTATCAATGGATATGGGATATCAAAGGGAAAATCTAACTTAGCTGCAGGATCATTTGGTTTTGGAATGAGATGGACATCAATGATTCAGAGAGAGAAGTTTAATTCTCAACAAATGGATTTTGAAAGCACAACCTGAACAATAAAGAGCTATTTGATAGATAGGGATAACCATGAATTCTAAATATTACACTTAAAGAAAATAATGACTTCAAAACAATTTTTAAAATGAAACCTAAGATTCGGGGAACACCCTATTTCCTCAAAGATTTTATTTTAAATGACTTAGAAAACATAAAAGATTTCATTGATAATTACAGTCATAGAAGAGGGAACACATAAATACATCTATGATCACAACTACAAAGACCTTTAAGCCAATTGTTCAAGCAAGGGCAAGGGGCATGATCAGAATAGACCTCCTTAGCTCACTATAAACAAAGATACTTCAAAGGGAGACTTCAATAATAGCCAACTTTAAGTGGCAATGGAACAAGCAAGGAAAACCATAAATGTCTTTGAAAACCAACAATGAAGACAATGAAAATAAACAAGCATGAAGACTAAAGAGAGAGATTAAAGACTCTAAAATACTTTAGCAGAAGAAAACATAAAACAATGAAGGATAAACAGGTCTAAGGTGCTTCAAAGAGTCATTTATTAGCCTAAAACTTTCATCCTACTGTAGTAAGAATTTGTGGAACAAAATGAAAACAAGGGAAAACATTAAACAGTTCAGAATATTTCACCAACAACCAAGCTCATGGATCCAATGATAGAGCCTTCTCAAGAACAAGCATGCAACAACATCATCAAGGCTTCCAAGACTTCAATTTATTCTTCAACTTCAACAGACTATGTATTATTTCAGAGAGTTTCAGTATTACAACTAGTAATCAAACAACCAACCAACAATGTTTACAATGGATTCCTCAACAAGTTTCTATAGAGGAATGAGGAGGTCGAAAGAGAGAAAAGATCTTCTGAGTTCAATTAATACAGTTAATGCTTCTCGGCCTTTGAGGGGCTCAAGGGAGAAGTTTATAGATATTTCCCTGTATTAATTGGTTTACAGTAAGTTTTTAAGCTTGCTGGAAGCTTATGTTGACTTTAAGGCTCTGTGTCATCTTTTGCAATAACTCTGTTGATATTTATATTAGCTTCTTTGATTCGAAATAACTATTCAGCTGTAAGGGGCAAATATGCTTTGTTTTGGTCATTACTCAGCCTTTGTTTGAATGCTGTGAAGTCACAGGTGGCAATCTGGTAGCTGAGAGGAATCAATTTGCCTCTGATGTGGCAGTGGAGGCATCCTCTGTCTGATAAATATCCTTGATTTGCCTTTAACTGTGTTTAATTTAATGGATTAGGTCTTTGATCGACTTTTAGCCGTAATCCATTAAACTGTATAATTAATGTTTAATCCTTAATTTCTGCTGTGTCTGGGTCTTCGACACTGATACTCTTTGATTTGATTTAATCTTACTGTGTCTTGTTGATGTGCAGGTGTGTACAAGGTCCATATGGCATCAATGCCCATGAGTCATCGATGAAACGTGAAATTGAACCCTGTATATGGCTTTCTTTAATGATGAACGAAAGTTTGGAGGGTCATCATCCTCAGCTTTCATTTTCTTTTAAAACATTTGAAAAAACCCTTTAAATCCTGCACAATACAAAAACAATTAAGAAATCTTGCATATTTGGTGAAAACGCTGAATCTTGGTAGGAGCATAGCTAGCCGTTCGTTAGAGCATCAACGGTGGAGGTTTGTTGGCAAGTGAAGAAGCGTTAGAGTTATAAGTAGAGCCGTTTGATCATGATTTGTGATTTATGAAGATCAACGGTGGAGATTTAGCAGTGAATTAATAATGTGAAGGGGTCACACTATTTGTGAAAATAGGATAAAATGCAAAGAAATAAGGTTAAAAACCTTTTGGCGGAGGAAAATGCAAAGGAGTTGAACTTGGGGTTTCAGGATGATCGTGGGCTACCAGATGAGATCGAACTTAGTCAACGTGATTACGTTAAAATCCTTTAGTAGAAATTAGGCGATGAATGTAGAAATTAGTCGAGCCGTTGATAAAGATCAATGAGTGGGAAAAACGTGATGGATCATGATATAAATGGGAAAGATGGTTTTAACCAAAAAGCAGAACATCATCCGCGACAAAATGGAGAAAATGGGTTTGCCTTTTTAGACATGATATGCATTTGAAGCCACCGTGTCTTTTAATACCACAGCTTCATCGCATGATTTTAGGAAGTAACCTTAATTAACTTAAATTTACTGACTGAAAATGCAATACGTCGTGGATCTGAGGAGTCAGATCTAACAGTGGAGAATCGAGTGCGATACTGGATAGATGCATGGCAGATAGGTGACAGGGTGGTTTTACTATAGACTGTCTAATCAGGGGATTGACGGTGGAGATTAGATCTGGAGGGAGGTAGGACCCATAGGGGTCGGGCCTGTCGAGTTAGATATGAGCCTTTGGATGGAACAAATCGATGGCTAAGATGTGATTTGGGGTACGAATGAAAATATACAAAGGCGGAGAATGGGTTAATAAGGACCGTTGATCTACAGAGATCAACAATTGTGATTGGTCGAAAAACATTATGAAGTGGGACGCATAAAATATAACCAAAGTGGGGAGATGTGATCTGGACCGTTCGATCTGGACATGTGGACGACACAGATGAAATTGGACCTATCGGTATTGGAAAGGAAAAGAACATGGAGGCGCTAAAGTGATTGATTGTGGGCTATCAATCTGCAGATCAGATCGACGATGGAGAATGGATTGGGGAATGCCAATCGGGGGAGGAAATAAAATGTGCCTGATAAAAACTTGCAATGTGATTTAGCGCTGACCGTTGATCAGCTTTAGATCAATGGTGGGGATTGTTTGAAATATTGAATGGCAAAAACCCTTTAAAACTTTATGAAAACCAAAAACTTAATGAAACACTAAGGTTCTGGCTTCGAAGGCGGGTTATGTATAAGACTTGGCGCCCGTCTGCGGGGCAGTGGGTTTTTTGAATTAACAAAGGGAAATATCCATCAGAGATGAGTTATTACAACATTTTAAGTGTTGGATGTGGGCCCACAGGTTATATGAAATAATAACATGATTGGGGGGTTATAAACAAAGGGCTTAATTGCATCGGAGGCTTTTAACATGGCAAATAAACTCACGCGCTCGGATTTATCCGATGCGAGATGCACCAATTGCGCCTAGCACATGGTTCTAGTGCCTGGGCATATGTGGGGAAGTGGTTTAGGCTTAGCCCAAGGGGGCTTAAGCTTGCAGCTTAAAAAACTTATTTTTTATGAAATTTTTCAAAATTTTTGATGGATTTGGGGGTTTCGGTAATGTCTAAAAATGAGTTTTAGACTTTGTAAAAGGTATTTTCACGAAGGGAAGAAGGGAAATAATTAAAAATAGAGGAATTCCATGGGGAATAAAGGGGATAAAAATGAAGGTTATTTTTTGAGTGGAGGAGGGGGAAAATAGGATTTTGCAACAATATTTTCTTCATGGAAAAACAACAGAATTTCTGAGTTCAAAAGGGGAAAAGCAGTGACGATTATCCAAAGGATAGAATATCTTCAGAAGACTTTAAGAGCCAACAATTTAATCAATAAAATTATTTCTTGAAGGTTGTCAAAAATGATTTAGCCACCACTTGATATGAAATTTTTTTATAGGTGCCTAACAGTGGCTCCACTTGGGGATGGTGCCTTCTTGAAGGCGTCAAGAATTTCAGACTTGCATTCTTTGGAGGCTGATCAGTGCCTTATCCATTGGGCTTCCTTCCTTCATTTGGACGGTATTCTTTTGGTCTAAAAAATGTTAACAACCATAAAAATAATGTATTTTCATCAACACAAGCATTCTACCTACCCAATCTTACTAATCTAGCATATTTTCTTCTTTAGAGTGCACTTGGATTGGAAAAATATCTTACAATATTTTATTCTTTTAAAAGCAAAGACTAATATATTTCTACTCCTTATTTCTCCATGAACTTAGATTAAACAGTTGAGTTCATATGCTTCTCTACCTAATCTACTAATCTGTTAGGATTAAACAGTCTAACACATTTTTATTCACTAACTTCTAAAACAGAAATTTAAAAGCACACAAGTCAGGATTGGATAGTCTAACTTGTTGCTGATCTATGGCATAAAACAAAATGTTGCACATAGATATTATTTTTCAAAAAATTAAAATCAAAATGGAAGGTTTAAGATCTGAAAATTCAAGCACTTCCTTCATCTTTTTTCAGCTCTGTTTTTACTTCTATTTGAGCTGTTCTTTGCTTGTTTTTTGGTTCAGATTTTGAGCTGATTAGAACCATTTTTACCTCTGTTTTGACTCTGGAATTAAAACAGATTGGAGTGATTCTTGTTTAGAAATTTAGGTTCAGATTTTAAGCATGTTTGAACGTTTTATTTATAACCTAATCTACCTACTAATAAGCCAATATTAAGTTGTCTGGAAAATCGAATTCACTAACCTATCAGCAGTCAATTTAAAATTAATTTAGCCATGATTAAGTTGTATGGCTAACTTAGAAGTGTGTTTCAGTAGTGGCATTTGAGCTTGCACACTTTCAAGTTTTGCTTCTCTTTTTTGGTATGGGGCTGTACCTTTATTGTTTTTATAATCTGCCCTCTTTTCATTCTTTTACTGTTTTTGTATTTTTATTTTTCTAACTTTGAATGCAATGTTCAGATTATGATATTTACAATGAAAAAACAAAAATCTTTGAAACTCATGATTCCTGGCAGAAGTAATGCTTTAGCATCCTGCCACTGACAGGACCTCCATACAGATCTTCTCCATTCAATTCTTTCAAGAAAAATGCATTGTGACCTCTGTGAGCATGAAAAATATAGGGGCCTTTCCACAAGTTCTCAAATTTTCCATGTTTTCCCTTATCTTCTCTTCTTGAATCCCATTTAAGAACAACATTTACAACCTGGAAATTGTTTACCTTAGTCATCTTATCAAAGAGTTTCTTTACATTTTCTTGGACTAACTGCGTCCTTTCATAGACTTCTTCTCTGGTCTGCTATAAATCAATGGTTTGATTCATTCTCCTCTGCATATCATTCTCTTCAACCTACACTTCTTGAAGAAGCTTCATGACTGGAAATCCTAATGAGGTGGGAAAAACCGCATCCATGCCATAGACCAGCTGATAGGGGGACATATTTATTAACTTCTTTGTAGTTAATCTATCAGCCCACAAGGCATGAACCAACTTATTGTGCCATGATTTCTGATTATGTTCCAACAGTTTTTTGATGATATTGATGAGGCTCTTGTTGGAAGATTCAGCTAATCCATTTCCTTGGGGATAGTAGGCAGTGGAATGGCCCAAGGTTATGTGGTATTTGTAATAGAAATCAACCATCTTCTTAGATTTAAAAGCAGCAGCATTATCTGTTATGATTTTTCTGGGACAACCAAATCTGGATAGCATATTTATTTCAAGGAACTTGATAATGACAGAGTCATTAGAATTTCTGGAGGGTATAAATTCTATCCACTTGGTGAAGAATTCAGTGGCCATGAGGATCCACTTATGTTGAGCTGAGGAAGATGGGTGAATTTCCCCAATGAAGTCTAAACCCCATTGTTGAAAAGGTGCCTCAACTCTGATAGGATGTAATGGTAAGGGAAGGAGTTTTCTTTTGCCATTAAAAATTTGACACTTATGGCAAGACATGACCAACTTTTGTGTATCTGGGAAAAGGGTAGGCCAATAGTAACTAGATCTAAGAATTTTGTTTGTTGTGGCCTTCCAGTAGAGGTGTCCTCCACACTCTTTGTCATGCAACTCATGCATGATTTTTCCTGCATCATCTTCAAGTAAACATTTAAGAAAAATTCCAACAACATTTTTCCAATAGAATACCCCATCTAAGATGCAATAACTCAAATATTTTTGTTTCAAAAATATAGCTTTAGTTTTAGACAAAGAAGGAGGGGCATTCAAATATAAAAGCACATAAATAATGTCAGCATACCAAGGAGAATTCAGAAATGTCTCTTCAATGAAAGGAGCAGTAGATTCTTCTATTTCTTCCAACACATCTACCATATTTATGTCTAGTGCTTGGAAATTAGACTCAGCCATAAGTTTTGCTAATCCTTTCCCTTTAACTAATTTGGTGGGCCTAATTTCTAAGTCATATTCAAGAATAGTTGCAATCCATTTTCCCCTTTTACCATCAGGGTCCTGACTTAGAATGTCCTTGAAAATGGTATGTGGAACAAAATCAATTATGTGAGAGTGTAAAATGTAGACTCTAAAGTCCTTTAAAGCTTTCACTAATGCTAAGGCTTGCTTCTCCATGATGTTATATTTGAGAAGAGAATCTCTCAAGGCCCTACTAAAGAAGGATATTGGTTGTTCTTTCCCTAAGTCATTCTTTTGAAGTAATACTGCAGCTATTGTATGCTCAGATGTAAAAGAAAAGATATAAAATTCTTTGGTAAAATTTGGACTAATCAGAACTGGTGTTTGAGTAAGAGCTTGTTTGACCAGTTCGAATGATTTTTTAGCTGGTAAAGTCCACTTTACACCTACATCTTTCTTAATCATGTTTGTAATGTTTTTTAATAGCTCAACAAGGTTGGGGATAAATATCCTCAAAAAATTAATCTTTCCAATGAAAGATTGCAACTCTTTGAGGCTTCTTGGATGGCTAATTTGTAATATGCCATCTATCCTTGTGGGGTCTATTTTGATTCCCTCTTCTGAAATTATATGGCCAAGAAGTTTACCTTCTTGGAGACCAAAGAGTGTCTTCTTGGGATTCAATGACAAGTCAAATTTCCTGCAGCTCTCAAAAACTTTCCTGAGGTGAATCAAATGTTCTTCATCAGTTTTTGAGAAAACGGTTATGTCATCAAGGTAGATGATTATGAAATAGACAATATATTCAGAGAAGGCTATCTCCATGGCCCTTTGGAAGGTGGCCCCTGCATTCATCAATCCGAAAGGCATTTTTACATACATAAAGGTGCCCCAAGGTGTGGTAAAAGCAGTTTTGATTTGATCACTTGGGAGCACTAACACCTGGTTGTAACCCAACAACCCATCTAAGAGGGATATCCTTTTTGACCCAACTACCCTTTGAAGTATATGGTCCATTTTGGGTAAGGGGTAGTTGTCTTTTATAGAGGCTCTATTTAAATTTCTGAAGTCAATACAGAGCTTGATTTCCCCTATCTTCTTCCTAACAAAAACCAAGTTTGATACCCATTCTGAATATCTAATGGGTACTATGATCCCATCATCATGCATCTTTTCAATTTCTACCTTAACTAAAGGTAGTAAGTGAGGGTTTATTCTCCTTAGCTTTTGTTTGAAACGCTTTTGATTTTCTTTGAAAGGGATTTTGTGTTGAATGATGTTGGTATCATATGATTTCAGGTCTTTGTAACCCCAAGAAAAAACATCTTTAAACTCTTTGAACATCTCTATGTATTGCAATTTTATGTGATCTGGGAGAGTGCTGGACAGTTTAATCATCTTGGGTTCTACTAGGCTACCTATGTTATGTTCTTCTACATTTGTTTCCACAGGCTCCATTCTTGGTTATTTGGCTACATCGTTAAAGTCGAAAAGGTGTTCTAAAGGTGTGAGACCTCTTGGAATTGTATCGTTCTTGCTTTGTAAAACTTCCCAGTCTTCTTGGTATGTGTTTTCAATTATCTCTTCTTCAAAAGGATTCTCATAATGATTTATATTAGCAGAATATTTCATTTCAACTTCTGGTATTTGTTCAATATATAAACAATTTTCTTTATGGCTGGTTTCTGAGATTGGTATGTCGAAATTGTTTTCTGATTTTAAGAAATCATCTATGTGTTTTTCAGAGTTAAAAACTTGCCAGTGATCTTTGTTATCAGGCACAGCAGGCCTATGTTTTACCTTTACGTTAAGCTGTTCATTTATCTCGGGTATTTGGCAATTGCTGGCATTGAAAGCGAGTTCGTTTGCTAGATGATTTAGTGCTCTAGGAATGAAAACAAGTTCATACTTTTCAAAGGATTTCAATAAATCAAGGGCAACATTCTGATATTCCCTAAGCCTCAGATTTCTAGTTGAGTATTGTCCTTTGATTTGTTTTATGATAAGCTCAAAATCTCCTAAGATTGATATCTTTTGGGCTTCTAATTGTTTAAGAAATTGTAAGCCTAGGAGAAGTGCTTCATACTCAGCAATATTATTAGTGCATGGGAAATCTAATTTATATGAAAAACTCTGATTCGTATTTTGAATCCAAACATCTGCCCCTGCACTTGTTTTATTACAGGATCCATCAAAGTTTATTGTCCACAATATATTTGCCTCATTTTCATTTTCTTGTTGCTGTTGATTGCCAATGTTTTGTATCTGTTTTGAGGGAAGTTCTGATTGTTCTGGTGAATTGGTTGGCTCTACACTTTCCTTTTCTTGTTGAGTAAGTTCATCTACGTTGCATAAGATAAAGGAATCTAAAATTGATTGAATATAATAGATTGGAGAGTTGTTTGGTTTGACTATGTTTCTCACCATGTACTTCATGTGAGATTCCCTATATAGTCTTCTGTTTTTGTTAAAAACAGGGATGGTGGCATAAGACATGTCCATTTGAAGGCTTCCCTGATGTTTGGCTCCCCATGATCTTGATAAGAGCATGCCATACTTAAGGGGAATGTCAGCTACAACTATGTCCATTACTAGACTCTTAGCAGGGATTTGAGTTAAGTTAACACATAAATCTTTGATTAAACCAAAACATTTGACTCTGCTTGAGTCAAAGAAATACAAATATTTGTAGGGTTTAGTAGTTTCTAAGCCTAATCTTTCCATCACTACCTTGGGCATTAGATTGTGTGAATCTCCAGAATCTAGCATGGTGTTGTGTAAAATTTTCTGATGTATGTTCAAACTATTATAGAAGGGAGGGACAACCCCTTCTTGGTATTTTCCTTCGACTTCTGGACCAAACAACAACTCAGGTTTGTCATCTGTCAAGTTTAAGGTGTCAGTATCACTTCCTAGGTTCAAAGCTTTTAAAACTTGGTTTTTATACACTTCTTGGTTTACTAGTTCAGCAAGGGGGATGGTAATTTTTATCTTGGAAATCCCTCCCTCAAGGCTGAAAGGAACAACTGATTTGTTCATATTTACATCTATTTTTTGAATTGAATTATTTTCAGTAGTTTTGGCTTGCTGAAATTTGTTTGTACTGGTAATTTGGATAGTTTTGTTAGGACCACTAACTGAAGTGCTAGGGGTACTCTGTTCAACATTTGGCTGGCTGTTTTTCTCTTTGTTTAAATCCGGTTTTTTAGCCAAAGTGATGGGTTTTTATGTTGTCTTCTTAGGCTGACTTTCTGCGTTTTTCTTGATAGCAGTACTAGTGTTCTTATCCTTTGAATTTTCTACGTTCCCTTTTCTCCTAAGATCATATTGTTTGTGTACCTCCATGATTGCATTTTCAAACCCCAATCTATAATCATCAGAATGTTCATAAGTGTTTGTATTTTGATCAGAAAAGAAACCTTGTTCTTCCTCAGTGAGGAAAACATCATCCCCACTGTCTGATCCAATAAAGTTTACATGAGCTTCTCCCAACCTTTCCATCTCCCTATCTTCCTCATATTGATCCACATAGTTCTTTTGGAAGGGAGGTCTAATCTGTTGGTCACTTTTTTTTTTCTTATCTTTATTGTTTTCTCTTCTATAATTCTGATTTTTATTTATGTTTTGGTTATTTTGAGGTTCTCTTGGTGGCACTCTATCATTTAAGTTGATCTTCTCAAGAATTCTTTCCATCCCCTTCACTAGGTTGTCTATTTTAGTGTCAGAAGTTGAGGTTGAGGGTGTAATGTCATCTTTATAAGTTACCCTTTTCTCTAGTCTCAACCTATTTATTTTCTCAATTATGTTTGCTTCTACGCTCACAGCTCTTTTCTGCATGTCTTCTAAGGTTAAGTAATCTCTCTCCCTTAACTGATAAGTCATTTCAGCATCAAGGCCTTCGGGATACCTTACTAAGGCCATGCCCTAGGGAGGTTTCATGTGAGGTGGAAGAGCATTGTACACACTGTTGAACCTAGTGGAGTAGTCATGAACACTCTCCCCTTGATTTCTCTTGAGGCTACTATATTCTGCTAGTATTTGGAGAGGGTTCTTTTTAAGTTCCCATTTGTTGATGAATGTTTGATGCAAGGCAGGGAGATCATTTATGTTGTTAGGAGGTAGGTTTTTAAACCATTTATTTACATCTCCTCCTAAACTTTGGGCAAATATCCTCATCTTCACAGTTTCTTCTTCTATCTCCATGTAATCTAATTCATCTTCCATCCTATCTACATGATGTTGAGCTGTTGTAGACTCTTTTCCAGTGAAGTGAGGGATTTTGGATTGGTAATCATTTGGTAAGGGAAGTAGAGGTTTTGGTAACACTAATGGGGCATACTATGTTGCCATGGATGGAAATAAGGGTGGATTTGCAAGAGGTGGATTTACAGGAGTGAAAGTGGGCTGAAGAGGAGTGTTTTTCACAATGGTAGTATGGATTGGAGTGGAAGAAACACTTGGGCCAGCAAACTAATTTAGAGCAAACTTGTTATGGAAAAGGCTAAAGTGATGAAGAAGTTGGGAATCAGGAGGAGTGGAAGGTGAGGCTTCTTTTCTTAATCTTTGTTGCAAATCTGCAATGTCAAGATCAACTTGGTTTAAATCACCTTGAGATCTAATTCTAAGGATGTTCTTTGTATGATGTAAATCAAAGTGTGAATCCTCTAAAACAACAAGGTTTTCAGGGAAAGATTTTGTTCTTAAGAGGTTCCTATTAGAAACTAATTCTACAGATTTAGAAGTCTGCCACAAAATTCTCTCTGGATTGTTAACGATTAAAGGAGGATTTGGGTCTGGATGGGATCTAGTGTTGATCCTATGCGAAGCCAGACTGTTTTTCAAAAATGAGAGAGGTTAAAGTTTTAGGAATTGTTTTTAGGAGTTTTATCTCTCACGATGTTTTATCTATTATGGGACTAGGCTTCTAAACTTATTCAAGGCTAGTTAACACAGTCCTAAAGAGAACTAGGGGCCTAGATTAGTAATCGGCCTACTGGAACTTAGTGGAGTCACCAGATGGAAACTATTTAGCTTCTATGCAGGTAAAAAATTGGATGGTTCCACAACCATGTTTATTATGAAGCCAAACTGAAATTTGTTTGGGTTTTTCTGAGTTATTTAGGTCTTATAGGTTATGAGAGTGTCCTAAATCTGATTTAACACTTAGCCAAGGTGTTTAAGCATACAAATTTCACTCTTATGGCTTGGTAACTAGTTCCTTCAATGTTTGATAAGGTCTTACGGGAATCCTAAGGGTTACTTAGCTTGTCATTGATTCAATTAAGTCCTATAATGATTACCATTTGTTAGGTAGTGCTTGAAGAAGGCTATTTATGTTATACTAGATAGGGAGTGTTTTGTTTTAAATATTTTACTTAGTATGTCCCACCGTGATCGCCATTATGTTGGCTGTGAGGGGTGGGATAAGTCCAGAAGGTGTTCTTTATCAAGTTAAGGGCCTAAAGAGTTTTAAGAAGTATTTTAAAGCCATTGTATTCTCAGTAGGTCCCACCGTGATTGCCATTATGTTGGTGTCCCATGTTTTGATAGTTTGGAAAATCAAAATACAAGGCAACATCAGAACCAATCTTTAGAGTTACAGGATCTAGTCCTCCTGCTCTCAGAGAGGGATCTCTCAATTTATTTATTTTTGCAAAGGTTTATCTTGTGTGTTTTAAATATTGGTTTTAGACTAGTTATTAAGTGCAAGTGTTTGTTTTCTTGTTTGGTTGGAATTGATACAACAGAACCTAAAAGGTCTAGGAAAGATAGATAGAAAAAGGAAATGTAAGCTTCATTGGGAAATGGAGTCAAAAAGAGGCTATGACAAACTTATCAATGGATATGCGATATCAAATGGAAAATCTAACTTGGCCACATGATCCTTTGGTTTTGGAATGAGATGGACATTAATGATTTAGAGAGAAAAGTTTAATTCTCAACAAATGGAATTTGAAAGCACAACTTGAACAATAAAGAGCTATTTGATAGTCAGGGCTAACCATGAATTCTACAAATCATACTTTAAGAAAATAATGACTTAAAAAAAACTTTTAAAATGAAACCTAAGATTCGGGGAGCACCCTATTTCCTCAAATATCTTATTTTAAATGACTTAGAAAACATAAAATATTTCACTAATAATTACGGTCATAGAAGAGGGAACACCTAAATACATCTATGATAAAAATATAAATACCTTTAAGCCAATTTTTCAAGAAAGGGCAAGGGGCATGACCAGAACAGACCTCCTTGGCTCACTATAAACAAAGATACTTCAAAGGGAGACTTCAATAACAGCCTTTAAGTGGCAACAGACAAGCAGGGAGAACCATAAATCATGTTGAAACCAACTATTCGAACTATTAGAGAAATAAACAAGCATGAAGACTAAAGAGAGATATTAAAGACTCTAAAATACTTCAGCAGAAGAAAACATAAAACATTGAAGGATAAACAGGTCTAAGGTGCTTCCAAGAGTCATTTCTTAGCCTAAAACTTTCATCCTACTGTAGTAAGAATTTATGGAACAAAATGAAAACAGGGGAAAACATTAAACATTTCAGAATACTTCACCAACAACCAAGCTCATAGATCCAATGATAGAGCCTTCTCAAGAACAGGCATGCAACAACATCATCAGGGCTTCCAAGACTTCAATTTCTTCTTCAACTTCAACAGACTATGTATTATTTTAGAGAATTTCATTATTACAACTAGTAATCAACTAGCCAACCAAAAACTATAATGAACTCCTCAATAAGATTTTATAGTGGGATGAGGAGATCGAAAGAGAGAAAAGATCTACTGAGTTCAATTAATATAGTTAATGCTTCTCGGCCTTTGAGGGGCTCAAGGTAGAAGTTTACAGATATTTTCCTGTACTAATTGGTTTGCATTTAAGTAATTAAGCTCGCTGGAAGCTTATGTTGACTTTAAGGCTCTGTGTCATCTTTTGCAATAACTCTGCTAATAGTTTTATATTAGCTTCTTTGATTCGAAATAAATATTCAGCTGTAAGGGGAAAATATGCTCTGTTTTGGTCATTACTCAGCCTTTGTTTGAATGTTGTGAAGTCACAGGTGGCAATCTGGTAGCTGAGAGGAATCAATTTGCCTCTGATGTGGCAGTGGAGGAATCCTATGTTCGATAAATATCCTTGTTTTGGCTTAACTATGTTTAATTCAATGGATTAGGTCTCTTATAATCGACTTTTAGCCGTAATCCATTAAACTGTATAATTAATGTTTAATCCTTCATTTCTGCTGTGTCTGGGTCTTCGACACTGATACTCTTTGATTCGATTTAATCTTACTGTGTCTTGATGATGTGCAGGTGCATACAAGGTACATATGGCATCAATGCCCATGAGTCATCGATGAATCGTGAAATTGAACCCTGTATATGGCTTTCTTTAATGATGAACGAAAGTCCGGAGGATATAGATCCTCGACTCTCATTTTATTTTAAAATATTTGAAAAACCCCTTAAAACCATGCACAATACAAAAAAAATTAAGAAATCCTGCATATTTGGTGAAAACTGCTTTGGAGGTCTCGGGTAGGAGCATGGCCGTTGGATGGAAGCATCCAATGGTGGAGATTTTCTGCAGAGGTGGAAGGAAAGTGGTGGGAGATTTATAAGTTAGAACCGTTGATCTATGTTTTACCAAGAAGATCAACGGTGGATATTTAGCAGTGAATTAATAATGCGAAGGGGTCACACTATTTGTGAAAATAGGATAAAATGTGAAGAAATAAGGTTAAAAACATTTTGGCGGAGGAAAATGCAAAGGAATTGAACTTGGGGTTTCAGGATGATCATGGGCCACCAAATGATATCGGGCCACGAGATCAATGGCGGAGATTTCACGTTGAAATCCTTTGGTGAGGGTGGAGGGCGATAGTGTAATGAGAAATTAGATCTGAGCTGTTGATCTGCAAAGATCAACGGCAGGGAGAGAATGCGATGGATCATAGTGTAAATGGGAAAGGCGGTTTTGGCTTAAAAAACCGGTGGCTTCACGCGGCAAAATGGGAGAAAAGCGGGTTTGCATTTTTGAACTCGATATGCATCTGAGGCCACCACGTGTCTTTTTAATACCACCTTCATCGCGTGATTTTCAGGGATTAACCTTCGCGCTTAAATTTATGCGAAAACGTGCGTCGACCGTTGGATCTGAGGACTCATATCTAACGGTGGAGAATTGAGTGTGATACTGGATAGATGCGTGGGAGATAGGTGACAGAGTGGTTTTATTATAGACTGTCTGATCATGGGATCAACGGTGGAAATTAGATCTTGAGGGAGGCAAGACCCATAGGGTTTGGGCCTGTCGGGTTAGATATGAGCCGTTGGATGGAAAAAATCGACGGCTAAGATGTGATCTGGGGTATGAACAAAAATATACAAAGGTGGAGAATGTATTAATAAGGATCCTTGATCTGCAGAGATCAACAGCTGTGATTGGCTGAAAAACATTATGAAGTGGGACGCATAAAATATAACCAAAGTGGGGAGATGCAATCTAGACCATCTGATCTGGACACGGGGATGGCCCAAATGCAATCGAAGCTATCGACATGATCGAGGAATGCCAATCGAGGGAGGAAATAAAATGCGCCCGATAAAAACTTGCAATGCGATTTTGCGTCGACTGTTGATCAGCTTTAGATCAATGGTGGGGATTGTTTCAAATATTGAATTGCGAAAACCCTTTAAAACTTTATGAAAACCAAAAAACTAATGAAACACTAAGGTTTTGGCTTCGGATGCGGGTTATGTATAAGACTTGGCGCCCGTCTAGGGGGCATGGGTTTTTTGAATTAACAAAGGGAAATATGCATCGGAGATGAGTTATTACAAATTTTTAAGCGCTGGATGCGGGCCCACGGGTTATATGAAATAATAACATGATTGGGGGGTTATAAACAAAGGGCTTAATTGCATCGGAGGCTTTTAACATGGCAAATAAACTCACGCGCTCGGATTTATCCGATGCGAGATGCACCAATTGCGCCTAGCACATGGTTCTAGTGCCTGGGCATATGTGGGGAAGTGGTTTAGGCTTAGCCCAAGGGGGCTTAAGCTTGCAGCTTAAAAAACTTATTTTTTATGAAATTTTTCAAAATTTTTGATGGATTTGGGGGTTTCGGTAATGTCTAAAAATGAGTTTTAGACTTTGTAAAAGGTATTTTCACGAAGGGAAGAAGGGAAATCATTAAAAATAGAGGAATTCCATCGGGAATAAAGGGGATAAAAATGAAGGTTAGTTTTTGAGTGGAGGAGGGGGAAAATGGGATTTTGCAGCAGTCTTTTCTTCATGGAAAAACAATAGAATTTCTGAGTTCAAAAGGGGAAAAGCAGTGACGATTATCCAAAAGATAGAATATCTTTAGAAGACTTTAAGCACCAAAAATTTTATCAATAAAATTGTTTATTGAAGGCTGTCAAAAATGATTTAGCCACCACTTGATATGACAAAATTTTATAGGTATCTAACACTTCCATAAGAAAAACTGGCTTTCTGCATTTCCAGAACATACATATTTCTTCATGTTTGCATAAACAAACATATCTCCAAGGGCAGTTTGTCTTTCATCCCAAAAAACACATTAAAAAATTAATAATTCAAAATCAGAAAATGCATTACATTTTGCATCAATTATACTCCATAATTTCTCTGATTTGTCATCCTCTTGATGTGCATATGACATATCAAAATTTTCATATCTCCCTCCATATTTCCTTGTCTTGAAAAAGTCTACTTTGTTTTCACTTTTCTCTGAATGCTGCCTAATTTCAAAATTCTGTTTTTTTCTCTTCTCTTTAGCCTTCCTTCCTTTCACACTTCTTTTCATTCTTCCTTCTTCTCCCTAACAAATTTGTAAGTTACTAAATTGTATTTTCCATGCCTCTTACTTTTCAGTCAAAATCTGCCAATCTATAATCCTCTTTGTTTCTTGACATGAAACAAAATCATATGCAATAGATTTTCCTTCCATGATAAAGTTCCTTTTAGAATAAAAATTACTGTTAGCACCATAAATATCAGTTTCCATTGAAACCCTTTGCTGCTCACTGTAGATGCATCATTCATGAAAGCATTCTTACCTCCATCCTCTGAGATTGTCTGTCTCTCACCAATTTGTTGATTACATTTACCTTCATTCTTTTTGCAAGTTGTACAAGTAATACTGTCTTCAAATTTCTGTTGTGCATCAACCTTTGCCAACTGATCCTTATGTTCTTGACTGTCTTCTTTTTCTCTCCTCTTTATAGTCTGTTTTGGACTAGCTATACCCTTTTGGACTGAATTCTCTTTATAAATCCATGTTCTAGCATCTTCCACAGTGTAATATTTAGTAAGATCCTTTTCCATTAATGCTCCATTATGTTCTTCCAAGGTAATTTCTTGTTCATTAACTATCAATACAAGTCCATACTTTTTTTGTAAAAATGAAAGAGATAATCCCATTACCTCAAATGGTTGCACTATACACATACTTTTGGTTGTTCCTATCATAAGGCTATCTTCATACCTCTCTTCAGATTCTTCTTTTGCAATCTACACTTTCCTTTTATCTCCAGACTGTTTGTCATTCCTTTTCTAGATTTCACTAGATTCATTAACTCCAGCTTCCATGGTAGTTTTCAGCATTTGTACATTTGTAGTGTCTTTGAACACCTGTTCATTTAAGAACTGTTCCATTACAGTCACCTCTTCTAACATATTCATTTCTTCAGCAACCTGCATAAACATATCTTGTAAATATTGTTCATCAGCTGCATACATACAAAAATCATCAGTTTCAAAAACACTAGGCTTCTTTTTCTTTGATGTCTCAATCATTACATCTCTCTGCTGATCCGAACTTGTCCAACAGTTCAGAAATTCATCAATGATTCTTTCCTCAGCAAAGTAATCTTCTTGCTCAGGTCTATAATAGTCATCTTTCATCTCTAACTCCACTATTCTGAGTTCCTTTCTTAATCTGATATACATTCTTCTGTTTATCTGCTTTTGCAATAGCTTCCACTTTATCATCTTTCTTCTCATAGTCGAAACATAACTTTGGCCCTTCATACTCTTCTCAAGGAGCACTATTATTGCATCAACACTTGCTTTCAATTATGCAATTTCTTTGTCAAATACTTCTTGACTCATTCCCTTACCTTTGTCATTTTCCTTGGCATCTTTCTTTCTTATGTTTTCGCTTCTCTCTGAACCCCTATTATGCCTATTAGTAGTCACTTTATTCTCCATCTCTATGAGCTCCTCGCTCACTATGAGCTGCACTAAGCCTCTGCAACAGCAAGTCCTTCCTGCTGCCACTTACCTCACCAATCCCTCTCTAGACTTGGTCTTTTGGTAAGCACTGGTTCTATAATTTTGGAACCTCTTGGGAATTCTTCTTCTTCTCTTCCTAGGCTTATATACTCCACTCACCGTCTCTTGAGAACACTTTAGCTATTCTCCCTGTCCAACTTTTAGCTGGAATATTTAAGTTCACTGCCACTAACGCAACTCTTCTCCCTCTTTACGCAGTCTTCTGCTGTGTGTTTTTGCTATCATTTTATTTCTTATAGAAACAATTCAAATGGAACTAACATCAAAATATGGCTCATACCTGAGATATATTCAAATGATTGATCTCTTTGAGCTTTTACTGGCTTGGACAATACACATGCTGCTTTATTTTTCACTCTCTGCACTTCAATTCTTCTGTCAACTAAATTTCCCTTCTTGCTGAGTAGATCCATATTCATTTTATTTCCTTAAAAAATTTCTATTGTAATTTCTTCATTCATTTCTTTGTCACAGCTAATTAGCTGAAACTTCTGTTGCTGCATTCATCACATACACATCATTAAAATTATGCAAAGATTTTACCTGATCCTGTATTCCTAAAATATTTTTCACAATCTGCCTTTGATGAAATGCTCGATTTCTCATTGTCTGCAATATTTCAAAATTCCTCTTTGCATACAATCTCTTGTGTCCTGTGATTCCTCTGTATCGGATCCATTACAATGCAAATCATATACATGCTGAGAATAAAATACAATATTTTTCAATCAATTCCACAGAGCATTAGTCTAGCTCTGATACCACAATGATGCAGCCAAAGCTGCAATTACCCACATTCTACATATAAAATGCTTTTCAACTTAAAACCTCAAATAAGTCTCAGCATGAGGTAACCTTAATGCGGAAGCTTACCTTTTTTCAAAACCTATGGTTAAAAACCCTATCATAAAACCCACTTTATGAATATTAAATCAACATATTTAACCTTGGTTAAATAACCATTTTTAAACCATCATATATGGTGACCTTTCACATGAAAGTTTTTCCTCTTACTAAACCTATGGTTATAAACCATATGCCAAAACCCTTTTCATGAAATTCGAATAAATATTCGACTTCGCAATAAACCCAAAACAAATCTTCGGGGCCAACACATACATTAATATATGTGCCCAACGCTTCAACAATCTACCATGTGAAAATTTCATTTATTCAAAAGTGAGAATTTGGTTAAAACCCCGTTCACCATCATAATAATAATATTCGGACCAGGTTTAACACTCCACCTTTTGATTTAAAACATAAATGTATCAACATACTATTTTATTTGGGTCCCACAACATTGACGCTTACCTTTCATTATCCTCGGAATATATCTGACGGATGTCGCATCACGACTCCAATCGAATGACTATCACAAAAAAAAATTTCATGACCTTTAATGCTCCAATATCAAGTGAAATCAGTGGTTTTACTGCTGTGATGTGTCGCGTTCTTACTCGACCGCATTCGATTGGGATAAAACCACTTACCCCTCCAAGGCCGTGCGGAAACCATTCGTGGTTTTAAAAACCACCTTCACTGTTCCGCCTTGACTCACCCACTGTGCTAAAACTTAACTCATGGTTCCACTTCAATTGATTGACGGTTCCAAAACCTTCTTCACGGTTCCGTTGTTTAACCTTGCTCGACTCGCCTTCAACACTAAATGAACCATCACATAAATCAATTCCTCTGCATATATATACACAGATTTTATCAAACCATTACTTTATGATCGTTTATGTGGTTCAACCAAATCCACAAGAAATGGGTTATCCGCGGATTTTGTATACAATAGTTGGATCATCTGTTATCACTTATAATCATTCAACAAGCAGTAACAATAACTAATATTCCATCCATTATCAAACATAGTAATTTGCACAGATTATTCCAAATATTTCTCAGATTCATAGTAAATCAGCCATAAGGTCACACAGATACATGATATGTACAATTCCACAATGTTTTTGGTATTTTCAATAAAATATTTACAAACGAAAATACATTCTATTTGACTACTATCTAAACCTCCTCTATGAGACCTAGCTACTGGTTTTGAACCATTAGCTCTGCCTCTATCCAATCTCTTGCTTTCTCTCTGTGTCCCTCTAATGCTTCAAAATATTAGTTTATAAAACCAAAAAGATTCATGAACTAGTTTAATTCAGATCCAAAAATCTCTCACTGTCTCCTAACATATCTCTTCAGCTCCACTCTTTATTCAACAGAATCCTAGATTAGATTTCTAAATCCCTCAAATCCTCACTATTCCTAGGATTCCTTACTCATCCCTAAGATTTTACAGCCCACGAGATATTCATCAATTTACAATTAAATTTCCTCAAATTCAACTAAACTTTAGGAAAATAAATAAAATGATTAAGGGAACCCACTCCCTTTAGTAAATGAGAAATAAGACTCATGGGTCTTATATGTTTTGAAGAATGCCCCTGCATCACTCTGTATCTCATCCCTCATTCCATAGCTATATAAGCCTACATTAAGTAACCATTTTCATGATCATATGGGTTTGGTATTATATTCTCCAAATTCATTTATTTTAAGTATTTTAGTGAATTTATGATAAATATTATAAAATTAACATGTTTTCGTATATACATAAAGGTGGTATAAGTTTTGTGATATTGTATGATATGATATGGGTGGATGACTTGTTATGCAATGCAAGCACCTCTCACTCAATTAAAACAAATTAAGATCTTTCTTATACATGCATGTGCAGAATTGCATTCTTGATTCAAGTGTATGTGTTTTAACTGTTTTAAGGCTTTAAGTGTGAGGAATTAAACATTTGTTTTAGCATATTAAAAGCATGTATAGCAACCATAAATTGCAGAAAATCAATCATCAACACATAACAGAAAAAATAATAAAGGAGTTCACCCTCATGTCTTGGGCTACGTCTCCTTGAGCCTTCGTCAATTCACTTGGCTCTTAGGGATTAAGATGGAAAAATTATTTTGCAAGTTGCTACTCAACTCCAATGGTTGTTTGGATTGTACCAATGGATTCATAATACAATCATACCCCTGGATTGATTGCTAAATCTCTGGAAATTAACCTAGGCTCCCTTGGGCTTGACCTCTTCTGTCGATGTCCTTAAGCTTCCCTGAGCTTCTCTGTGGCACAAACTCTCTTAGAAGGCCTCTTATGCTCTTGAAAAATCTTCTATTGTCTCCATCACATATTAATCATCCAAAATAGGCTATTCATTTTCTTAGAATGAGCTCTGGCTCCCCAATCTATGCCTCCAACACTTAGTGGCACTAGACTCCCTGAATCTTCCCTGTGGCTTATTTGTCTCTAGAAGTATCCAAATGCTTATACATACCCATCATTGGATTCAGAAGGGTCAAGATAGTCATAAATGACTATTGGTTTCCTGAGAATGACCTTTGGCTGTCCTAGATAGACCTCATTCTCCTACTGGCTCATGGTGACCCTAGTGGCCCTTGGAACTTCTATGAATAAAAATCATGCTCAGAAGTCCTCAGATGGCTCTAAAAACCTCACCAATGGCTCTATAATTTTCATTATATTCAAAAATTACTATTCCTTTACTCAGAATGGTCAAAAATTAAGCCTTCTACACTTTTTCTCAATATCTCCTAGGAAAAATCCACTAAATGTGGAGAACTCTAGTTAACTGGAGCTAGATTAGGGTTGACCGCCAATTTTTGCACGCCCCTATCCACTTCGCCTATTAAGAAACACATTTAAATTTTATGGTTAGGTTGGTGGCCACATGTGTACCCCCATTCGTTAATGGCTTGACAGTTAGTGGAAACATCCGAATATAATATCAGAGTTTCATTACATACATACACGACACAATCAACATCACACACCTTAAAGAGGTTACACATACCCAAATCAAACAATATACATGGAGCATCTTACCAGAGGGTCCCATAATGCTTCTGACTAATAATGGTGCATAACATTCACTATCCTGCAATTTTAAGAGTATATCAGTAAGAGTTAAACTATAAAATATGCGATGTGCACTCGTGCGCAAATTCGACATGTGGCCTTCCCTCGTCGCATCGCATCTTCCAAATCTTACCACATCACAACCCATTTACCTTACGAACTCTTAACGATATCTGTTAAAATCTATGAAGTGTGAAATCATGACTCACTGCCCGCCGTTGATCTACGTTAGATCTAGCAGTCATCCTCTGATCGCCCTTCTTCACATCGCAGATTATATTGTTTAGTTGCAACGTCAACCTAACCGCTGATCTATTTCCTTTCAGATATGTGATCTAATCTTGTGTGTTCATTCTTCATTGTCACTTCGTTCTATAGCTTTAACGTATTTTCCATTCCACCTGCAAAATTTCCATGGCTGTGCAATCATTGATCGTATATGCAGAGTTCAAGACTCCATGATAGCCACCAATTCGGATTCAATCCAGTTATGAAACTGTTTACCATTTATAACTTAATCCTATAACTTAAATTTTGATCAATCCTTACGCCTTAATCCCAATCTAATCACTCCTTCCCACTGAAGGGCTTTTGGACCCACAAAAGATGATGATTATTTGCCTTGAGCTTCAACACTCCACTACTTTCAAGTTATATCAACTGATTTTACTTGAAAAGTCTCTTTGGAAATCACCCTGACATGCCTTGCACCACGACTGGCTATGTCTCTAGAACACTACTCTCTAGTTGTTGTTGACCCACTTCAGCATTGCTCGCTATTGTAAACTCATGCATACCCTGTTGTACCAATGTTCTCTCTATGTGCTTGGAAAACTGTTAGCCTTCCCACTAATAATGAAGTCCCTCTTGCAACTATGGCATACAAGCTCTGTCTTGGAAATTCACTTTCCAAATTGAGCTCACAAGATGAGCGAACTCTTGTCGTCAACAAAAAAACCAGATTGTTCTGCAATGGATGAAAAACACCTTGCATCTTATCATACTTTCAACAGAATTTCAAGCATACATAAGGCTAAAATTTGCATCTATGTACAAAGTAAATGCATGCCTTACTTGGTCAAGAAATCGAGCCATTTCTTGCCAACCCACTTCAATAGCGATTTTTCCTGCTAAACATATTATTCTTGTGAATCCTCTAGAATCACATCAATGATGGAATCACTGGTCACATTCTCACCAGTATTTTTATCCTCTTGCTTCATATTCTTGGGATGAGTGGTTGGATGGAGTGTCCAACATTGGGTAATGAGATGTCCCTTTTTCTGGCAATGTGTGTAAATATTTTACATCTTCTATTCAAGTCGCCTTTTCTTGAACTGTTTCTTGTATGCTGTCATTCTCTTCCAGCATCTTGAAACTTTATGGTTATTCAAACCACAATATGAAAAAAGTTTTTTCCTCCCATTCATGCATGCATATTTTTCATGCTTAACACAATCATAAAAAAATGATTATAAGAAGAAGTATACCTTGAATGTTCATATTTTTCATCTTCTTGAGAAGATGAACTTGAAGAGGTTTTGTCTCTCTTTTGAAGACCAACATCAGTGTTCATGTCTAGATAGCTATCATAACTCTCTTTCTCGCCATAAGCTGCATGTCTAAAAGCATCTTGCTGCACAATGGGTTTCGAACAATGGAATTCATCTTGAATACAAACTTGACATGTTTGTGGGTTTGAACATGAAACAAAAGTTCTTCTTGGAACTATCTCAGGTGCCATCATGGCTTTGGATTTTTCGCCATAAGGTTGAACATAGCCTAGACCAAACTTCTTAGGCCTTTCCTCAACGATAATAGGCTTAACCATGCCTTGTGCATGTTTTCCTAGACCCTTTCATTCATAGCCCATTTTTAACATCAATTTTGACCCTATACCTCTAGTATGTTTTTCAAATGAACCTACACATCTATCTGAAGAGGAATTTGAAGACAAATTTGAATGATTTACCTCTGCTTCAAGCATGTGTTTGGTCAAGGCCTCTTGATCATGATGGAGCTGCATCCATCTCATGCATTCTTTGAATAAGTCATTATTTCTCTTGCTTCATATAAACCAATTGCTCATTAGTCTAGTGCTTGCCCTTGCATCTTCATACAGAATTTTCACCATATTCTTTAGGATGTAGAAGTCCTACTTCATCTCTTTATCAAAGACTCTTGAAAATGAGGAGGCTTTAGAAATCTCACTAGATGATGTTGTCATCACTATGTAAATTAATTAAAAAACTTAAACAACAATTCGAAAAGCTTCAAAAACAATTTGGTTGTAGATTCAAGATCTTCTCTGCAGCTTGTATCTCTTCTTCAAGCAACCTCTTTTGGAAACAATCCCTCTTTTGCTTGAAGGGTTGCCTTGAGGTCCTTTGGGTAAGGAGAATGCTTTCAGCCTTCTTCCTTCTTGCCCTCTTCAGGAATTAGCTAGCAGTATCTCCTCTTCACCTCTAGCAAACTCAAACATGTAAGCATCAATCAATTTCCAAACAGTTAAATTCTTTGCATTGTTAAACACCCTTCAAGTCAAACAAGCAAGCAAGAAACCTTGTGCTCTATCATGCAAGAAACCTGCTCTGATATCAACCTAATATGATATGTGTGGCTGATTTTTTATGCTACGCAATCACATCCCACTCAATTAAAAAAAATTAAGATCTTTCTTATACATGCATGTGCGGAATTGCATTCTTGATTCAGGTGTATGTGTTTTAACTGTTTTAATGCTTTATGTGTGAGTAATTAAAAATTTGTTTTAGTTGATTAAAAGCATGTATAATAACCATAAATTTTAGAAAATTAATCATCAAGACATAACAAAAAACATAACAAAGGAGTTCACCGTCATGTCTTGGGCTACATCTCCTTGAGCCTTCGTCAATTAATTTGGCTCTTTGGGATTAATATGGAAAAATTAGTTTAAAAGTTTCTACTCGAATCCAATGTTTTTTTGGATTGTACCAATGGTTTTATAATACCATCATACCCCTGTATTGACTGCTAAATCTCTGGAAATGGACATAGGCTCCCTTGGGCTTGACCTCTTATGTTGGTGTCCTTAAGCTTACCTGAGCTTCTTTGTGGAAAAAAATCTCTTAGAATTCCTCTTCTTCTCCTAAAACCTTTTATACTGTCTCCATCACATATTGATCATCCGAAATAGGTTGTTCACTTGCTCAGAATGAGCTATGGCTCCCCAATCTATGCCTCCAACACCTGGTGGCAGTAGACTCTCTGAAACTTCCTTGTGGCTTCTTCAACTCTAGAAGTCTCCAAATGATTATGCAAAACCCATCATTGGATTCATAAGGTTCAAGATAGTCATAAATGACTATTGGTTTCCTGAGAATTCCATCAGGCTTCCCTCGCTAGACCTCATTCTCCTGCTGGCTCCTTGTGGCCCTAATGGCCCTTAGAACTTCTTTGAAGACAAATCACACTCATAAGTTCTCATAAGGCTCTAGAAACCTCACCAATGGCTCTATAATTTCTAACATAGTAAAAAATGACTATTCCTTTACTCATAATAGTCAAAATTTCAGTCTTCTACACTTTTTCCCAATATCTCCTAGGAAAACTCCATTAAATATGGAGAACTCCAGTTAACTGGAGTTAGATACGGGTTGACAGTAAATTTTGGCACACCCCTATCTGCTCCACCTATTAAGCCACATATTTAAACGTTATGGTTAGGGTGGTGGCCATAGGCGTACCCCGATCCGTTAATGGCTTGACAGTTAGTGGAAACAACAGAATATAATATTGGAGTTTCATTACATACATACACAACACAATCTACAACGCTCACCTTAAACATGTTACACATACCGAAAAAAATAATATAAGCGGAGTGTCTTACCAGAGGGTCCCATAATTCTTCTGACCAATCATGGGGCATCACATTTGCTAGCCTGCAAGTTTAAGAGTATACCGGTAAGAGTTAAACTATAAAATATGTGATATGCACTTATGTGCAAAGCCAACATGTGGCCTTCCATTATTGCATCACATATTCCAAATCTTACTAAATCATAACCCATTTACCTTGTGAACTCGTAATGACTTTTATTAACATCTGGGAAGTGCGAAATCTCTACTCAGTGCCCGTCGTTGATCTGCATTCGATCTAACTGTCATCCTTTGCTCTCCCTTCTTCACATCACAGATTATATTGTTTAGTTGCGACATCATCCTAACCATCGATCTATTTCCTTTCAGATCTGTGATATGATCTTGTCCGTTCATTTTTCATTGTCACTTCGTTCTGCAGCTTTAACTTAATATTCGTTCTACCTGCAACATTTCCACGACTGTGCAATCCCCGGTTCTATATGTAGAGTTCAAGACTCCATGAAAACCACCAATTTGGATTCGATCCAATTTTGAACCTGTTTACCATTTAGAACCCTATCCTGTAACTTGAATTTTGAGAAATCCTTAGGCCCTAATCCCAATCTGATCACTGTAGGCCCACTTGGAGATTCTAGAAGGGTCCTACTTGGCCTCCTAACTACAAATTCTAATTTCAAATTCCAACTCATGAGGATTTGTAGAATATTTGAAGGAGATATGGATCATTAAGCTAAGCACATTAAAAGGAGAAGAATCATGGATGTTTTGATATGCGTCCTTATCAAAACAATGAAGGAATTTGGATAGCATTTGTCTTTTATATTTTTAGGATAGTGGTTGTTACCACATGAGATAAATGTGGATTTACGAGAGATTTTAGGATATATAGATATCTTCAATTTTTTTATAAATAGGAGTGCACCCTTCATACAAAGAGTAGTAAATGGTTGGTTGTAAATTGTTAGTTTTTAGATATTAGAGGTAGCTAGTGGCTAGTTCATAGTTGGAGATTCCAAGTTCCATTCAATATGTGATTTGTAAAGTGAGGAGAGAGAATTATCGTAATATCTTGTAATCATTTTATGAAATACATACTGCCACTTTGATCTCCAGGATGTGATAATTGTTCGGTATACTTGCTAAGGAATGGAGGGCCCCCATCAACCTTAGTTTGGATATCTTTGTGCATATTGGTAACATAGTATAGTTTTGTTATTTCATACATTTTCAACAAGTGTCTTTTTATTTTATGCAAGTCTATTTTTGATTTCAGCAAGTGTGATTTCAATTATGCAAGCGTGGTGTGATTTCAATTATGCAAGTGTGAAGTGATTTCATTTATGCAAGTATGGTGTGATTTCATTTATGCAACTATGGTGTGATTTCAAGTCTGCAAGAGTGATTTCAATTTCATGAAAAGTGTGATTTCCTTGATGGAAGTGTGATTTCGTTTATGAAAGTGCGATTTCAATTTCTTTTTTGTTTGATTTGATTTAATTCGAATTAGATTGGTTTAAATTTTTTGTAATTAGTTTTAATTTCAATAGATTAACCTAATTTGAAAGATAACCACCTAGTACATATAGTACAGGTATACCTTTCCAGTTTACGAAATCTTGGGTTGACAATTAAATGACAGCGATTTAACTAACAATTAAATCACTCAACACTTGGTCAGGGTTGGGATTGTGTTGTTGGATTGTGAGATGAAGGTGCTTATCCTCCGTGATACGAATTCACCCCGAAAATATTTAAATGCATAATTTTTGTTGATTAGTTTGAATTTCAACTTAACCGATTGTGCAAAGGCTTCCAAGTGATTCAAGACTGATATGAAATTTATGTGATTTTGTGTGCTTACACCCTCCTTATTTACATTAACATAGATCTTTAACCATTCAGAAAAGGTAAAATTTCCAAAAAATGTATTCTAGAAATATCCAAGCATCAATACAATTTATAAGACCAAAATTCCTGGCACAAACCAACTATTTCATTTATTTTCCCTCAACCTTCACTCTTAGTCCTTGTTAATACAATTTAATTTTAGCACCAGGGGTCTTGGAGAATTTCAAAAAACATGAAAGCTTCGATCAAATTCACAGGGAAACTCAAATTGCAGAGAACAATTAGTTTTTCTATTACTCAGAATAAATATACATAGATATTAATTTATTAGGACTCACTACCCAGAAATTCATCGAGTTGACCTCTCAGGATATCTCTTTCTACCTCTTACCTCTTTTCGATCATACAATCCTTGGAAATGGGACAATGTCGCACAGAAAAAAATAAATCTAAGAGAAATTAAGACATAATAGTTTTATTAAGACTCAAAGGATTATTTACATGGGAACTATGGCTTGTTGCTCCAATCTCCTCTTCTTCTGGAGAGATCTTCAATATTTACATACAATAAATTAAATCAATAGAACTTAGGACAAATATGACACCTTTTTCCACTATAAATCTATTTAACACCTCATCAAATACTCTTGAAAAATGAAAAGTCCCAATTTACCTCAAATAACAACTCATCAAGCCAATTAACAAATTTCTAGTTCCAGATTCTTCCAAAATTTGACACTTTCCTATAAACTAAATCCATCTAACAGTTGATTTATTACAAAAAAAAATTATATTTATAGAATTTTCATGGCTCTATTGGGCCTTGAAATAAATTAATTACCTAGGGTGATGCTATTGCCTCAAATTCTACAGGTGGAAAAGAAATTGACCTCCTGGTCAAGACCTCCAGGATCCCAAACAAAGTGTTTTCACTACTCACATATTTCATCATGTTGTTGCTTCGGTCCTAATTTCAATCTGTTAGGATCCCATACTTGGTTCTATAACATGACACTTTCTTTACTCATGCATTCTTACATATTCATCTTAATGTTAGTTGTCCTCTTCCTTCCTCGATCCCATATTCTACTTTGTAGTTGCCTCACCTCTTCAATGCTAATGTAGTTCCCTATAGTTATCCAAGTGCTAAAACATATCATTCTTTTCGTGAAATTTTACCACACCTTAAGTAATCCCTTTATTAGTATCATTAGTTCCTCAAATTTCATGTTCAATCTGCCTTCTTGCTGATACATGTTTCTTCTTCCTTCCTCAGTTAAATTATGGATATTAGTCATCCTCATGAACATCTCCCAAGACTATAGGATTTCTTTATATTCTTCACCATATAATGGACCTCCCACATATTGAATGGACCTATCAAAGAAAAATTCATTTTTGTCACTGACCTCAACAAAATATATGATTTTCAAAGTTCTAACTCCTTCCTAAGATAAAATTTCGCCCCTTATTTCTTGTTTTCAAATGAAGCAATCTTCGCAAGGTAGACTTGTTTCATGCTCCTTCTTGACAAAATTTTCCGTCCCTCCTATTCATCTTTGACTATGTTTTCAACAATATTCTCTCCACACATTTTTTTTAGGTTTTAAGCATCTCTACTTCATACCCTTCGCAATCCTTCTCTTAATCAACAATAATTTGTACAAGGATTGCAAGAGTCTTATCCAAAGTTTCTTCATTTGTCTTCAAAAAATATGGGTTCCATGTTAAATTATTTGCTAACCTTATGAAAGACCAGTTGTTTTTCTTCCTAGAATTTTGAATTATGGTAACACCTACACATACAATAAACATGTTATGAAAAACATTTTCTCTCTTGAATTTTGACTGCAAATGTATGGGTCTTTTTCTCATCGGGAAAGTGAGTTTTTCCTTGAACCCTTTCACTATCTCTTGGAACTTACTAGATGTAATTCTTGTCATTTATGCACATAACCATGTCTTTCTCTACATAATCCTCCTCATCAATGTCTAGGCATGATCCTTCCTGAGGTACTTCTCTGTACCATGCCTCATAAATGTCTTCATAATATAGTATTTGTCTCTCCTTGATCTCATGAGAAAATGGTGTCTCGTCTTTGTCAATAAAATAATTATTGGTTGTATTCTTATCCTTGGGTTCCTTTATCCTCCTTTGGATTAGCTAAAGTGTATTGTTTTGAGGGATTCTCACCATCTCTCCCTCCATAAACTCTATACTGAATCAATCCAAAAGCCCAGAAAACATGTGATTTCCTTTCCCAATTTCCATTGACCTTAAAACCATGATAGAATATTTTAAAAATTGATCCAAATAACACTTAACAAGAGAAGACATGACTAGTAAATTATAATTATAAGGTAACCCTTCCTCTCATATGCTTGAAGAGTTTTACGCTGAGCTTCCTCATGGTCCTTGACTGCACTATCTTCATGAGATAAATTTGTATCTCCTTCCACTGTGATAGTTCCTTCAGTCCGTCCACACTTTGGATCCACTTATTCTTGTTTTTCCTTATCAACATAATTCAACCCTTCTGAATTTTCAACATCCTCCATAATCTCTGGAACTTGTTTAGATCCATGGTGCTTAATATTTGCAAATTCAGACTCACCCAAACAATTGGATAAAAATATATTTATTTCCTCCTCCTCATCTAATGTTGCTGACATTATTTCCTTCTGTTTAACTAAGAACATCATCATCATTTGCATCATCCTCTCCTAGTACTGTCCTTGCTCTAGTTCACAGAAGTGAACTTCCACTTCTCCATATTAAAAAACCATGAGTTCTTCTCCAATTAAGGAAGCATTCATGTTTTGCTTCATCGCCATTTATAATAGAGGCCACTTCATCTTCTTTCTCCCATTCAATATCCATCCATTTATCTTCTTGTTCTTCATTTGGACAATTTGAGCTAGTATATATTATAATATAACATTTTTTTATATTATATTAAAGATAATATTATATTAATCCAAAATTAATAAATTTAATATTAACATTAAAATATATTAATATCAATATCATATTTCTTAATTTAGTCTAATAATAATAATAATAGTAATAATAATAATTTTCTAATGTTAATATTAAATTTAATAAGGTTTCTACATGACATGATAACAAAAATTATAATAAAATTTGGAATTTTAAAATGTGGTAAAAAATTTTGTGGAATGTAAATTTATGATATATTCAAACTCAAGGTATATGATAATGTATATTTTTAGCAAGGACATGCATACTTACATGTTTCCCAATACTGAGATGTACAATGTGCATCTCAGTGGAATAATAGACAAATGTTCTAATCTTGTTCGTAACCTATATCTAGTTGAAATTTCATTTTAAGTAAAATAATATCATATCAACATGGTTAAATTATTGATGGATTAAATTTTTGATCTTTTTTTATTCTAAAATCTAAATTATGGGATTCACAATTTTTTTTTTTATAGATGCTCAATCGATATGTATAGCTTGATCGAGCCATATAGCTCAATCAAGTCCCCGGTAATCATGTAAATGACTCCATCAAGGTTTTACAAAACCCTCAATAAAGATATTTTAATTTGAAATTTAAACACAAGATTGAGTCTTTGAAGTCCTAAAATCCATAATTTTAGCAACCCTTATGAAAAATATCTTGCAACACCATTTTGTAGCCTAGCAGACTTAGGGAAAGATGTTTCCTTATGTGGAAAATTTGATCATGTTGGATCTATGAAGGAATAGTCTATCGAATGAAATATGAGTTTGAAATTTTCGAATTCATATGATATTTTTCATCTAATTTCTTTTAAACATAATGCTTGATTTTTTTTTGAACAATTTTAAAGAGGTTGAATAAAAAATGAATATCATAATACATACACAACGAAACATATTCAAAACATACCACTATCTTTGTTTATGAGTCCTCCTCAAAAGGACACTCTTGGTTTTTCAATTTATTTAAATAGTTAAAAAAAAAACTCACGCAAACACAAGTGTCTCCAAAATGAAATTGAAATATTGCTTCGCCAAATTTGAAAAATAAAAAAAATATAATTTTGCATAAAAAATAGAAAATTTAATATGAAAAACATAGGCCTCTCCATGTAGATGCTATGTGAACACACACATACCACGACACGGTTTTTTTGCAAAAAATATCATAGGACAACAACACAATTCTACACAAATTTCTCTTTACTCCAAATAAAAATTCACAATGCTTATGTGAATTTTCAGGGCTTCAATTCGATAAAAGAGTAAAATTTTGAAATTTCATCGCCACATTTGGCACAAAAGTGTAACCCATCTTCATGCATTCATCCATGAAAATATACATAATCTAAAGTATGCTTAATTAAGAGGAAACAAATGTTCTTAACCATTATTCTCACTCAAATTGTACCTTAAAATAATATGTTGTGGACATTATAATATTTTTAAAATATTTTTTTCTAAATTATGTGTAAATTTTATGTCAAGTGCTAAACATATTCACACCACATAAATAATTTAACCATCAAAATATCATTTTATTTTACTGTATAATAAACCATTTAAAATTTAAATGAAATTATTTAATTAAAGTGAACATTGAAATAAATTTTCCATTATTAATATTTCTTTTTAAATTTTATGTGTTGAATATTGAAGGAATTGTATATATCCCCAATACTAAATAACAATACACAAACGTTTTAATCATATGAATTTTTTTTTCCCCTCTCTCTCTATATAAAAAAATATATTTTAAATTATTATATATTGAACTATCTTACTTATTATGAATATTGAAATGATTTTTGGTTATCAGTGTTCTTTTTAAATGTCGCGTGTTAACTTCATGTTCACTATAAAAAGAATTACATGTCTTCTAATTTGGGTTGTAGAAATTACCACTTAATGCATTAATAAATGTTTTTTCTTTTGTGTATATTTTATATAAAATTGTGATTGAAATATTCATAAATATTGCATGTCAACTCTATGTTTGTCATGAAGCATATGATCCTACTTATATAAATTAGTGTATTGCTAGTTTCTGAGGTTCCCTTCCATATGCAATAGAGTAAATAATTTAAGGATAAATATATACGGTTGCAAGACATGACCCTTTCCATGGGATATTATCATAAAGATGTAGTGATTCAAGAAAAATACCTTGAGAAAAGAGTATCAAAAGATTTTAAAAGGTATAATAACATGTTTACTCCTATTTTGTGAAAAAATATGGGAAAAATGCGAGAGTGGGGATATGGTTCTTTCAACAAAGGATATCAATGCATAAATCCTTCATCCTGCTACTACAAATGTTGCAATTATACGAATAAAAATATAAGAAATACTCTTTTAAGTCTCATTGGGATCCTAGTCTTCCTACTAAGTACTATAAGAGTTATAAATCCCACTAACATAAACTCTCTTTTACAAATAAATATTATCTAAAAAGGAAATATTTCCCAAGATAATATTCTCTCTACTATAATTTCCATAAACCAGGACATTCGGAAAATAAGTGTCCCAAGAAAACAAAAAATCCTCATATTTCTGCTTTTTTCACTAAAGACCTCAGTCCAGAATTGTGGGATCTTCGTTTTGTTGTTTCTACTACTCCATCCTCCATATTATGATGATATCATCCTTCTTCCCACTGATGAAGATAATTATTCTTCTTCCGCTACTTCTTCTCATTCAAATATTGAACACCTTGCTCATCAATTTTTTCTTCTTGATCCACAAAAGTTGGAGGGAGATAAGACCCCGACAATTCCTTATAAAAATCCCAAAATCCAAACCTTGAAGAATACTGCCAAAATCTGCAAACTCCAAGGCCAAAATATGATATGTCCAGGTTCACTATTACCAAACATAAAAGTCATGAAGAAAGATTAGAATAAATCTCTGAAAAGCTAGCTACTCTTCCTATTTGGAAAGTACAATAAAGGATTGCATTAAGAGCTCAGAGAGATTTTCTCTTACATCAAGTTTCCAGGCCTACCTGTTGAAATGGAAACAAGAATGGTACCCCAAGGAAGCTTCTGATTTAATTTTCCCTTAATTAAATTAGAAGTAAATTGTAATTGCACATCACATGATAAACTGTAAGTGTTAACAGACTCAGTAAGATGTAGTTAGCTCTGCCAATTCGAGTTGAGGGTCAAAATGGAGGCATGCAGATGCCACTCTAAGTTCTAAGGGGTCCACTCGCAGTTTATTTGGAGTTGTGATTAGTTAACTTAATTATTTGAGTTAAAATCAGTGTAACTAGTTCTAACTGAGAGATGAGCTAGTGAGAGGTCCAATAAATTAAAAATGATTTAATTCACATGTAGTGATAAATCAGATAACTAATAATTTTCTATAAATATTTATTGGATGTCAGTTCTAAGGATGGCCGAGTTGAGATTGTGGTTAAAGGGAAGATAACTATTAGTTGTATAATTAGAAAATTGTAAAGGTCATGCATGAGGTCATCAAGATGCCTTGGATGTATTGCAGAATATATTTATGGGAATTTCCTAATTAATAGGGGCTCAATTGTCCCTCGAATGCGTGAGCAAGGCAGTTGAGGTAGGTGGAGAGAAATTGTTAATTATTGGAACACACTTTCGAGGATCAAAGTGAGCCAGTCAACTAAGTGCAGAGTTTTCTCAGGAAGATAAATAACATTTTATTGTTACATGTTCTTGAAATTATTAAATATATAGGTAGTGGGGATTTTAGATGAGGATTTCCCTAGATACATCTAGTGTTGTGTGATTGATAATTATTTCTCTTACTTGTTTATGTGATTGGGAGATCGTAATCAGTTTTCAAAATTTGTAGAATTGATTCAATATTTTGTTCAAGTACAATGCAAGATTAGATGATTCTATCTAGGTATTTCTACACTACCTCCCAATAGCTTCAAAGTTTCAAGAACTCTCCCTACAAAGAAAATCTAGTTGACTAAAATCCTGGTGATATCTATTCCGGCCCCTACAAACACTATGATAGGCAACAATTAATAAAAGACAAAGAAGATATTTTACTTATAAAGGTTTAAGAACACTATAAAATAGCTAAATAGGCTATAGAAAAGGTCAAAGAGCTTAAAATCATATTTGAAGCCATCATGCTAGAAGAAACCTTCTCCTCATATAAAGAAATGTCTAGGGTCTATGATGAAATCAAGTCAGATCTAGCCTATAAAGCAGGATACATAAGAAAGAGCAAAGGAATTGAGATTAAATAAGAAGGGCCTAAAGCTGATGAAGATAAAATAATGGTCCTAGAACAGGAACATCTTACATCATTTTCTGTAGGATTTAAGTTATTCATAAAAGTTTGGATTCATCTAGATAATAGAAAGCCATACTAGTTAGATTATCTGGTAGACATAGGGGCACAAATAAATATAATGAGGAAATATGTTATCCCTACATATATGTGGAAAGAAATGATATTTAGAGGAATTGTCGTAAATAATACTGAAGTAATTCTTTTTGGTGAAACTCATCCATTCTCAATAGAAATTGAAGGGGAAAATTTAGAATTATTTTATGTTGTACATGAAATTACACATGACTACATATGAGGATTTGATTTTATTAATATGGTTAGCCTAGTTAATTTTAATGTAAAATGTCATGATTTTATATTCCATATAGATAATGAGATATTCTAAGCACCAATGTATATAGATGGTGTCTCTAAGAGAAAAATATTTGAAGAAAAGGGAGATTAAAACAAGACTTTGTACTCTCTAACTGTAGGTTTTAACCCTACAAAAATTATCTGCAAATGAATCTTAAAGATATAAAATAAACAATAGTGAGAGAATAAAACATAAAACAAATATACATAGATATTTTCCCCTGGATCCAAAATCGGGAATACCAGCTTGATTTTTCATTATATTCCTTTTAGTGTTACAACACACATATATATACATGCCAAAGCATTCATAAACCCCAATCCATTAACCCTAAATTAGAACATAACCATAGTTCCCATGAACGGATCTTCCAAAATACCAGGGGCCAAAAACCATAATGCCCCAGAACCATGTGCAAACCCATGCACAAAAGCATGGGTGCGTCCACCCACCAAAAAATAGGGTCCAACTTTTTTTTCCCAAGGCGCTACCCCAGACCCTGCATAGGGGGCTACCCACCCCGTATGAACCCTTGAACAACTATGACCCCCCTGTTGTGCCTGACACAATGTACAGGGGGGTCTACCACCCCCCCTGTGACCCCCCTTGATCAGGTGATCATGTCCAAGTGGAAAAAAATTCTCAAAATTGGAACTGCTCAGAATTGGTTGCAACCTAAACGACTCGATAGGCCTCATCACTGCGATTCTAGCACTATGAATGGGACTCAAATCCGATGTCGTATGTGAATGATATTGAAGTTTTAAAATGCCCAATGACCTTCAAAAGAGGACTTTTGAACACATAAAAATTGTCATTTTTCAAAAAACATATTATGGAAAATTTCATTTTTTTATATGTTTTTGAAGACCTATTATAGGGTGCCACATGGCCTTCTTGGAGGATGGCACGTGGCCCCAAACCAAAGGTTCAAAGTATGGTTTAAGAAGAATTTTTATGGGCTGACCCGACCCGACTTGAACGTGTTTGGGTCAGCTGACAACATGGGCAGAGGATGACCCGACCTGAACGTGTTTGGGTTAGTTGGGCACGTTACACACACAGTATGGTCACTGGGATGTTGTGTTGAACGGAAGCTCGGGTCTTCGGTTCACAAATAGTCAAGTGCATGAAAACGTGCAGTCGGGTCGGGCATTTTCAAATGGGCGGAGTTAAAGTTTAAAGCTCCCAAGGCTAAGGGCTAAGGCCTGCGACCATGAGTGGTGATCAAGGGCTAAGGCCATTTCAAAAGGTGGAAATTTTTGGATAAGCCCTAGGTGCTAGCCCTGTTCTCCATACGACCTTCAGGCCATGACCGCGGGTGCAGAGTTAACGTTAACCTCCAGCGCTAAACCCTCTGTCTGATCTACATGTGAACGCGCCACTATAAACCACCAGCATTTACTGCTACCGTTTAATTTGGAGCGCAGTTCTGACATTTTGGCAAGTCTTCCATTTTTGGTGAGCTCAATTGGAGTTACCCCACAGTTAGAGGAGGTTTTTTAGGGCCACTGGGCAAAAACTTGTTAGAGTCATAACTTCTCCAATATTGAACCAATTTGGACGAAATTTTAGTCAATTTTGGGTATTCTGAGCATTAGGGAGTTGGGACAAGTTTCAGAGCTAACAGAGGTGTTCTTCAGCCATTTTTTATTCAGGGAAGCTTGGAGAGCCACTAGGGCCATGAGGGAAATGGAGCTACATTATGCTATACTTCACTATTTGAGGTGAAATAAAAGCCATTATTAGCTTATTTCTGTCTTCTAAATTCAATTTCACAGTTGGTTCTGCTTGTTTAGGCATATTTCTCACTGTATGACCAATTTGAGCAACTTAATAGAGCAAGGACATGCCCATTACGAGCCTTAGACCCGACAGATGTAGCCCAAGAGGGGTGAACTGCCTCATCATGTTGTTGTGTTATCTTATGGTGAAGTTTTTCCGCTGTGTACTTTTGATTTAAGATGTTAAATAGTAATTTTAATTAACATTCCCTTACACATGAACTCAGAAACAGTTATCAAAAACACTTTGTTTAAATTGCAAGACATGATGAACACTTTGCACACGTAATTAAATGAAAATGGATACTCTGAAAAAAAAATACAAATAGTTTCATTTTCAGATTAGATGGTATCAGAGCTAAGGATTTGAGCCTTAGGAGCTAGAGTTTTACTCAGCATTTTTTTTGTGCAAAGATATAGCTAATTGTTTGCAAGTTTTGATGCTTACTAGGCTTAAACTCAAGAGAGGTGAAGGACACTTGGTTAGTGCACAAAGTAATCCTCAACCAAGAAGGGCCAGAGACCCACCTCTAAGAGCCATAGAAGCAGCTTCAAGAATGTCTTCAAGAGAGGGAGAAGCTCCTGAAGATATGGATCCCAAAGAAGAGGAACAGGTGGTCCGAAAGGCTTTCTTGGACATGACGGAGATGGTGAGGATACCCTACCAAGAAAGAAATGATAGGCTTGTTAGAGAAGGTCTAAAAACCAGAAAGAAGGAGAGGGTTCTTCAGGAGAAAATAAAAGTGATGACAAGTCAATAATCACATGGAGGAGATGGTGATCCACCATCCCCATCTTCATCCTCTTCCTCTACATCGTAATCCTCAACTTCGGTGAATCAATCTCACAACTCTAAAACCACTGGGAAAAGTCCATTTTTAAAGATTGATGTTAAATTTGAGTTGCCTATGTTTAACGGTGAAGTCAATGCAGAGAAACTTCACAATTGGATAAGACAGTTGGAAATTTACTTGAGGATACAGAACCTTCATGATGACGACACCAAGATACAATTAACCTCTTTGAGAATGGATGGAGCAGCATTGGTATGGTGGGAAGCCAATACCAAGGATGAAATTAAAAAACATGGTAAGATCACTTTATCATGGGCTGAATTTATTACTGCAATTAAAAAAAAAATTATCCATTAGCTCATTTACAAAAGGCTATCATGAACTGGAAAAACTTTAGACAGCTTAAGGGAAAAAATGTACAAGACTACACCCAAGAGTTTAGGAGAAGAACACTCTTATTAGGGGTACACTTACAAAGTCAAGATACTTTGCTGAAATATATAGGTGGTTTGCACAACTACCTTAGACATACTATCCTTATGTTCAATCCTACTTGTCTAGATGAAGTTTGTGTACAAGCTACGCATTCAGAGGCTAGAGGGAAAAACACTTTTGATGAGGGTAGAAATAAGCCTTTTAAGGGGAAAAACAAAGATAAAACCTCTAAGGGGAAAGGAAAAAAGAATGCATCTGTCAAACAAAAGGGTTATAAAGTGATATGTAAACATTGTTCAAGAGAAGGCCATGAAGAGAAAAACTGTTGGAAATTACATCCTGAAAAAAGAACTCAGTTTAGCAAAATCAAAAGAAAGAAGAAAACTGCAGCTACTACAACTACACCACAAGACTTAGGTGATGATTCAGGTGAAGAAACCAAAATTGCAGCCATGGGTTTGAATAGTATGAAGGGAAAGGAAAATGAAACTAAGCCAAGCACTAGTACTTCAAACTGTCATGTACAAAATCCAAATGAGGAAGAAATAATTGAATTGTTTCATATGAGGGTAGTCTCAAAACATACAAAAATTGACACACTGTTTGATAATGGGTCACAAGAAAATCTCATATCAGAAGACATGGTCAAACAACTTAAACTTGAGACCATTCCACATCCAAAGCCTTATCCACTTGGGTGGATATGCAAGGATGAAAACATAGAAGTCTCAAGAAAGTGCATATTGCATTTCGCGAATTACTGCACACTTTATTGACATAGTTGAACTTGATGTAGTGCCACTTGACATATTAGGAATTGTTTTGGGAAGTCCTTACTTATTTGAGTGGAAAGCGATCTTCAATCACCATGAAAATAAGTATCACCTCTTTAAAGACGAAAAGGATTTCATTGTCAGAGCACATCGCAAGAAGGCAAATATATCGATGGTAAATGAGGGACAGGTAAAAAGACTAGTGAATTCTCTAGTAAGAGTTTTTTGCTTCTTATGGTTAAGCCCAAGGTTGATGTGAATCATGAGTCATTTGAAAATTGTGATTCCAAGCTTAAATCAGATTTATATGATCTAGTTGATGCACATCATGAGATGTTTCAGGAACCTACAGGTTTACCTCCTAAAATGGAGATTCAACATGAAATCCAGTTACATCAAGATTGTCCTCTTCCTAACATAGGCATGTACTGCATGTCTATCATGGAGAATGTTGAAATAAAGAGGAAAATTAAGGACTTTTTGGACAAAGGATTCATAAGACCAAGCACTTTGCCATGTGGGTCACCGATAGTGTTGATTCCAAAGAAAGATGGAACATGGCACATGTTTGTGGACTTCAAGGCATTGAACAAGATAACAATAAAGAATCGTTACCCACTCCCAAGGATAGATGATTTGTTAGACCAGATAAAAGATGCTAAATATTTTACTAAGTTAGACTTATGTAGTGGTTATCATCAAGTTAGAATTGTAGAAAGTGACATTTGGAAGACATCATTTAAAACCAAATAGGGACTCTTTGAGTGGCTTGTTATGTCGTTTGGTTTATGCGATGCACCTGCAACTTTCATGCGGGTAATGGAAGATGTATTACGTCCTTTTATTGATGATTTCATTATTGTCTACTTAGATGACATCTTAATTTTCAGAAATACTAGAGAAGAGCATGTCATGCATGTTAAGAAAGTACTTGATATTTTGAAGAAAAATCAGTTGTTTCTTAAAATGTCAAAGTGTGAATTTGGGAAGACTTATTTGGTTTATTTGGGACACATAGTAGGAGGAGGTGCTTGGAGAATTTATCCTTCTAAGGTAGAAGCCATTGTGAATTGGCCTACTCCCAAATCCATTACAGAGGTAAGAAGTTTTTTGGGTGCAACTCAGTATTGGAGGAAGTTTATTTCTAAATTCTCTACCATAGCAGCTCCTATGCATGCTGTGACAAGTGTGAAGTGTGAATTCCAATGGGGAGGAAAGCAATAGAAAGATTTTGAGTCTTTGAAAGAGAAGATAAGTTCAACTCCAATCCTTGAATTACTAGACTTGAGACAACCATTCGAGATTCAGACCGATGCTAGTGATTACGCCAAGGATGTAGTTCTCCTACAACATGGTAAGCCTATCGCTTTTCATTATGAGACATTTAATGGTGTTGTTGTGAGTTATCCTACATATGATAAGGAGTTGTATGCATTGGTACAAAGCGTCAAAAAGTGGAAACACTATTTTATTGGAAAAGAAACAACTGTTCATACCGACCATTAGCCTTTACAGTACTTGTAGTTGCAAAGTAAATTACAGCAGTCGTGACATTTCAGATGGATGGGTTTCCTACAACAATTTCACTTGGTAATAAGGTACAAGAAAGGTATTTTCAATAAATATGTTGATATGCTTTCAAGGCCTATTATTAGTGCTACTACTTTACTTAAGAATTATTCTATTGTACATGAGAGCTACATAGAACAATATGCATCAGATGTTGATTTTAAGGATGTGTATGGTAACTTGAGTGAGGGGAATCATGTTGAGGAGAATTATTATCATTTGCATAACAATTTTTTGTTTCATATAGGCAAGTTATGTATACCTCAGGGGGAGAGACTAAGCATCATGAGAGAACCTCATTCTTCTCTTATTGCTGGACATTTCGGGGTAAGCAAAATGATGGCACATTTACAGATGTATTGTTAATGGCCTCGCATGGTAGATAGTGTTTCATGTTTCATTAGAGGTTGTTCATTATGTGCTACAAGCAAGCCTAAAAATAGGAAGCTTGGTTTATATATGTCATTTCCGGTACCTTCTAGACCATGGGAAAGTGTTTTTATGGATTTTGTTGGAGGTCTACCATTATCTAGAAAGAAGCATGATTATCTTTATGTAGTAGTTGATAGATTCAACAAGATGCGTATTCTTATGCCATGTAAGAAGTATATAACTGCTGAAAAAACTGTTGATTTATATTTTCAACATGTATGGGTTCATTATGGCTTTCCTACTTCTATTGTTAGTGACAGGGATCCTATATTTTTAGGGAATTTTTGGTCCAGTTTATGGAAGATGATGGACACCAAGTTGAAGAAGAGTACTGCTTTCCATTCACAAAAAAATGGCCAAATAGAGGTAGTGAACATAATCATTGTACATATTTTGAGAGGTTATTGCAGAAAGCATCCCAAGCTTTTGGATGAGCACTTGCATTACATTCAACATGCTTACAACCGGGCCAAGCACTCTTCTATATATACTTCACCTTTTGAAGCTTGCTTTGGGTATTTGCCTAAGTCACCTTTAGATTTCATTCTTGAGAAGGATTTTTCTATTGATGGGCATTGTGACATTGACAAAGCTCGCATGTTCATTGAAAGAATTCAGCTCATGCATCAGCAGGTTCAAGAACAGCTTGAAAAAAGTCAAGGCAAGTACAAGGAGAGGCATGACAAGCACAGAGTTGATCATAAGTTTCAAGAAGGAGATGAGGTATGGCTGCATATTAGTAAGGAAGAATGCAAGGATAAGGTAAAATGCTGAAACCTATTCGTTATGGTCCATTAAATATCCTTAAACAAGTTGGAAATAATTTTTTTCAACTAGATTTGCCTTCATATATGAAAATGTATTCCATCGTGAATGTGGAAAATGTATGTTTGTATGAACCTCCTTTAATTGTTGATTATGAAAGTGACATTCAACTGCCATCCATAGAGGATTTCTCACCAGAATTTTTGGATGAGATGAAAGAGAATGCTATCCTTGACAGAAGGACACGCACTTCGAGGAGGGGAAATGTTGACTATGTTCGGGTTGGTCTTAAAGGCAAAAAACCAAGTAAGGAGAAATGGATGGAGATGGAAAAGGTGAGGGATCTGTAACCTCATATTTCTAATAGATAATTGAAGCCTTTTGGCATCCAAAAGCTTCCTAATGGGGAGGTGTGATCACGTGATCATGTCCAAGTGGAAAAAAATGCTCAAAATTTGAACTACTTAGAACTGGTTGCAACCTGAATGACTAGATAGGCCTCATCGCTGCTATTCTGGTGCCATGAATGGGACTTAAATCTGATGTTGTATGTGAAATATATTGAAGTTTTAAAACGCCTAATGACCTGCAAAACATGACTTTTGAACACAAAAAAAATGTCATTTTTCAAAAATCATACTATGGAAAATTAATTTTTTATATGTTTTTGAAGGCCTATTATAGGGTGCCACGTGGCCCCAGACCCAAGGTTCAAAGTATGGTTTAAAAAGAATTGTTATGGGCTGACCCGACCCGACCTGAACGCAGTTGGGTCACGCTGAACGCGTTTGGGTCAGCTGATAGCATGTGCAGAGGACAACACAAGTCGAACGTGTTTGGGTCAACCGAGCACATTACATGCACAGTCAGTTCGTCGTTGTGTTGTGTTTAAAGGAGGCTCGGGTCTTCAGTTCAAAAATAGTTGGGCGCATGAAAACGTGCAGTCGGGTCGGGCATTTTCAAATGGGCGGAGTTAAGGTTTAAATATCCCAGGGCTAAGGGCTAAGGCTCATGACCACAAGTGGTGATCAAGAGGTAAGCGCATTTCAAAAGGTAGAAAGTTTGGGATAAGCCCTGGGTGCTAGCCATTTTCTCCATACAACCTTCAGGCCATGACCGCGGGTGCAGAGTTAACGTTAACTGCCAACGCTAAACCCTCTGTCTAATCCGCATGTGAACGCGCCACTATAAACCGCCAGAATTTACTGCTACCGTTTAATTTGGAGCATGGTTCCAACATTTTGGAAAGTCCGCCATTTTTGGTTAGCTCAACTGGAGTTATCCCACAATTAGAGGAGGTTTTTTAGGGCCACTGGGAAAAAAATTGTTAGAGTCATAACTTCTCCAATATTGAACCAATTTGGACGAAATTTTGGTCAATTTTGGGTATTATGAGCGTTTTGGAGTGTTTGGGATAGGTTCTAGAGCTAACAGAGGTGTTCTTCAGCTGATTTTTCTTCATGGAAGCTTGGAGAGCCATCAGGGCCATGAGGGAAATGGAGCTGCATTAGGCTATACTTCACTATTTGAGTTGAAATAAAAGCCATTCTTAGCTTATTTCTGTCTTATGAGTTCAATTTCACAACTATTTCTACCTGTTTAGTTATATTTCTCACTGTATAACCAATTTGAGTAACTTAATAGAGCAAGGACATGCCCATTGGGAGCCTTGGACCCGACAGATCTAGCCGAGGAGGGGTGAACTGCCTCATCATGTTGTTGTGTTATCTTATGGTGAAGTTTTTCTACTGTGTATTTTAAATTGGAGATGTTAAATAGTAATTTTTAACATTACCTCACACATAAACTCAGAAACTGTTATAAAAAACACTTTGTTTAAATTGCAAGACATGATGAACACTTTTCACACTTAATTAAATGAAAATGGATACTTTGAACAGCAGATACAAATAGTTTCATTTTCATATCACCCCCCGCCCCCCACGCGCTTGCAACTAATCGTGGAAAGAATATAACACATACCCAACAGGGAGCCACAAGAGAGCTTAGTCATTAGTCTAGCTCTACAACACCCATTGTTTCTCTACACCAAGAGAAATTCTGAGTGCTCATAGCCTTCGTTAATGCATCTGCAACATTCTTGAAAGTGTCCGCCTTTACGAGAAACACCCTTGTATCCTAAACCATATATCTCACAAAGTGACATTAAACATCAATTTTCTTTGTCTTTGAATGATCAGCAGGGTTCTTAGCCAAGAAAATTTTACTTTGGCTATCATAGTCTATCCTTATAGCTCGTTGCACTAACCCCATACTTGAACATAATATTTGTACCCAAACTTCTTCTTTAATTGCATGAGTGGCTACAATGTATTCTGCACCTGTAGTTGAAAGAGCCACTACAGACTGTCTTTTACTCATCCAACTAACTACACCTTCAAATAGGCCAAACACATACCCACTTGTAGATCTTTTTTGGTACAGATCTCCAACCCAGTCTGCATAAAGAAAACCACGGATGTCCGAAACTCTGTCCAATATTGGTCTTCCCTGGTAGCACAAACCATAATAATTAGTGCCACACAAATATCTGAAAAACCTCTTCACTGTTGTCTAATGCTCCCTCCCTAATTTTTACATAAACCCACTGAATAATCCCACTGCATGTGAAATTTCTACTCTAGCGCATACCATTGCATACATCAGGCTACCCGCTGCACTTGCATATGGAACAGAGGACATATCCTCCTCTTCTTGTGTCTTGGGACATTGTTTAGTAGATAGATTTACACCTACAAGAATAGGAATCTTCACCGGTTTACTATCCTCCATATTGAACCTCTACAATATTGTCTCGACATAATTCCTCTAGTTTAACCAGAAGTTCCTCTTTCTCGATCTATTTTAATTTCCATTCCCAAATATACTTTACAGCACCAAGATCCCTCATGACGAATTTGGATAACAATTGGGTCTTCAAATCCTCGATAATTTCTTTTTCATTTCAAATCAGCAACATATCATCCACATACAAGACCAAATAAATAACACAATCACCAATTAATTTAAAATACACACAATGATCCTCTTTTCTTTTGGTGAAGCCAAGTACCCATATATAGGTATGAAATTTATGATACCACATCCTTGGTGATTGTTTTAACCCATATAGAGATTTTTTTAACATGAATACCAATTATTTCTTACCCTTCATCGCAAAGGCTTAAGGTTTCTTCATGTAGATCTCCTCTTCCACATCCCTATGAAGAAATGTTGTCTTCACATCCATCTGTTCTACCTCAAAATCAAATGTAGTAGCAATAGATAAAAGTAATCTAATAGAAGTAAACTTGGCAATAGGAGAAAAAATATCACCAAATTCAATTCCCAACACCTGGGAATAACCTTTTGCTACCAATCGATCTTTGTATTTCTCCACCTTGCCTTGTACATTCATCTCCTTCTTAAACACCCATTTGCTCCTGATGGGATTCCTTCAATCTAGAAACTCCACTATATCTCATGCCTCATTTTTGTGCAAGGATGACATTTCATCAACCATGGCCTCCTTCCAGAGTTTTCCATCCTCTGAATCCACTGCCTCCCTGAGAGTTATGGGATCATCATCAATGATAGTTAAAGAAAATTTTTAAGAGAAAGCAGATAGAATGTGCCTTTCTAGCTTCCTTCTTTCCCGAACTGATCTTCTCACAGCTGGAGTTTGTGGCTCTTCCTCTTCTGAATCTTGTTCTATTGTAGAGTGGGATTCATCCTCCTTTAGCTCAAACTCTATCTTCTCAGGTTCCTTTGGTATGAATTCATGTTTAACAACATATTTTACCTCTATAAACACCACATCTCGGCTGTACACAACCTTCCTTGTTTCTGGGTTCCAAATCTTGTAATATTTTAAGGCATCCTTATACCCAATAAAGATGCACCTTTCAGATTTATTATCCAACTTCGTCCTTTTCTCCTTTGGAACATGTACATATGCATCACATCCAAATACCCTCAGATGTGAAAGAGAAGGTATTTTATGAGTCCATACCTCATGTGGAGAATTATCCTCCAACACTGATGAATGTGATCTGTTAACCAGGTAACATGCAGTCTCCACTGCCTCTACCCAGAATTCTTGTCCTAACCCAGTACCACTGAGCATGCTTCTTTCCTTTTCCATCAATGTTGTGTTCATTCTTTATGCAACTTCATTTTTCTAAGGTGTGTATGGATTAGTATTCTACTATGCTATACCAGACTTCTTACAAAATTCTTAAAATTCCTTCTTGCAGAACTCTCAACCATTATCTGTCCTCAACACCTTTACCCTCTTCTCTATTTGGTTTTCCACCAGAGCCTTAAATTCTTTAAATATGTCGAAGACTTCAAATTTATTCCTCAAGAAATATATCCTTGTATTCCTTCAGAATACATCTATGAACGAAACATAGTACATAGACTTTCCCAGTGATGGAACCAACACATGTCCAAACACATCACTGTACACAAGCTTTAATATCTTATTCGCCCTCTTAGCACCAAAAGGAAAAATCACTCGATTTTGCTTCCCATATACACAATGTTCACAAAAATCGAAATCTAGAGAGAAATTAGAGATACCTTCTACCATACCATTACCATGTAGTTTTCAAAGGCCCTTCTCTCCAATATGTCTAAGACTTTGATGTCATATCATGGCCTTTTCTCCAAAGACCGCTAGGATTTCCACTCCACTTTCAGGAAACAAATAATTGCTGCACCCATCAATAACAATTCTACCCTGAATCTTATATAGAGTTCCAATCTAAACTCCCCACATTAATATCACTGCTCCCCAAACCATCTTGCAGGTATCTTTCTTGAACACCATTTTTACACTTGCATCATCCATCTTTCTTACATAAATCAGTTTTCTCACTAATGAAGGAGTATGCAGAACACTAGGAAGTGTTCTAATCCATCCACCTTGCAGATTTAGCTTGACTTTTCCACGCCCGAATTTTTTTTCCTTCCTATCATCCCCTGAGAAGACATCACCACCATCATACTTCTCATACTCGTAGAACCACTCCCTATGGGGAGTGAAGTGAAAGGATGCACGTGAGTTAATCAACCATGCCTCATGATCTACATGTTTATTTGAAGAAGAAGACAAATACAAATCCCCACCTTCATCCGAGGTGGTTTTTTCCTCTGTGGAAGGAGCATCATCACATCCCTTTCCTTTCTTAGGAGATTTAGATCTGCAGTATTTTTTGTAGTGCCCTTCCTTTCCACATTTCCATCACACCTTTACAAATGTTCCTGGAGATTTAGATCTCCCACTCAATTTTTTATTTTATTTTTCTATTCTAGGACCTTCCTCGTACAGATAAGGCATCTCCATTCTAGCCTTACGCATTTCTTCATCTCATTTCCTCTGACACCAAGTCTGATACAATTTCATCAAAATTCAAGGTAATTGTATTTCTACCTATTGCAATAAACAGACTGTCCCATGAATCTGGCAGAGAACACAACAAACTTATCCACTTATATTCATCTAATATTTTAATACCAAAATATGACAACTAAATTACCACAGTATTGAAGGCATTCATATGTTCTGTCACGAGTCTCCATCATCCATCCTCAGGCTATAAAACATTTTTCGCAGGAACAATTTATTCACTAGAGACTAAGGTTGGTACAAAGTCCCTAGCTTGGCCCACAAATTCTTCATCGTAGCTTCCCTAGATACATTCAACAATACCAAACTAGAGACACACAACCATATTGTTCTCTTTGCCTTCCAATCCAACTTCTTCCAATCTTAATATGACATTGTCGTTGTTTTAGTACTTGGATCTACCGTGATCCAGCGATCTTTATAAACCAGCAGATCCTCCATCTTGAGCTTCCAAAACTCAAAACTATGACCATTAAATTTCACGATCTCTATATTTCCACTACTCGCCATATTCTTTCACCGCAAGAATCGATCCTGTAGATATCCCACTGAACAGGGTCTACCACAGGCTCAAGCAAAAAACTCCTCAACAGAAAAGGCGTCCCTTTAAAGTTGAAGCATATATGATACCAAATGTAGTTTTGAAACTTTTACATAAATTATCTACAAACGAATATTAAAAACATAATATAAACAATAGAGAGAGAATAAAACATAAAACATATATACACATATATTTTCCCCTAGATCCAAATCGGGACTACCAGCTTGATTTTTCATTATATTCCTTTTATTGTTACAACACACACACACACACACATATATATATATACATGTTGAAGCATTCATAAACCCAAATCCATTAACCAAGGATTAGGACATAACCGTAGTTCCCTTGATCGGATCTACGAAATACCAGGGGCTGAAAACGATCATGCCTCAAAATTATGTGCAAACCCACGCACAAAACCATGGGTGGGTCTTCCCAACAAAAAATATGGTCCAATGTTTTTTTCCAGAGCACTTCCCTGGACCCCACGTAGGGGGCTACCCACCCCTTGTAAACCCCGGGATAGGGGGGCTATCGCCCCCACTCTGACCTTGCTCTTGCACCCAACGCAACATACACAGAGGGGTTATCACCCCAACACACATGCGACTAATCGTGGAAAGTATAACAAATACCCAACACTAAAACCTTTGATAGAACAAGAAATAATGGAACACAACATATGCTATGCAAAATTGGACTCGGAAAAAATTTCTTAAATATATCTCAAGAAATGTAGGAGAAGATTGCACTCCTGAATCCCCTAATGATTTCTGGAAGAAGGATAAATAGTTTATAAAACTTCCATATGATCCTTTGGCAAATTTTTTTCTCGAGAAGGATTTTACAGCCTTAATCAGTCCTTTGGAAAAATAAAATATGCCAATAGGAAATAAAATATCTTCTAAACAAAGGTTGTATTGAGACATCCAAGAGTGTTTGCCCTTGTAGATGATTTTATGTTAATAATCACTCAGAAAAAAATAGAGGAAATTTGTAACACCTTTCTCCCACATATGCTTAAGTAACAGGCTAACCAGGGTAAACATGTGATGAATATTTACTATGATTTGATTCAGCTTCCCAGGTTGCCTTCAGGAAGTGGAACTGGCACCAAACAACAACACAAGCTTTATTCACATGCTAGAGGACACCCAAGAGCCACCCAAACCTTCCAGTAGGCTAGCCCCTGATCCAACCTGACCTTTTCATGCATCAATCCCCTAGTTTCTCCCTTGACATGGGAAAGAGTGAGATTGGAAACCTCCAGTTACATGCACAACATGGGCATGCATGCCGCTAGGTATTTTTCATAGTAGTTATCAGCCTGAGACCTTGCTTTTTGTGCCACTTTTTTAGGTCAAGAGCTCAACTCATTGCCCAAAAATCCATGACACTTTCATAATTGAAAGATAATAGCGGAATAACGATGTAAATGCAACTAATTGAATAAGTGTTTGACTGGACCCTTGCTATGCATGATATGAGTTTCGTCAAACATGTCAGAAATATGTAATATATAGGTTTAAAAAACATATCTGAGCATAGGGGTCTCATACTTATATGAGAATATTTAAGAATAGTTATTGCCTCATCAAATTACCTGAATTATAAACTATTTTGTCATATATACATTGTTCATTCATTTACAAATTATAACATGATTAGAGCCATATATCATTACTGACATAGAAGACATTCGTAACCATCATATAAAGAACATACATAGAAATCATAAAACAACCATTTAAGCCACATAATCTCAAGAATATTTACCCATCAATAGAAGAGGAAAATAGATCTTATTTCCATAATAAAAATGAAACCAAGTCTAGGACTTCCACATTCCACCCGACCATAGAAATGGCTGAGCCAAATCTCTCTTCAACTAGTCACCCATGTTCCATATTCCAAGCATGAATGTGGGAACTGATAAAGCACATCAATCAAAACCAAACCATGGCATAAAAAGGCCAGACCACCTCAACACTAAACGAGTGATTCCATCTCATGGTTGAACATCACTAACCATCACTAGATTGGTATGTAATGAAGTCGTCAAGGGCTCTAGAGTGTTTGCTCCAACTAGGGCTTCCAGCACTAGTAACTCAACTCACAACTGTCATTGGGATTCCAGAGCATTTTTCCAACCAGGGCTTCCAAGACTAGTAACTCAACCCACCAAGGGCTTCCAGGGCTAGTAACTTAAGCCAAGATGTTACATGGCTTCTAGAGTGTTTTTCTAACCAAGGCTTTCGGGAACTAATAAATCAACCCACAACCAAATCCACATGATAAATGAAACTAACCCACAACACCATGGCTATCAGGAAAATGGAAAGGCTAGGAAAATCCACTTCCAATCGAGCCAATCTGCCATGCCAATGATAGATCATATCAAAACATGACATACATATGCCACACATGCAAAAAATAGTGAGGAAAACATACATACAACATGGTACGTGCAAGAAAACCCTACTATAGTTGTTGATCCATATGTCTTCTTGTGCTTTCCTACTTTTCCTTTTCCATATTTCTCCAAAACTCCAAGTATTCCACACTCTTCAAGAGTGATCCAAGAAACTCTAAGTGTCCAAAAGTATGGGAGAGAGAAAATAGAATGAGAACTTCAAACCTGAACTAAAAAAAGTTTGTGAACTGATCCTCATAAGCCTTTTTATTAATGAGGCATATAATTTCTTCAATTTTCCATTATTTTCCTTCATTTTCCTCCTCACATGCAACATTTGATGTTTCACCTTCATTTTCTCCTATTTTCCTTTATTTTTATAAATAAAATTCCAATTAATTCCACTTTTCCTTTCCAAATCCTTAGCCATTCTGATTTACAATTTCCATATTCATAATAAACCACATGAATGCCCACACTAGGATGTTTTTCCCAACATTCAACTTGGAATATGTGTCCCATGACCATGATATTATTTTTCTTTTGTTAACTTTTATTGCATGGAATTTTCACCAGGGTTGTTACAGAACCCTACCCCTTGGGGGAAGACCATCCTCAGTGTTCAATGACACCTACAACCACAATACTATTGTAAGAAAAACATACTCCCCACAAAGCTTTATAACTTAGCTCGTTGCAGTATTTACAATGATCAACTTGCTGAGAAGAAAACCAACATGGCATCATGACCACCATAACATCATAATGACATGACACCTATACCGCTTATTGGAGATTTATAACATATCTCATGGTGGTATTTACATCCATATACATATGTACATATACCAAAACATCATACCAACATATACGAAAAACATATACCAAAACACATGCTAAAGCATTCACTCAACAACTGAATAAGGAAGGATACATAGCCCACATCTGATCTACCATCTCCCATGTAGCTTCATCCGGACCAAAGTGTTTCCACTACACTTTAACATGCTTAATTTCTCGGTTTTAGATCACGAGTGTCTTTCTCTGCAAAATGCACCATGGTTCCAGTAATAAGTTCCTTATTGCTCCACCGCAATAAATACTAGTCAATAACATGATCAACATCTATAATATACTTCTTAGGCAATGACACATGGAAATAATCATGTAATTTCACTGTCAGATGAAGTACAAGTCGATATGATACTATCCAAATCCTCTAAAGAATCTTAAAAGGTCCACAAAATCGACGTGCGAGCTTGCCACATGATCGAATCCACAAGGATCTCTTCTTGGGCTTGATTTTCAAGTACACCTATTCCCCAACCTAAAACTCCTTACAAATTTTCCTAATCTACATAAATATTTTTCTTATCCTGTGTTTCTTTCATATTCTTATTGATTATTTTCATTTCTTGTTCCATCTCTTCCAACTTTTTTTGTCCAATCAACACCATGTTAACTAGATCACTCTAACTTATGGGAGTATTCCAACTCCGCCCATACAATGCCTCAAATAGACTCATCCTTAAATATTCTTCATACCAATTATTGTAAGCGAACTCTACCAGTTGAAGATACTCTTCCCACTTTCGTTTGATGCATCACATACATCCCCAACATATCCTCCAATATCCTATTGACCCTCTCTGTCTTCCGATATGTCTATGGATGATATGATTTACTGAAGGCCAACTCTATGCACAAACCTGCAAACAACTCCCTCCAAAACTTTGAAGTGAAATTCACATCCCTGTCTGATACAATCTTCCGTGGAACACCATCCAATCTGACCACATCCCTGATAAATACCCGTGCTACATCATTCACCAACTATGTAGACTTCACTGGAATCAAGTGTGCTACCTTCGTCAACCTATCCATCACAACCATGATGGAATCATGTTGTCTAGATGTACTCGACAAACATGTGATAAATTACATCGAAATTACCTCCCATTTCCACTTTGGAATTGGAATCGGTTGTACCATTCCCCTTGGATTCCTACACTCTACCTTTACATGATAAAAATCCAAATATATGTCCACAAACTCTAGTAATTTTTTCTTCAAATGTAACCGATAATAAAACTTATTTACTGCTATCAATGTCTTTTGATAGCATGGGTGGTGTAACAACTCCAACTAACCCAATTTTTTTTTCCTTTTATAGATATTCGGGTACTAATCAGTGATATTTTGTAACATTTTCATCCTTGGTATTTTTCACTAACAGTACAATCTTACAAATTGTTTCTATTTTAATTTGTTTTCCTCCCTCAACTCTATCTTATCATTTATTCCTTAATTTAATTTATAAGACACATTCCTTACCATGAATGTTTTTAAAGTATCTATTACATTTATTTACACGAGGAATCTTCTTCCTTTGAATTTGTATACATAGTTTCCCTATGTATTTGACATTAATTTTGTAACTAATTTTTGTTAGTTCTTATTCCTAGTAATGCCATAACTCCTAATAGTTATAATCTTGGAATAAACTTTCATATTTGATATAATAAAGTATATTTATCCCTTAAAATTTCCTAATTCTTATTATTACTCAAATAATAAATATTTCTCCATTCAACTTTTGATTCCTAAGATATCATAACAACTGAGCGTATATTTCTATACAACATACTTGCGTATATTTCTATACAACATACAACCTAAGTAATTATGGGATGTATATATATTACTCTTAATATATATATGTATGACCCATAGAGTTGTTAATTTATTAACCATCATCGAAATGTTATTAGCCATTACAATTCAATGTATTTAAATTTCATATTCCTACTTTTATATTTTTATGCTTTGGTGACATAATAATTTATGTATATTAAAATCCCTACTTTATGATTTATGCATACTAGGAACATATATGTTTTATTCAAAAATATATGCTATTCCCCAAGGCACATATATTAACCTATTCATAATATTTAATGTAGAATTCCATTAAACTTTTTTAAAAACTATGGAACCCTTCCTTGTCATTAATTCAAATTAACATACTTCATATTTCATTAAATATTTGTTGCTTTTTTTGTATGATTAGAGTTGGAATGATGGGATTTTCTTTGTATTTATTAACTCTCCATATACCTTATCGTTTTGTTTACTTAACCTTATTAATGCTAGTCCTTTCTCACTTGACTATGACATGCATCAATATGGTTGACAGACCCGTGTATGGAAGATCTAACCTTCCACCAATGGTGGTGATAAATACGTAATTTATCAATGTGTTGAATGAATATGGTTTTGGTTTCATCGTTTCATTTGTATTTTTATTTTTTGGACTTTCCCCTCTTGCGAACAAAACACAAAGAACCCATTCGACTGAATTCCCACCATGAATCTCTATGAACATGAGGGGACTGTCACTCTTGCGTATTATATTTTCATATTCTATCCGTTATCATCTTACGAGAAGGTCGAGGTTACATATTTGTACTTGATTCAGCGTGTTAAACAAACTGTAAATTCAAGTAAAATTTCTTCGTTTATTTTTGCATGGTGTTTATTATTCGGCATACCTTTTCTCTCAACTCATTTTCAGGATTTTGAATAATGGTTTCTTATAAATTGTTATAGGGGTTGCATTTCATTAAACCCCTCTCAAAATACTCATTTTTATCAGAGTATTATTCACAGCCAATGAACAAGGTAATTATTTCCCTCTTTCTGAAACTTTCCTAGCATTTTATTTTCGTTATATCTTCTACAGGGTTTCAACCCTATGATTATATTTTGGTTTTCATTTGTTTTAGGTTATTTTCTTTATATAAGAGTTTCCTCCATTTCATATAATTCATTTCTAAATTTCGATTTCAGAATTGTCTGTAGTACACTATATTGAGTTTTTATACAAATTTCCAATTCATATGGATAGTAATGAATTTCCCAAATGGTTCTATTCGAACCATGTGTATTTCACTACATTGTTTCGATTATTACACAAAATTTTCTTTTCTTCTCGAATTGGGAGTTTTCCCTAACTTTTTATTATTATTTTGGATTACCACTGAATGTATGTTACATCTTTTCCATCAATGTTTAAAGGAATATGAATTTCTCAACTTTAGATTACTCTTATATAGGCTATTATATCGACTGTATTTATAATTTCCTTCATGGTATTTAAAAATGATTTTTTCTCTGTGTTTTTATTCTCGGAAGATAATTATTCTGGGACACTTTCAAATTTATATATATAATAAAATTATATATTTACGACTTCCACTGTAATTACAATTATACTCCTCTGTCGTAAAATTTAAATTTCTTAATCTTGTATTAGTTTGCTTTATATATATATATTATTTTATTTTAATTGACAATGAGATTCATATCACCCAAAAATACCTCTTCTGTGTACTTTACCAGAAAATGATTTTCCCTCTGCGTTGGTAAGGAATATTTTCTTTTCATATTACTGAACTCATACTTGGCAATTCAAATTTATTTATTTCATACTTCGTAATATAGTAGTGAATTGGTGTTTTGACCGAGGTACCAATTGTGTATTCTCTGTAATAGCATACTTTATGACTTCCCTTATTTGGGATCTGTCCTACAGTGAAATAATGAATTCATATCGACTTTCCCATTTATCTCCTTGATTTAGATATTCGCTCCTTTAATATCCAATTTAGAATTTCTAATTCGATTGTTTTTCAATGTTATTTTGTATATTATAACTGCTCTTTTAATTCTTCTATTTAAAAGAGAGTTAATAAAATTTAACATGTTTCTGTATATTATACAGAAAATTTAATTTGTTTTACTTATATACAATTTAACCATGTATAATACTATTTTAACTATTATAATATTGTACAATTTTTAAATTGAAATTATCTATGTTTACAATCTCGGAATTATATTTTTAAATCATATTGCTCTACTTATTTAAACTAATTGAATTCCAGAATTTAATTATAGACTAATTTTATAAGACTTTTCTTCTATAACTAAATCTAGAAAACCCTTTTACAAATTCTTATAGCTTTCCGCAACTATCAATTTCTGATGTACTTCACTACACCTATTCCCTCGAGTCAGTATAGAATTTTCTAAATTTTTCTTTTGGTTTCAGTCGCAAAATTAATTATGTTCTATTTATCTTTCTGTACTTATAGTTTTATTTATGATATGTACAGGAAAAACTTCCATCTTGAAGCTACTCTTATATGTATTATTATTGTTACCTGTACCCATTCTATGTTTTTCCTTTACATTTTCATCAGTATATTTTCTAACTTTGATCTATATGTTTCTTTGCAGGTTTTCTCTACTTAATCAGTCTCTGCTACAATTCTTTGCGATCAAGTGTCAGAAGATGTGACGATCAATTCCACTTCTTCCAAGTCGGTCAATCTGAAAATGGGAGGCTCTGCCACTATTCTATCTAGTTTAAAAAATCCATCTTCATACCTTGTACTTGTATTTTGATGGATGACCTAGATAAATATTTTATTAAAATGTTATATATAATTTTCATCTTTGAATGGTTTGTAAACTGGTTTTATCCTCATCTCCACTAGAGGATTTTGATAGAAAGGATTGATGCATGTAATTTAGAATTTTAATACCATTTATTCATTACATGTTTATGATTGTGTGACTGAATCGTAATATGCATAGAATATATGATGGTTTCTACATGATCGAAGTCTATACTTCTGTTTAAATTTAATCTGAATTGTATGTTCATCATTCAGATATGTAATTATATTCATGCTATGTATCTAAACTATATTTTGTTTAAAATTTCATTTCTCTTTCATGTTTTTCACCTATTACTATAGCTGAATTGTATTTGATTTCATAGTTCATATATTGTAATTGTTCAATCAAAGTTAATATATTTTATATTGACTTAAACAACAGATTTAGACCCTTACTCAGGGTTTAGAGATTCTATCTTTTTGTCCCTAAATTAAATTTGTCTATCTAGCGATACAGAAACGTTAACTATACTCCTCTATGGTTAATCTATGTTAAATACATATGACAGGTATATTTTCTGAACTAACCATAGAATATTACACAAAATTTATAAAAAATGATCGATAGAACTTTGAGCCAGAATTTATAAAAATATTAATTTTTATAAAATCCACATCAGAATTAGATAAATATTGGCGAAAATCTAAAACATAAAACTTCACAGAATCTTCATATGACTCTCGTAAAGTCTATTTGCCTCCCTAAAGAAAAATAAACCTGAAAGAAAAAAATATTTACTGCGAGAAATAATAAAAACATATTTACTGCGAGAAATAATAAAAACATAACCAACAACAAAACACGAACATAGATGTTTATCTGGGAAAAACCCATCCTAATGAAATTTCATTATCCTTGGCCAAAACCCTGGCCAATCTAGCCAGGTGAGCCTTGACCATTCACCTCCAGGCTCTCTTACAATGCAGTCTTCCTGACCTTTTATAAGCTCCATTACATGTAATACGATGAGTTGGAAACCATGGGTGCACAATACCATGTGCTCCAAAACTACCTGATTGTTTAAGTCAGTCAAACTTGACTCTAACCTCGAGTAAATTTACCTAACATCCCCCCTCAGACTTGACCTGGGGTTTCTTCCCTAAATCCATCCAAAACTGCTAAGTGAGACAACCCCCCTTCCCCCCCTCAAAGTTTTTGCCCGGGGTAGTTGTTAACTTGATATCCCCCTTCACCTAGATCTAAAGCATACTTTACCAGTGATTACTGAGGGGTACACAACTGTATGTCCATTTACATGAAAAAATTGTCTTCATTGTAATATATATATATATATTAATTCATTTTTGCTATCTTCCATCCTCTCATTGCTTTAGGAAAACCGTGCCTTTGTCATAGAAAAATAGTCCATTGAATACATAATTTCCCCCAGCTTCATATCAAGTGATTCCATTGTATCGATCCCCATTTCGTTGTTATTGTGGATTTGACTTGAACGTTTAGTTATCCCTACCACTACTCGTTAGGCACCCTGTGCACTCAACAACCATCTGATGCACTTATCTCTCCTCCATTACACATTGTTTGTTGCACTAAAATCCACAAAAATATTTTCAAATTGGACACAGAACCTGATAATACATACTCTTGGCCGATGCTCTCAAGTTGCACGCGTTGTGAGTAGGACCACAATAATCTGATACGCCAATTGCTAGGCCTGATTTTAATTTTTGCAGGGGGCTTATGAAATCATCGTTTCTCACAAAACAAGGAACCACCTCTCTTTAAATATTAACCTCTGATATACAAGCCTTCACACCATTGGCCTCGTCGACCAGATCGCATGGCTCCATAACAAACATGGTACCATTCTCCACTCTCTTATGGAAAACATCTTGAGCATCTTCAATAAGCACTCCCATGACTCGAACATCTAACCCATCCTTGACAAAGAATCAAACATTAATTGGGCCATTTTGTACTGGTCAATTTTTTATCATAAACCAACTCCTCCCACAAGAGAGTATTCCCGAATGAATTTGGCTTCGGCTTCGACTTTGGTGCATCAAAATCTAGAGCATTTGATAAAGATGATGTTGATAATGGATCATTCATTGTTAGGCTAGGTGTATCTGAGGCCTTCCCATCTCCTACCACCCCATAGCTCATTGTTTATATACCCAAATGATTTAGATCTATGATAGCACAAATTGGGCCTCTTCCTGGTGGCCCAATTTCCAACCTCATCTCTTCTGGACCCTTGCCCACCAACATCGTATCTTGACGCCTTCCCACCAGTTCCATAACCAGATCCACATTCAACTCTTTTGATTCAGCTATATCCAACCACTGTACAGCCTCTCACAAGTGTCTTCTCACTGCTCCATACCATAATAACAACTACATGTTGTCACTTTCCTAAAAACACCTTGTCACTTCTCTTAATGAGCTGATCTGATCCACACCAAATTAAAGGTTATATACCACCTAGTTCTGTTAGAGAGAACCCTTTCCTAGCATCACAACCCATTTCCCTTGTCGTTTTGATGCTTTCAAGGTCACCATTCTGTTTTCCCAACAACAGAGCTGCTTATCGCATCCAACAGTGATGTGATCTCTTCATCGATTTTATATGGCCATAACCTTGAAACCCTTACATTTCAGATCTAGATATGCATCATTGCAACAAATAATATGTCCATTCACAGCCCAATAAAACCCTTGGAAACAGAAGCATCCCTCTGAAGCCAATATTTGTCTTTGAAACCAAATGAAGAAAAATAAACCTCAGATAAAAACATATTTACTGCGAGAAATAATAAAAAAACAACCATCAACAAAACACAAACACATATGTTTATCAGGGAAAAACCTATCCTAATGAAATTTCATTATCGGCCAAAACCCTGGCCAATCTGGCCAAGTCAGCCTTCATCTCTCACCTCCAGGCCCTCTTAAAATGAAGTCTTCTCAAACTTTTATAGGCTCCGTTACATGTAATGCCATGAGTCGGAAACCATGGGTGCACAATACCATGTGCCCCAAAACTACTCGATTGTTTAACTCAGTCAAACTTGACTCTAACCTCGAGTCAATTTCACTAACACTCCCAAGCTTGAGCTTATTCCACAGCTCTCCCCCAAGAAAATACCAATTCCTCCTAAGTGTAGACAACCCCTTGTCTCACTAGAAATAGTTTATTTAAGCTTTCTTTCCCTTAGCCTATTTTCATAACTGCATCCAATTATTTAGGGATGACATTTCCCTTAGTGTAGGATTCACTTTTGTTTTTTCCACAAATGCTCCTTTAAAACTACATTTTCCTCTTTCTAGTTTTATTCTCACCTCTTCTCAATAACTTTCCACTTTACTGAGGATTTTATTATATTCTTATCTCCCATGTAATAATTTTAATTTAATTTTATTTTTCGCCAAGTATTTTTTGGAGAATTTTGGCAGATTCTTTGGATTCTATTCCGTCCTCATAGATTTGAAATCCTGGTCTCCAATCTACTCAAGTATTGACACAATAATAGAAATTCACATTCATTTATTTATTTCAAAAATAATATTTCAACATATAGTTTTCCCTTAGGTCCACTTGACCTTTAGGATAATTAACTGTCTATAAAACTTGAAAAATAAGCATATTATAGGTGGCATGAATAAGATATCACATGAAAATCCCTTAATATCACCTTCTTGAGTTCACTATTGTCTAGCACATATATCTTGTCTCGAATCCTGACCAACCCATCTTATGTGAGATGTTATTCCACATCCTTTTCTCCTATAAATGTAGATGTTCTTGTACCAATACATGTACATGTACTTGCACCACTACCTATTCCACTCACTCTACCTATACATGTACCATTACGTGTACTTGTAATATACCACAATATGTGCCGAAGCTCCATATACCTGACATCCTGCTGACATGCCTGCAACATCCTATCCAGTATATTTGTCCCATAGGAACTCATAGTTGTTATACGATTCACCTATATCTTCCTGCTAAGAGAATCTGCAACTATTTTGTCTTTACCTTTAGTATACCTGATCTCAAAGTCGAACTCCCATATCGTGGAAAACCATCTAGCTTTTCTGGTGTTTCGATTCCTTTGGTAAAATAAATATCTCTACCCACTGTGATCACTCATAAGTACGAATATCCTGCTAAGAAGATATTGCCTCCACATCTTCAATGCATGTATGATCTCTACTAACTCAAGACGATGTGTTAGATAGTTATGGTCATGCTCAATTAGTTTCCATGACTCATAACATACCACATTTCCTTCCTTCATAAGAGCTCCACCAAGCCCTCATTTTCAAGCATCACTACATCCCACAAAATCTTTGTCCGAGTCTGTGATCTTTAACACTGGAGCATGTGTCAACAACTTCTTTAACTGCTAAAAAATGGCTGCATAATTTTATGTCCATTCAAACTTCTTACCTTTCCTTTGCAATGATGTGATAGGATAAGAAACCTATGCGAATTTTCTAATGAACCTCTTTGTTATTCATAATAGTAGTTCTAACAATTTATGCACTTCAATCACTATATAGAGAATTAAATTTGTATTAAAAAAAAAAATTATTTAAAATTTTTTCACAGAAAATATTTGTATTCTTGTGTTGGGACACATAAGCCCAGAGTTTTCAACATGGGTTATGATACTATTTGTAACAACTCCAACTGACCCAATTTTTTTTCTTTTTATAGAAATTTTGGTACTGATTAGTGATCTTTTCTAACATTTTCGTCCTTGGCATTTTTCACTAACAATACAATCTTACAAATTGTTTTTGTTTTAATTTTTTTTCCTCCCTCAACTCTGTCTTATCATTTATTCCTTAACTTAGTTTATAATACACATCCCTAACCATGAATTTTTTTAATGTATCTATTAAATTTATTTACAAGAGGACTCCTCTTCCTTTGAACTTGTATACATAGTTTCCCTATGTATTTTACACTAATTTTATAACTTTTTTTTGTTATTTCCTCTTCCTATTAATTTCATTACTCCCCTTAGTTATAATCTTGGAATATAATTTCATATTGGATATAATAAAGTATACTTATCCCTTAAAAATTACTAATTCTTATTATTATTCAAATAATAAATACTTCTCCATCCAACTTTTGATTTCCTGAGATATCATAACAACTGAGCATATATTTCTAAGCAAAATACCACATAAGTAATTATGGGATCTATATATATAACTCTTAATATATATGTATGACCCATCGAGCTGTTAATTTCTTAACCATCATCGAAATTTCATTTAACCATTACAATTCAATGTATTTAAATTTCATATCACACCATTTGTACATTCCTACTTTTATATTTTTATGCTTCGGTGACATAATAATTTACGTATATTAAAATCCCTACCTCAGGATTTATGCATACTAGGAACATATATGTTTTATTCAATAATATATGACATTCCCCAAGGCACACGTATTAACCTATTCATAATATTTAATGTAGACTTCCATTAAAATTGTATAAAAACTATGGAACCCTTCCTTGTCATTAATTTGAATCAACATACTTTATATTTCATTAAAGTTTTGTTGCATTTTCTGTATGATTCGAATTGGAATGATGATATTGTCTCTGTATGTATTAACTCTCCATCTGCCTTATCGTTTCAATTACTTAACCTTATTAATGCTAGTCCTTTATCACCTGACTATCAGATGGCTCAATACAGTTGACAGACACGTGTATAGCTGATCTAACCTTGCACCAACGGTGGTGATCAATACGTAATTTGTCAATGGATTGAATGACTAGGGTTTTGGTTTTATTGTTTCAATTGTATTTTCATTTTGCTGATTTTCCCCTCGTGAGAACAGAGCACAGAGAACCCATTCGACTGAATTCCTACCATGAATCTCTATGAACATGAGGAAATTGTTACTTTGGTTTATTCTCTGTTCATATTCTCTCTTTTATCATCTCACGAGAAGGCCGAGGTTACATTTTTGTACACGAGTAAGCGTGTTAAACTAGAAATTCAGGTAAAATTTCTTCGTTTATTTTTTCACAGTGTTTATTATTCGGCATACCTGTTATCTTAACTCCTTTTATGGCTTTTGAATATTGTATTTTTATAAAAAATTTCATGGGTTTCATTTCATTAAGCCCCTATCAAAATACTCATCATTTTCAGATTATTATTCACGTCTAGCGAACACGGTAATTATTTCCATGTTTCTGAAATTTCCCAGCATTTTATTTTCGTTATGTATTCTATAGGGTTTCATTATATTTCAGTTTTCATTTTTATTAGGTAATTTTCTTGATATAATAATTTCCTCCATTTCATATAATTCATTTCTGAATTCTGATTTCATAATTGTCTTATAGTATATTGAGCTTGTCTACAAATTTCCAATTCGTATGGATAGAAATGAATTTTGCAAGTGGTTCTATTCGAACCATGTGTATTTCATTACTTTGTTTCAATTATTACATAAATTTTTCTTTTCTTATTGAATTGGGAGTTTTCCCTATTTATATTTATTTATTTTGTATTACCATCGAATGTTTGTTACGGATTTTCCATCAATGTTTAAAGGAATATGAAGTGCCCAACTTTTGATTCCTCTTATATAGGCTATTATATCGACTGCATATATACTTTCCTTCATGGTATTTCAATTTTTTTTTTCTCTGTGTTATAAAATTTTATTCTCACAAGGTAATTATTCTGTGACACTTTGAAATTGATATATATAATAGAATTATATATCTATGGCTTTCAATATAATTCAAATTATACTCCCTTGTCATAAAATTTTAATTTCTCAAACTTGTATCAATTTTCTTTGTATATATATATATATATATATATATATATATTCGTTTTTTATTTTACTTGATAGTGAGTTTCATGTCACCTGAGAATACCTCTTCCGCGTACTTGACCAGAGAATTCTTTTCCATCTGCGTTGGTGAGGAATATTTTCTTTTCGTATTACTGAACTCATACTTGGCAATTCGAATTTATTTATTTCATAGTTCATAATATATTTGTGAATTGGTGTTTTGAACGAGGTACCAATTAGGTATTCTCTTTAATAGCATACCTTATGACTTCCCTTCTTTGGGATCTATCCTATAGTGAAATAATTAATTCATACTAAAATTCACTCTATTTTCCCATTTATCTCCTTGATTTAGATATTCGTTACTTTAATATCCAATTTAGAATATCTAATTCCATTGCTTTGCAATGTTATTTTGTATTTTATAATTTATCTTTTAATTCCTATATTTAAAAGAGAGTTAATAAAATTTAACATGTTTCTGTATACAATACAAAAGATTTAATTTATTTTACTTATATACAATTTAACCATGTATAATAGTATTTTAACTATTATAATATTGTACAATTTCTGAATTGAAATTATCTCTGCTTACAATCTCATAATTATATTTTTAAATCATATTACTCTACTTCTTTAGAGTAATTGAATTCCAGAATTTAATTATAATCTAATTTTATAATACTTTTATTCTGGAAATAATACTGGAAAACCCTTTTCCAAATTCGTATAGTTTTCCACAACTATATCAATTTCTGATGTACTACATTACACCTATTCCCTCAAGTTATTATAGAATTTTCCAAATTTTGCTTTTGGTTTCAGTCACATAATTAATTCTATTATATTTATCTTCTTGTACTTACAGTTCTATTTATGATATGCAGAGGAAGAACTTCCACCTTGAAGTTGCTCTTACATGTATTCTTATTATTACTTGTACCCCTTCTATGTTTTTCTTTTTTCGTTTTCATTAGTATATTTTCTAATTTTGATATATATTTTTCGCTGCAGTTTTTTTCTACTTAATTTAGTCTCTGCTAAAATTCTTTGTGATCAACTATCAAAAGACCTAACGATCAATTCCACTTCTTTCAGGTCGGTCAATCTGAAAATGGGAGGCTTTGCAACCATTCTGTCCAATTTAAATAATCCATTTTGATACCTTGTACTTGAATTTTGATGGATGACCCAGATAAATTTGTAATTAAACTTTTATATATAATTTTTTTATCTTTGAATGGTTTGTAAACTGGTTTTATCCTCATCTCCACTAGCTAATTTTTATAGAAAGGACTGCTACATGTAATTCAGAATTTTAATACCTTTTTGTTCATTACATGCTTATAATTGTGTGGCTGAATCATAATATGCATAGAATATATGAATATTTCTACATGACAATAGCCTATACCATTTAAATTTAATCTGAATTGTATGTTCATCATTCATATATGTAATTATATTCATGCTATGTATCTAGATTATATTTTGTTTAGAATTTCATTTCTCTTTCATGTTTTTATTCTATTATTATAGCTGAATTGTATTTGATTTCATAGTACATAAACTCTAATTTTTCAATCAAAATTCATATATTTAGATGGACTTAAACAACAGATTTAGACCCTTACTTAGCGTTTAGAGATTCTGGCTTTTTGTCCCTAAATTCAATTTAGTTTATGTAACAATACTGAAAGGTTAATTGTGATCCTCTATGGTTAATCTCTGTTAAATACATATGACACTTATATTTTCTGAACTAACCAGAGTATATTACACAACATTTATAAAATTTTATCTACAAAACTTCAAGCAAGAATTTATAAAAATATTAATTTTTCTAAATTCCATATGAGAATTAGATAAAGATAAACAACAATATAAAACATAAAACTTCACGGAATATGCATACCACTCTGGTAAAGACTATTTTCCTCCAAACCTTGAGTTTATTCCACAGCTCTCCCTCAAGCAGAGACCATTTCCTCATTAGGGGAATTTTGAGGTCTAAAACGAGTCTCCTAAGAAAAATTTACAACAAAAAGAAACTTTATAACAACCGATAGGATTCAAGATGATAATGTCAACCATGGGGGATGATTCATCATTTTTTATGTAAAAGGGTAAAAATATTAAAAAATAATAAAATAATAAAATAATAAAAACTACTTTTTCAACTCGTATTTTCAACTTATCTCCCAAATTTTTTACTCAAATTTCAAGCAAGAGTACTCGTACGATAAAAAATTTGATTCCTCATCCAAGGAGAACCCATGTTGCATAATTTCGATGGATCCTGCTACATGAAATATGATAAATACATAAAACAACATGATTAAAATCACATTTTTCATGTACTTCTCATTTTTCATGTAACAGGACCCATTGAAAGTATGAAACATGGGTACTCCTTGGATGAGGAAATAGATTTTTCATCCAACAAGTACTCCCGCTCGAAATTTGAGTAAAAACTTTGGGTGATAAGTTGAAAATATGGGTTGAAAAAATAGTTTTTCTTTTTTCCCTCTAAAATTTGATGATGTCATCAAATCTTATTTTATTATTTTCACTATTATTTTATAATTTCCTTAGGAGGCCCATTTTAGACCTCAAAATTCCCCTAATTCCTGATTGTAGACAACTGCTTGTCTCACTAGGAATAGATTATTTAAGTTTGTTTTCCCTCAACCTGTTTCCATAATCGTGTCCAGTTATTTAGGGATGTTATTTCCCTTAGTCTAGGCTTTACTTTTGTTTCTTCCAAAAAAGCTCCTTTAAAACTAGATTTCCCTCTTTCCAGTTTTGTTCTCACCTCTTCTAAGTAACTTTCCACTTTACTGTGGCATTTATTAGATTATTAAATCTCCCAACTAATAATTTTAATTTTAATTTATTTTTCTCCAAGAATTTTTTGGATAATTTTTGGAAAGTATTTGGATTCTACTCCATCCTCATGGATATAAAGTCCTAGTCTCCAATTTACTCAGGTCTTTACACAATAATAAAAATTCACATTCATTTATTTATTTACAAAATAATATTTCCACATATAGTTCTCCCTTAGGTCCACTTGACCTTTAGGATTATTAACTGTCTATAAAACTTGAAAAATAGGGATATTACAGTTGGCCTGAATATGGTCTCACATGAAACCCCCTTAATATCACCTTCTTGAGCTCACTATTGTCTAGCACATATATCTTGTCTCGAAGCCCGATCAACCCATATTCTGTGAGATGATAGTCCACATAATTTTCTCCTATACATGTAGATGTTCTTGCACCACTACATGTACATGTAATTGCACCACTACTTGTACCACTCCATGTACCTATACATGTACCACTACGTGTACTTGTAATCTATTACAATATGTGGCTAAGATCCATATAGATGACATCCTACTGACCTGTCTAAAACATCATATCCAGTAGATTTGTCCCATAGAAACTCATAACTGCCTACTAAGAGCATCTACAACTATGTTATCCTTACCTTGAATATACCTGATCTCAAAGTCAAACTCATCATGGCCAACCATCTAGCTTTCCCTGGCATTTAGATTCAGTTGGTAAAATAAATATCTATATCCACTATGATCACTCATCAGTACAAATATCTCGCTAAGAAGATAATGCCTCCACATCTTCAATGCATGTATGATCTCTTCCAACTCAAGACCATGTGTCAAATAGATCTGATCATGCTCAATTAGTTTCCATGACTCATAACATACCACATATCCTTCCTTCATAAGTACTCCACCAAGCCCTTTTTTTCAAGCATCTCTACATACCACAAATTTTTTGTCTTAATTCATGATATTTAACATTGAAGCATGTGTTAACGACTTCTTTAACTTCTAGAAAGTGGCTGCATAATTTTCTTTCCATTCGAACTTCTTACCTTTCCTTTGCAATGATGTGATAGGATAAGAAACCTATGGAATTTCCTAATGAACCTCCTGTAATAACCTTATAACCCTGTGAAGGATCTTACCTCATCCCCATTCCTAGGAGCTTTGCACTTCATTATAACTCTTACCTTTTTTGGATCTACTACTATGCCTTCCTTGGAAACCACATATCTTAACTAATGTATCGTTGTCTGAAATAAAATGCACTTTATGAGCTTAGCATACAACTAATTCTCTCTTAATAGTATCAATACTACTGCTAAGTGTTCATACCTAGTCTAGAAGTATGTCTTCTCACTAGTAGAAAATGATGAAATTAATGACTAGGTGACTAAAAAAGCTAGTCACCACAATTATTTCAAGTGAATTACTACTAAATTTGAGAAATTTAAAGTGACTGAAAAAAAATGACTAACTTAAACAACTAATTTAGTCTAGGGATAAAATATACGACTAGATAATAAGTCACTAAACTAAAAGTGACTAACTTAAATGACTAATTTAGTATAGGAATAAAATATATGACTACATTAATAATGATTAAAGTAAATCCATATTATAGTCTAAGACTAAAAATATTACTAAATAAAAAGTACAAGAATTATATGAACTAGTCATTTGTGTTAGTAATTTTTAATTATGTCACTCAAGAAATGGAAAATTGAAATTTTGATATCAAAGTGTTACATTTCACTACAGGGGTCCCCCAATCCATCTACAATGTTAAAATTTGGAGACAAAGGAGTCTCTGAATCCATCTACAGTGTTAAAATTTTGAATATCCTTATGTCTCTAAAGTTTAACACTAGAGGGTTGTTTCTACTATCACCTTAGAAATTAATCCTCTCACTTTGGATTACTTATTGAATTTTGGGGTATCTCAAAGGGGAAATTTATGGGGTATTTTGTGTAATTAGATCACTATCCCTAAAAACCATTCACCCCTTGATATAAATTATGATCCATAAATCATATGAATAGCAATATGATCACTATTCAACCAAAAATTTCCTCAGTGTTTCAGTATTCAACCATCTAACTCCTTCTCTCAACCCATATAGTGGTATTTACACATATTTCCATGCATACATCTTGACATGGTAGAAAAATTTAGCTAAATAATTTCAACAACTAAATAAATACAATCCATCATAAACAAAAGTAATTTGACTATTCAAACCTTTAATTTATTTATTTTTAATCTTGAAAAGCCGCTAAAATCATTGAGTTTGATGTCCTAACAACTAAATAACACATTAATTGTTCATATATTACACCAATACCTAGCCTATCATCTTCTAATAACAAAACCAACATAAAGAAACTTTGAAAAACACTAAAGACCCATTCTAAATAGAATATCCCTCTCCCTTTCCCTCTTTGTTTTAATTCTTTCCCTCAAGGAAGCATGAAAACCTCTACACGTTGTGTGTATACTGGATAGCCTCCAATTTCGCCTAGGGTTACAAAAAAGAATCATTTGATGAATTATACAGATGAGTATTTTCCCCTTCAATTTGGTGGTTTTCCCCTTAGATTACTGAAAATAATCATCCTATGAATTCTACATATGAGTATTTTCCCCTTTGTTTCAAAGGTTTAAAGAAAATTGTAGATTAGGGTCCCTATTATTATCAGATTGACTTCACAATAATTGATGTAATTTTGGGATATTTTTTATCAAGTTAGGTCACAATATCAATTAGATCATATGTTGAAAAAAATGAACTATAATAATATATTTCAATCCTGTTAGGGAGGGATTTTAGATTCAAACATTTTAGCCAATGAGCCCTAACTCAAGGCCCTGCAATTAAATAAATCCCAAGTCGAGGTTTCACAATTTAAATTAAAATGGAAACATCTAGTACAAGTCTAGAAGCACTTAGGAGAAATGGCTCTAGAAGATGTGCAATTCCTTTCTCTGCGACTAATGTAATTCAGACGCCTTTATCTGATGTTACGGAGTATACAGGGGTTTTGAGAGGTGGACAAAATTATCATGAATCCAAAGTGATATAAGAAAACACTCATCAAGAATCATCTAACAAAATTCCATAAATTCATAATGAACAAGGACTTGAAGGTTCTAAGTACAGTTAATATCGCATGAAGATAACCCTTCCTTTGTACATTAATACCACACATCAATCCTTGATTAGAAGGGTTTTTTGGCATGTCATCTAGCAATGAAGGTAGAAAGAAAACTCCACCTTTCTTCATTCCATTGAAGAAGGTCCAAATTGAACGTTCATCCATACCAATCTTGATGACAGTCCAAATAATCATAATGTAACTGGAAACGAGTTTTCATGCCTGCGATTTCCCCGCTTAAGGACAACACAAAACACAAATGTTAAAAGAAATAGTTTTTCCTACTACTAAATATACCATAGAGGTAAAAATGGTCAAGTATACAATGTATATGTGTAGTGTTAGTCGATATTAAGTCATATTTTTATATTTAGTTTGATCCTTTTTCGTTGAGCTTAGGCTGGAACATTTCTCATCCCTAACGTAAGTTTAAGAGGCTGATTATTGATGGTTGAAAATGAACTATGAGTTTCTAGTGGTTTGAATAAATGATCCTTAGGGTAGATCAATGGTCCCTTTACATGTGGTGCATGAATAGCTAGTTCCTTTGAGGATTTAACCTCAGTGTTTCCCTCAAGAATGCCTGTTTTCACTAACCTGGCTTGCCTTTCATGATTGACATTGGAGTTTCTAGTCATGAACTATATTATGATACAATTTATTAGTTTGGTCACTGGGGATGCATCCTGCCAGTTTTAGCTTGTGAGATTATATGTGTGTCAAGGATCTCATGCCTCTTGAGTGGTCTTGTTGTATGAGGAACTAGACACTATTATTTCGTAAATTAATTGAAGGCTTTTCCATTGGAATTCCAGGATTTTGGATCTAATTTTTTTATAATAGATGAAATATCATCCTTAAATCAAAATTTTATTTTTGGCAGGTAAAACTCAGGTTATGACATGTCATGCATATTCAAAATATGAGATAGTGAAGACACTCCAACAAAGGAAAATGGTAATTCATTATTATTTGATTGGAGTTTCCATTTATGAGTTGATAAAAAATTATATATTATAGCCTACCCTTTTATCAATAATTATAGGAAACATCTAATGAGACACTAACATAGACCCTTCCCTTTCCTCCTTCATGTTTCCTCTCAAAATATTTAACATTTATTCTAAATTATATTAGGCTATTTTAAATCTATCAAGAATTTAAGATCCAATTTATCTTTGGTATTGTAAATGTTTGTTTGGACTGGTTAATTTTATCAAGGGGAGGAGGTTAAGAGCTCATGGTTGCATGAATATTAAGCCATTAACTATATCATGTGCTTTCATTTCAATATTTCCTCAAATTTTATCCATCATGCCCAAAAGGCAAAGGAAAATGAAATTTCCTCATATCTTTTCTCTCTCAATATTTATATAAAAATGAAAAATAGGGGCAGGGATTGAATAACTCAAACCAGGAAAAAAGACTAAACATATATTATTATTTTGGGATGCTTCTTAGAAGTGTCATTGTTTTAACTATATTTCTTATATGGAAGGCTTTGTAATGGTTGGGTAAATGAAACACCTGGTGTCCTAAAGAAAACAAGATCAAGAGGAGGGGTGAAGAAGCGAGAAAGTGATTACCATTCAAATTACAATGCCTCTATCAATACCCATAAATGTCTATGATGTGTAGATATTACTCCTCATTACAAAAATCATGTTCATCATCATCTAGGTTTCTATATTTACCCATTACTTAAATCTCTATCCTGCAAGTGCTCAACAAATTTTGAATTTAAAGATCACAAAACATTAGATCTAGTGATCTTAGAAAATGTTTATTTTACATTGAATTTTGGTCATACTGTTGTTAAAGGCTTGACTTAGGGAAATTTTTTTATTCACAAACTAACGTTTCTTTTGTATTACTTCAAAAATAAGGTTGAAGCCTATTTCAAAAAATTTAAGTAAATCCTTGATGTCATTTATATACATATTTTTGTATGTATATTGAACTGATATAAGTTAGACATGCATCAATTAATCTACTAAAAGCACTCAATGCCTTTGAAAGTACACTTCTGGTAGCAATTGTGTTGAGCTAAGTTTTGGCAGATTGGAATCACACGAAGTAGATTTTCCAAGGGTTTTATGCCTATTATTGAAACAATGGATTGTGTTTTGTCCTTTCCCCTTTAGTTAATTTAGTTTTTAAATAAATATATAGTTGAATAGTTATGAAAAAATCAACGGGGTAAGAATTTATTGGGGAAGTTTTTTGAACATTGGTGTCATGACAATTCTATTGTGAGTCACAAGGCTTGGACTTGCTTTGTTTTATATGGGATCTGGCTAGCAAGGGAAAGAGCACTATAATAGGGAATAGATACACATCCAACCAAGTGGCCCATTAAAATCAGGAGTTCTTATAAGGAAATAGGAAACCTTCAACTCCCAAAGCTACAAGGTTTTGAATTGAACCTTTGGTTGACTATTTAGTGGCATGATGTTATTTTAATGGGGCTTGAGTCTTGAAAAGGGACCTTGTGTCATTTTGGTTCTGTGTGAATTTTATTTCTATCACTTTCCCATTAAAATATCCTCGAGATTTTTAATGAAACATTTGAGTTGAGTCTTTTTCTAGTTCAAGTGTTGGTGTATTTCTTGTTGCTTTTATTTATCAAGTTTAGAGCTTATTGCAAAATATTTTTGAGAGAACAATTCCCCTTGCAATCATGATAGACCTTCATATTAACATGTTGAATTATTCACCATAAAACAATAAACATTTTCCTAATAACTTTTTCCTTTGATAACATAAATGAGCATGGAGTCTATTTGAGGGTATGAATTTTCAACTGAAGTTCCTGTTTGAGGCTTTCGAGTGGGTAGGAGCTATTCCACTACGAAAAAATGTTTTATTTAAAAATAATTTTTCTCCAACTATGTATGGTAGATAAATTGTAATGTCATGTTTAACATTTTGACTTGGTCAAAATAAAATGAAAGATATTTGATCCCTCTCGACACCTGGTAGATATGAAATTAAAATGGATCTAGGTTAGTGGTAAAATTTTCAGGACCATCGTAATGCCATTTAAGCATCACATGAAGAACATTCTACGTAATATTCTCATGAGCTTAGAAAGTTACTATCCAATTTTTTAATAATTCACATAAATTTCTTTTGAAGGACCTACATTTTTCAGACTGGAGAATTTTGTTGAATTAATGGATGCATTCAAAAGGTTCATTTTTGTTCAGTTCATGTCCAAAAAAATTGATAGCAGGATCCATTTACCTCCAAAAACATTACACTTGTAAAATTATATCTAGTATTTCGATAGAATGACGCATGTTGGCTATTACAAGATTACATGTTCACATAAAATTTCATGTACAATTATGCATCACTATCACTAGATATCAGATGTTAAAAAATTCAATACAATTTGGATGAAATACCTATTTTGAATGCCACAATGTGGCATTTTGGTGAAGGGCCCATATCCACTTATAGTTAGTCTTGAGTTTTATCCCTACAGTCCATGTGCATGACTACAACTCTATATACATCTCCATGGATTTAACTTCTACCAATAGCATGGGTACTATGAATATACTAGAATTTGTGTAATAGTTAAAATTTTCCCTTACTAAAAATTCAATAATGACATAAATACACTAAAAATAAATCTCAAATACCAACATTTAATTTGTGTATTATTATGAATATTCTAGAATATTTTGTGAAAGTTAAAGTTTTACCATCTACTACTATTAAAAAGACAAAAATGACATAATGATGAAAATAAATCTCAAATCTGAAATTTTTTATATATTATTATAAATTGAGAAATAAATCTCAACCTCTGACTATGAATATTGTAAAATGAAAACCTTTACACTACATTCAATAATTATTATAATTATCTTTAATATATTAAAATCCTATTCCAAATTATATAAATACGCCTATCTATCGATCAATGTAATTAAAATAATTAAATTAATTAATTTTTTTTGGGAACTCAATAGTTATTATAATTATATTTAATTTATTCAAATCTTATTCCAAAATAAACAAATTCATCATCTATATATCAATCAATGTAATTAAATAATAAAATTAATTATTCTTTTCTGATTCCAAACCTACCTTCCTTAAGTATCAAACTAACTCAAAGCTGCACACCATTCCTATTCATTGTGATATTTTGTTTATCACTTTAGCATGTAAACCCTATATTGTAGGGCGTCTGTGAAGCTCAACGACAGTCACAATGCTCATGTTATATATTCATTTCAAGAGAGGGAGATATCTTCAGAGCCTAGGGGTCCCTATTTTTCACAGGGGTCGTCCTGGCACAATTCTTGAACTAGGGCGCGTGCACACACATATAGATATATATTTCACATTTTTAAGGTGATTTTAGAGGTGAAATTATGGGTGTTCCAACATTCTGTCGGTGGATGTTAGATAAATTTATGATGGTTGTAGTAGATGTTGTGGAGGAGGAGGCAGTGCAGATTAATGGAATCACTATACCCATTGACGCCACTGACCCGAATCCCAATAATATGGAGTTTGATAATTTTTATCTAGATCTGAATGGAATTATTCACCCGTGTTTCCATTCTGAAGATCAGCCTGTGCCCTCAACTTATGATGAGGTATATCAGTCCATGTTTGACTACATAGATCAGTTTTTTGTAATAGTTCACCCATGAAGCTTTTATATATGGAAATTGATGGCGTTGCACCAAGAGCAAAGATAATCAACAACTCTCTCGATGTTTAAGGGCAGAAAAATGTGCAGTTGATGTGGTTGCAGAAGAGGAAAGGCTGAGAAGAGAATTTGAAGCAGATGGACACATAATTCCCCCAAAATAAAAGTCTAAGGCATATGATTTGAATTTTATTACACCTAGTAAGTAATTTGTGGCCACATTATCTATTTCTCTACAGTATTACGTACATATCAGGCTAAATTATGATCATAGATGGAGGAATATAAAGGGATGGAGGAATATAAAGGTAAAACTCTCTGATGAAAATGTTCCTGCGGAAGGAGAGCATAAAATAATTGTTGGAATTAATCCCAACCACCTCCATGAATAAAAAGTGGTTGAAGCCCATGCTTCATTGATTTTTTTGTAGGGAAGGATGAAGCTTCATTCTTCAAAATCTGAAGGCGTTCATGAAAAATCCAAAAAAATTAACCGAAGCCCTTTATCTGCGTTTTTTTCTTTCCAGGTTGAATTACCATTTGCTTGTAGGAACATCTTGCAACTTCCATGTTTTAAACCTCAAGCCTTTCGCCAAAATTCAACTTCTGCCGATGCGATTTGGTGAGACCCACCACTTACCTCCACCTCATTAACCAAACCATGAAAAACCTTCGTATTTATTTTTATCCCTTACCTTTCACACTTCGCACTTACCGTGCCTTTTCGTGTCGCCGCTCGCACTTCGAAAACTTTATGGTTTAACTTTTAAGGCTGCACCGAAACTTATATTTTCGCCGATGTGATCGGGCGGGACCTACCATATACTTTGTTGCATTACCATATAAATATATGTTCACCTTATTTCCTTACCTTTTATGCATTTTACATTTCCCATGGCTTACCGCCTACAGCCCGCACTTCGCAAGTTATATTTTTTAAGTTTAAAGCCGCCCACAAGTTGCTTTTTTTTTGCGATGTGATTGCAAAAGGGCACGTGTCAAGCTCAGGAGGATAACCCAAAGCACACATCGCAAAGCTCAAGAGTTAACAGATAATCTCCCCCAGGTTAAGATGTTTACATTACGATGTGATGTGCCACGTCACATCGCATATCACAAGACTTAAGGTTTTCCCGTGTTCGCGTCAGTTAAATGTTATATTCACCAATTTGAGATGGAGGTGCCAGGTGCGATGTGTTTTCAGAGTTGTGACCAATAATATTTCAAGTCCACTTTTTTGTGTTATGTTCGCATTTTCGTGTATAAGCAGTCGAACAGAGCCAAGGGACGATTTGGTTGTTGAACGTCCGATTCTTCATTGAATTGCTTTGAATGTTCAGGCTCTCGCTAATTTTTTATAAACCTATGTAAATTCATTTTGTTTAAAAAAGGAATGAATTGAATTTCATAGAAGAGTTTAATAAATTTCAAATGAATTCCTCTCTTGTTTTAATCATTGTTTGTTTGTGTGTTTGACTTTTATTTCCACAATATTTTGCATTCTCTATGTTATGGGGCAACACATCTCCCTTTGTTTGTTGTATTTACAATTTCCAACATGGTATTAGAGTAGGTTTAGGCTCTCAGTGAAAGAAGCACGAGCATCTCAGTGAAAGAAGCATGAGCACACTCTTTACTGAAGAAGATGAAAGATTGTTTTAAGAAGTTGATTTTCCAACAGTGAGAAGGTTTGTTTACACAGTCAAGATGGCAGCAACAAGCACAAGCCTGAATAATCCCAAACTACCATAGTTCAATGGGAAGAATTATTATTATTCGGCTATTACAATGAAGGACATGTTCTCCTCACAAGATATTTAGGAGCTGGCGCAAAATGGTTTCCAAGAACCAGAAGATGCAGTGGCATATAATGCCTTGACACAAGCAAAAAGAGATTTTTTTGACAGAAAATAAGAAGAAGGACTCCAAAGCCCTCTTCTATATTTTCGAAGCAATACATGAGATTATTTTCCCAAGGATTGCAGCAGCAAAAAAGTCTAAGGAGGCATGGGACACCTTCCAGACAACCTATCAAGGCATGGGAAAGGTGAAGACAACAAACATTCAAATGTTGAGAAGATATTTTGAAACTCTTTGTATGAAAGATTCTTATAATATAGACTCATTCTTCATACATGTGATTGGGTTGGTTACCCAGATAAGGTCTCATGGAGAGACACTTGAATAGAGGAGAATAGTGGAGAAAGTATTAATAATTCTACCATTAAGGTTTGATGCCATAGTAGTGGCCATATAAGAGACAAAGGATCTCTCACAGTTTTCAATGGATGAGCTTCATGCATCACTAATGTCTCATGAGCACAGACTGAATGGAGAAACAAACACCTCATTAGAGCATGCATTCAAGACACAAATGTCTTTTTGTCAAGGTAGAGGTCGAGGAATATCAGACTACCGAGGAAGAGGAAGAAGCCCACACATAGGTGGAAGAAGCAGCCCTGCAAACACAAGTGGAATGGGCAGCAATCAGAATCCAAGCCAAGGCTCAAGCCGAAATCAAGCGCAAGGATAGAGGTTTGATAAATCTCAAGTCCAATATCGTTATTGAAAAAAGTGTGGTCATTATGCAAATTAATTTAGAAACAAGCAAAATGACATGGGTAGTAAATCTAGTGTAAATTTTACAAAATAAAATCAGAACCAAGGAAATGTGCTTTTAACTTGTAATGTAGCACAAGAAAAACAAGAAGATGTATGGTTCTTAGATTCAGGTTGTATTTACCATATGACTGGAAAATAGCAATGTTTTCCAATCTATATGAGAGTGTAAAATCTGAAGTGACAACAGGGACTGATAGCAAGGTCTCTGTCATGGGGAAAGGAAGAGTAAACATACTGACAAAGAAGGGAGAAAAGAAGTTTGTGCTAGATTTCTATTATGTACTTAGCCTGAAATGTAACCTTTTAAGCATTGGACAACTCGTGCATAAGGGCTACAATGTGTATTTTAAGAATGATGTGTGCATAATCATGGATATACCTCCTAGTAGACAGGTCATTGCAAAAGTGCATATGACAAGAAATCAGATGTTTCCTCTCAAGATCAGATTAGACTTGAAGGAAGGAGGTGTTGTAGCAGCTGTCACACAAGAATTATTTCAAGAAGTGAAATATGAGAACTGGTTATGGCATTTTAGATTTTGACATATCAATTTCGGATTTTTAAATTTGTTGCACAAAAAAGGAATGGTAAAGGGATTACCACTCATATAGAAACCAGATAGCCTATGTGAAGGCTGCATCTTGGGAAAACAACACAGAGAATCATTTCCACCAGGAAAGAGTATAAGGGCAAAGGCACCTTTGGAGATTTTCAACTCAGATTTATGTGGACCAATGAAAACACCATCATTAGCTGGCAACCATTATGTTTTGAAATTTATAGATGATTACATAAGAAGGACATGGGTCTATTTTCTATAACAGAAAAGTGATTTTTTTCTGAACATTTCTGCCACTTCAAAGCTCTTATTGAGAAGAAAAGTGGACACTACATAAAAGTGTTGAGAATTGAAAGAGGTGGATAATATATCTCCAAAATTTTCCTACGTTTTTGTAGGGATCATGGAATACACAAGAAGTTTACCACAAGGTATACACCTCAGCAAAATGGTGTTGCAGAAAGGAATAATAGGACCATCATGGACATGGTAAGAAGTGTGTTGAAGGAAAATAATTTTTGAAATGAGTATTGGGCAGAAGCTCTCAATTATGAAACTTATATTTTAAATAGATGTCCAACCAAAGCTGCTATGAATAGAGTTCCAGAAGAATCATGGAGTGGAACAAAGCAAGTTGTGACTCATATGAGAGTGTTTGGATGTGTGGAATATGCACATCTCCTAAATTATTTATGGAAGAAGTTGGACAGAAAGGGGGAGGAGTGTATATTTATTGGATATACTGATGAATCCAAGGCTTACAAGCTCTATAATCCATCAACCAAGAAAGTAATAATCAACAGAGATGTTTAATTCATAAAGGAAGAAGCTTGGGATAGAAGCTTAGAGAAGACTGTAAATGTGAAGACGTATTTCACATGAAGATAAAGAGGAATTGATTGCAGAAAGCAACTCCTCAATAGTGGCTCCTCCTCCATGTACACAAGCTCAATAGAGCACACTGCAAGAAAGAAATAGAACAACATTGCAAAACCAAGGAAGTGCTTCTCCAACAACATCATAGGGATCAGAAAATCCTTCGAGTTCAAGTAAAACTCCAAGCACATCTTTAGAAAATACAAGAAGACCAAAACTCATAAATTTAAGTGAAATTTATGAGCAAGAAGTAGTTAATAATAATGTTGGTATGAATTATTTATTTTCTTTATTTTGTCATGTTGATGACCCAATCCATTTTGAAGATGCAGTCAAAGACGAGAAGTGGCTTGAAGCAATGAATGAAGAGATAGGAGAAATAGAAAATAATGATACATGGGATTTAGTGGACCTATCACAAGGAAAATAATTTATTGGAGTGAAATGGGCCTATAAGACCAAAAGCAACATTGAAGGCAAGATAGAAAGGCACAAAGAGAGACTTTTTTTCAAAGGCTACAAACAACAACAAGGAACAAACTACGAGGAAACCTTTGCACCAATTGCAAGGATGGAGACAATGCAGATAGTGTTTTCCATAGTAGCACAACAAAAATGGAAAGATTATCAAATGGATGTGAAATCAACATTCTTGAATGGAGTGTTGAAAGAGGACATAAATGTTGAACAACCTCCTGGCTATGAAATAGAAGGCCAAAAACACAAAGTGTGTAAGTTGAAGAAAGCTCTTTATGGGCTGAAGCAAGCACCAAGAGCATGGTACAATAGGATTGATGCTTACTTGTTAGACAATGGGTTCGACAAGTGTGATGGTGAACCCACACTCTACATAAAAGAAATGACGATACAATTCTTATTGTTTTTTTATATGTAGATGATTTTATTTTCACAAGCAATGATGTTTTTGTCATTGTTGATTTTAAAGAAGTCATGAAAAGTGAATTTGAAATGACTGAATTAGGTTTGATGAGATAATTTTTGGGCATAGAAGTAAAGAAAACAACAAATGGGATTTTTATCTCCCAAGCAAAGTATGTTGAAGAAGTTTTAAAGAGTTTCAATATGCAGAAGAACAAGCCATCATCAACTCCAACTGTCGTGGGGTTGACATTGAGCAAGGAAGATTGCAGCAAGAATGTCGATCTAACATTGTATAAGAGCATGGTTGGCAGTCTAATGTATTTGACTGCAACTAGGCCTGATATAATGTATGTAGTAAGCTTGATATCCAGATTCATGGAGACACCCAAAGAGACACATTGTCAAGCAGGCAAGAGAATACTAAGGTATGTAAATGGAACAAAGGAGTATGGTGTTCTATACTCCTCAACTGATAATTTTAAGTTGATTGGGTACACTGAAAATGATTGGGATGGAAGTGTTGGTGACAAAAAGAGCACATTAGGGTATGTTTTTCATTTGGGATCGGGAGCCATTTCATGGGCTTCCAAGAAGCAACCAATAAACTCATTATCAATAGCAGAAGTTGAATATGTAGTAGCAACAACAGCAACATGTGAAGCAGTTTGGATGAGAACGATGCAGAGAGATTTATGTCATGAGAAATACAAAGGAACCGCAATTTTATGTGATAATAGCTCAGAAATTTCATCGTCAAAGAATTCCTTTTTCCACAAGAGAACAAAGAATATTGATGCCAAATACCATTTCATAAGAGAATTAGTTAACAATGGTGAAATTGTTTTGCAGCATTACAGGTCAGAGGAACAGTTTGCTGATATCCTCACAAAGCCATTGGGACAGAAGAGTTTTTTTTTAATCTTAGATAGTGTCTGGGAATCGTTGAAGGCAGCAGTTGTGATTAAGGGGGAGTTTTGGAATTACTGCCAACCACCGCCATGAATAAACATTGGCAGCAGCCCACGCTTCATTGAATTTTTGTGTAGGGAAGAACGAAGCTTCAGTCTTCAAAATCTGAAGGCATTCACACAAAATCAAAACAGATTACCCAAATCCCTTTCTCTGCATTTAATTATTTCGACGTTGACTTACCATTTTTCACTAGGTGTAGCCCACAACTTTTATGTTTTAAGCCTTAAGCCTTTCACCAAACTTAAACTTCTGCTGATGCAATTCGGCGGGGCCACCACTTACCTCCACCGCATTAGCCAAACCACGACAAATGCTCGTATTTCATTTTGTACCTTACCTTTCACACTCACCACGCCTTTTTTGCATCACCACCTACACTTCACAAACTTTATGGTTTAAATTTTAAGCCCGCACCGAAACTTATCTTTCCGTTGATGCGATCTGGCGAGACCCACCATATACTTTACCAAATTACCACATAAACATTTGTTCACCTTATTTCCTTACCTTCTATGCATTTCACATTTCCCACGACTTACCACTCGTAGTCTGCACTTCGCAAGTTATAAGTTTTAACTTTAAAGCCACCCACAAGTTGTTTTGTTTTGTTTGCGATGCGATCTCAAAGGGGCATGTGTCAAGCTCAGGAGGCTAGCACAAAGCATACATTGCAAAGCTCAGGAGTTAATAGATAAGCACTCAGAGGTTAATATGTTTACATTGTGATGTGATGTGCCACGTTACATCGCATATCGCAAGACTTAAAGTTTTCCCGTGTTCGCACCAATTAATTTTTATATTCACCAATTTGCGATGGAGGCACCAGATGTGATGTGTTTATAGAGCCATGACCAACAATATTTCATGTCCGTTTCTTTTGTGTTATGTATGTGTTTTCGTGTATAAGCAGTCGAACAGAGCCGAGGGACGGTTTGGTTGTTGAACGTCCGATTCTGCATTGAATTTCTTTGAATGTTCAGGCTCCAACCATTTTTGTATAAACCTATGTAATTTAATTTTGTTTAAAAAAGGAATGAATCGAATTTCAGAGAAGATTTGAATAAATTTCAAATGATTTCCTGTCCTATTTTAATTTTTGTATGTTTGTGTGCTTGACTATTATTCCCGCAATATTTTGCATCCTCTATTATGTGGGGTAACACATCTCCCTCTGTTTTTTGTATTTACAATTTCCAACAATAATGTAATATATTCATCTTCAAAGAAATCTACCTGGGTTTGATCCAAACACATGGTACTGCTTATATGGTCTAGATGATGATCTGATTATGCTGGCTTTGGAAACTCATGAGGTGCATTTTTCAATTCTCAGGGAGGTTGTCTTCACACCTAGGAAACAAGATAAATGCTACTTATGTGACCATATTGGGAACCTGGAAGCTTAATGTAATGGAAAATCTAAGCAAAAAAATGGAGATTTTGATGAGAATGGTGGAGAAGAAAACCATAACCCTAAAACACCCTATGAGTTTCCGAACATTCAGACTTTACAAGAATATCTAGATTATGACTTGAGGTAACCAAACCCTCAATTTCAGGTATATTTTTAATGACTTGTTGATGATTTTAACTTTATTTATTTTTCTGTTGGAAATTATTTCCCGTGAAAAGCACTTATGAAACAATGGTTCTAGAATATATGCAATGTGTTTCTTTTCATCTAATGTAACTCAGGCACCTTTAGCTGATGTGTTGGAGTATACAGGGATTTTGAGAGTTCGACCACATTATCATGATTCCCAAGTGATATAATCGAACACTCATCAAGAATCATCTGACATAGTGCCATGAATGCATAATGACCAAATACTGACACAATGAAATGAATGCATAATGACCAATGGCCTGAAGGTTGTAAGTACATTTAATATCACACCAAGATAACTCGTCCCTTGTAAATTAATCGCACACATCAATCCTTGATTAAATTTTTTTTTTTTTGCAATCCATATACCAATGAAGGTAGAAAGAAAACCCAACTTGTCTTCATTCAATTTAAGAAGCTCCAAATTTAAGGTGCATCCATACCAATCTTGACGATATTCCAAATAATCCTAATGTAACTGGAAACAAATTCCCATGCCTGCGACATACCCGCTTAAGGACCACCCAAAACACAAATATTAAAAGAAATAGTTGTTCCTAATTATACCATAGAGGCCAAAATTGTCAAGTATACAATGTATATGAGTAGGCTTAGTCGATATTGAGTCATATTTTTCTATTTAGATTGATCCTTTTTCGTTAAGCTTAGGCTAGAACAATGTTCATCTCTGACATAAGAGGATGACTATTGATGGTTGAAAATGAAATATGAGTTTCTATTGGTTTAAATTAATGATACTTAGGGTAAATCAATGGTCCTTTTACAGGTGGTGCATTGGCCAGTTCTTTTGAGGATTTAACCTTGGTGTGGTCCTCAACAATATTTGTGGTCACTGACCTCGTTTTCATTTCATGATTGATATTAGAATTTTTGGTCATGAAATATTTTATGATAGATTTTATTAGTTTGGTAACTTGTGATGAATCAGGTAAGTTTGTACCTTGTGAGGCTATGTCTGTGTCAAGGATCTCATGCCTGTTGAGTGGTATTGTTGTATGAGGAACTAGACACTATTATTTCCTAAATTAATTGAAGATTTTTCCATTTGAATTCTGGGATGTTGGATATTATTTTTTTATAGTAGATTCAATATAATCCTTAAATAAAAAATTTATTTTTGGCTGGTAAACCTCAAGTTATGACATTTCATGCATATTAAAAAGATCATATATACTGAAGAAAGTCCAACAAAGGCTAATGGTACTTCATTATTTTTTGATGAGTTGACATTTAGGACTTGGCTAAAAATTATATCTAACCTACCCTTTTATTAATAGTTATAGGAACCATCCAATGAGCCACTAACATAGACCCTTCCCTTTCCACCTTCATGTTTTCTCTATAAATATTTAAGATTTATTTTAAATTATATTAGGACATTTTAAATATATGAAGCATTAAATATCAAATTTATTTTTGGTATTGTAAATTTTCGTTTGGCCTTGTTAATTTTTTCAAGGGGAGGACGTTAAGCACTCATGGTTGCATCAATATTAAGACATTAACTCTATCATGTTCTTTCATTTCCATATTAACTTGAATTTTATCCATCATGCCCAAAACAAAATGTTAAACAAAATTTCCTCATATATTTTATCTTTGAATATTTATATAAAAAGGAAAAATAAGAGCAGGGATTGAATAATGCACACCAAAAAAAGACTAAAGATAGATGATTATCTTTGGATGCTTCTCAGAAGTGTCACTATTTTAACTATATTTCTTAGATGTAGGGATCTGGAATGGTTGGGTAAATGAATTTCTTGGTGTCCTAAAACAAGAAATATTAGGAGGAAGGATGAAGAGACAAAAAAATTCTTGCCATTCAAATTACAGTGCCTCTAGAAATACCCATAAATGTCTATGATGTGCGTATCTTACTCCTCATTCAACAATATTGTTCATCATCATCTAGGTTTTTATATTTACCCATTACATAAATGTCTATCCTGCAAATGTTCAACAAATTTCAAATTTGCAGATCACAAAAAATTAGATACAGTGATCTGAGAAAATATTTATTTTAGATTGAATTTAGGCCATACTGTTGTTAAAGGTATGTCATAGGGAAATTTTCCAATTCACAAACTAAGGTTTCTTTTGCATTACTTCACAATATAAGGTTGAAGCTTATTTCTCAAGATTTAAGTAATTCCTCCATGTTGTTTGTATACCTCTATTTATATGTATATTGACCTGATATCAGTTATACAAGAATCAATTAATGTACTAAAACCACTCAATTCCTTTCAAAGTCCACTTCTAGTAGCATATGTGTTGAGCTAAGTTTTGAAAACTTGGAGTCACATGAAGTACATTTTCCAAGGGTTTTATGTATGTTATTGAAAAAATGGATCATTTTTTGTCCTTTGCCTTTTAAGATAATTTACTTTGGAAAGAAATACAGTTGACTAGTCATGAAAAAATCAATGGGATAAAGATTTCTTGGGGAAGTGTTTTGACCATTGGTGTCATGACAATTCTATTGTGACCCACAAGGCTTGGTCTTGATTTTTTTTATGGGGGATCTGGATAGAAAGGGACAAAGCATTGTTCTAGGGAATATATACAAATCCAAGCAAGTGGCCCATTAAAATCTGGAGTGCTTTTGGGGAAACATGAAAATTTCAACTCCCAAAGCTACACGGGTTTTAATTGAATTTATGGTTGAATATTTAGTGTCTTAGGGCTATTTTAATGGGGCTTGAGTCTTGACAAGGGACCCTGTATCATTTTGGCTCTGGCTGTGTTTTATTTCCATCACGTTCCTATTAAAATAACCCCAGGAATTTTAATGAAACAACTAAGTTCAATATTTTTCTAGTTGAAGTGTTGGTATATCTCCCATTTCTTTTATGTATCAAGTTTAGAGCCTATTGAAAAAGAGACTTGAGAGCATCGTTCCGCTCGAAATCATGATAGAAATTCCTAGTAACATGTTGAATTATTCACCATAGAACAAAAAAAATTTCCCTAATGATTTTTTCCTTTGATAAAGTAAATGAGCATGGAGTCTATTTTTGGGTGTGCATTGTAAAATAAAATTCTTGTTTTGCGGCTTTTGAATATGTATGAGGTATGTACTTGATTTTTGGACTTGACCCAAGTTCAACTTGTACTTTGCACCAACAAAACCCCAGACACCGGCCCCTTTCGGCAACGACTTGTAAGCAGATCGTAGTCTCACCCGAGGTGGCCATGGGTGGTTGTAAAACCAGGTTTTTACAACCTTCAGGGACTACGCAAGGTAGCTTCTACTTCAATTTTATGTATTTTACTTATCCTTCTAGCATGCATATCATTACTACACTGTCTAACTTAACTAGTTATTTCAACACATTCTCTTTAACATAAACATATTAAAAAACAATATAACTATGCTATCATAACATAAATAGTACTTCACATCACAGATATAAAGAAAACATAATAACATGCATAAACACAGAAAATTGCCAAAGCTTCTTCTTGTTTATTAAAATGAGTCTCTTCAGTACAGTCGACTTCTCTACCTACACACACATTTACAGGGGGTCTGTGCACTAAGTTGTAGACTCTTCCAAGGTCTCAATGCACTCAGTTCTAGAGCCTTTCCTTAAGCCCCAAACACAGAACAAAAGATACAAGAATGTGCAATCAATGTTTAGGATCAAATTCATGATCTCTACAAAGAATTACATCTCCTTATATAGCATTACATCACTACAAAACCATGGTCCACATACCATGGGCTTGACAAAACAATCAATTGAACCCTCAATACACGTTACAAAAAGAGGGGCTTCGACCCACCCCAAAGCCGCTAGACTATGCACGGTAGATATGACTTCGAAGTACCACGCACTCCACTCCTCAAAATGTAGAGTGTTTGACAAAAAATGGACAATTTGGGCTACGCCCAACATTATTCCACTGTGAGAAATGTTTGATTTAAGAAAAATGTTCTCCAACCAGGTATGGTAGAGATATTGTAATTTCATGTTTAACAATTTGACTTTGTCAAAATAAAATAAAAATAAAATAAAATAGATCTGGTCCCTCTCGTCACTCAGTAGATCTGTAATTAAAATGGATCTAGGCTGGTGGTAAACTTTTTAGGACTGTCGTGATGTCATTTAAGCATCACAGGAAGAATATTCTACAAAAGATTCTCATGAGGTTAGAAAGTTACTATATAAATGTTTATGCATTCACGTTAAATTTTTTTGGCAGGACCTAGAATTTTCAGGGTGGATAATTTATGTTGAATTAATGGAGGCATTCAAGAGGTTCATTTTTTTTTCAGTTCATGTACAAAAAACATGATAGAAAAATCCATTTACCTCCAAAACTCTTATACTTGTATGATTATATCTAGGATTTGGATAGAATGAGGCATGTTGTCTATTACAATATTACTTGTTCACAGAAATATTCATGTACAATTATGCATCATTATAACTAGATATTAGGTGTTAAAAAAATCCATAAATTTTGGATTAAAAATACTTATTTTGAAAGCTCAAGTCTGGCATTTTGTTGAAGGGCCCATATCCACTTGTAGTTAGTCACGAATTTGATCCCTGCAATGCATGTTTATTGCTACAACTTTATATCGAGCTCCATGGATTGAGCTTCTACCAACAACATGGGTGCTATGAATATACTAGAATATTATGTGAAAGTTAAATTTATCCCCTATTAAAAGGGAAATAATGACATAACAAACTATAAATAAATCTCAAATCCCAATATTTAATATTTGTATTACGATGAATATTCTAAAGTATTTTCTGAAAGTTAAATTTTTAAAATCTACTACTATTAAAAATACAAAAATGACATAACTACTTTGAAAATAAATCTTATATATATATATATCAAATCTCAACCTCAACCTCTCACTACCTCTCACTATGAATATTGTAAAAATCAATTTTTTACACTCCACTAATTAATTATTACAATTATCTTTAATTTATTAAAATGATATTTCAAAGTAGATAGATACATCTATCTATTAATAAATGTAATTAAAATAATGAAATTAACTATTTTTTTCCCAAACCAAACCTACCTTCCTTAGGTATAATACCGAATCAAAGTTGCACACCATTCCTATTCATTGTGATATTTTGTGTTTCACTTTACGCATATAGAACCTACTTTGTACGGAACTTGTGAAGCTCAACGACGCTGATTTTATCTATTCATTTAAGGGAGGGATATCTTTCAGAGCCTAGGGGTCCCTTTTTTTCACATGGTTTGTGCGGATCCTGGTACAGTTCTTGAACCAGGGTGCGCGCACACATATCTGGATATATATTTCACATTTTTAAGAAGATTTTGGAGGCGAAAATATTGGTGTTCCAGTGTTTTGTCGATGGTTGTCGGAAAATTTTCTGATGGTTGTAGTAGATGTTGTAGAGGAGGAGGCAGCGCAGATCAATGGCGTTACTATACCCATTGACACCGCCAAACTGAATCCCAATAACATGGAGTTTGATAATTTGTATCTAGATTCGAATGGAATTATTCACCCATATTTACATCATGAAGATCGACCTTCGTCCTGAACTTATGATGAGTATATCGGTGCATGTTTCATTACATAGATCGTTGTTTGAAGTAATGCATCCCATGAAGCTTTTATATATGGAAATTGGTGGCGTTGCACCAAGAGAAAAGATGAATCAACAACGCTCCCAGTGTTTTAGGGCGGAAAAATATGCAGTTGATGTGGATGCAGAAGAGGAAAGGCTGAGAAGATAATTTGAACCATAGGGACACATAATTCCCCAAGAAGAAAAGCCTAAGGCCTCGGGTATAACCAACTGTGCTTTCACTACCTCAGAGGGAGCCATTAGGCATATAGAGGATCAGATTAGTCCCCATTATGATGAAAAAATGGGAAACAATGTATTGAAAACTCCAAATTTGCAACTCAATCATGTCAAACTTTAACACCCTCCGGGCTAATGATGTTTTTGATGAGGCTCATTCATGAGCTCAGTTCAAGGAATCTACCAAAAAAGGCAGTTGTATCTCATAAATTATTTGGAATGCCCATTCAATCTATGTTATTTGTAATGGATTTCCGGAAGAATTCACCGTCACTATTTGTACTGATGTATTTTACAATCAATTCATATTTGATCACCTTAGTAGAAGATACCATTTTCCATACTTTAGTGTGCAAAAGTCATATGTAAAAAATGATTTAGTGTTTTCTCTAATTTCCTTTAAGAATTGTACTTTTAATTTATATCAACAAGTTTATAAGGTGTAAGTGGAATATATAATAGTATCTTGAAAGCTAAGTAGTCCATTCAAACTTCTCAAAGCAGATTAGGGCCTATCAGATTTGACCTCCAGCTAATTAAAGAAAGCTATTGGTACAAGCTAGACATGTCAAGGACACAGTTTGTAATGTTTGATCATATCATCGTTCACTTTGAAAAATGTTTATTTGTCCCTAAAAGCACAAATGAGAGAAGAGATGGAGTGTTTGATACCTCTTTGACAATGATGATAACATACTAGCAATCAAATTTTGACATGGCTTTGTTTTCTTTGCAAACAAGGATTGCTGCTAAAGGCAGCTACTCCCTGCCTTTAGTGTTGTAAACAAATACAAAAAACCCTGCTGTAAACTGCAAGGACAGATTGTAAATTCACGGATAGTTTGTAAATTCACTGTTGATACTTTTAAACATGGAATAAATATTTAAAAGTACGGAAGTGTAACTGTAAACTGATGGTGCTTAGTTTGTTTTCTTGTGACAAGGAATAAAACTCAAGTCAATTTTTACTTGTGACAAGGAATAAAACTCAAGTCAATTTACATCAATCAAAAGCGAACCTATTGACCAATATCCCACAAATATTCAAATAATGTTAAAACTAACTTAAATTTGTTCTCAAAGTTGGAATACAAACCAACCAAGGTAGAAGAAGGTATTTGTTTATCTTGGAAGATTCTCTGAAACCCTTGATCAAGTCAAAACCTGGAAAATATAGGTAACAAGCAATTTATAGGCATAACAAACAGCTATACAACCTTGCAAGGGGAGAAACATGCTTAATAACCAGCTAAAACTAGCTGTAAATTTGTTCTCAAAGTTGGAATACAAACCAACCAAGGTAGAAGAAGGTATTTCAAACAAGAACAACTATAAAGATAAATAGTAAATACTAGGTACACAAACATCTGATCTGATGAACAGTTCATAAAGAATATAAGTTTCTCACTTTGGTCAAAGAGAGTATGTTCTTTTTGCTGCTCTTCAATATCATGCGTCCTTTATCTTGGAATATTCTTTGAAACCCTTGATCAAGTCAAAACCTGGAAAATATAGGTAACAAGCAATTTACAGGCATAACAAACAGCTATACATCCTTGCAAGGGGAGCAACATGCTTAATAACCAGCAATGGGAACAGGGTTGAAATTTCTGAGAAACCAGAAGGTGGTGTCAAGAGACACTGTTCAAATAAATCCAATCAGACTTATGCAATGGACCAAATTACCTCTCAAACTTTTCAATGGCAATATACAAATTGACAAAAAAAATAGTAGACAGATATCCTTTTACAGTTAACTTGGAACTTTACTGATGAGTGAAAGTAATGACCAAAATAGACCTGGATCCCAAAGTCTTTACAGAGACGTTTTTATTGACTCAGTGAAACTAATGATCCTTACTAATCCATATTACTAAAAATTCCATAGACTAGCACCTCACTCCGATGGGTATTGCATTGAAACAGTTTGTGAATGGAAACAGCACATATTTCAAAAGATCTTAAAGAGCCAATACTTGGAAACGAAGCTTGTACAATTTACATCAATCAAAAGCCACCCTATGGGTTATGCAGTGAATCATCTGGAAAGAAAAGAGAAAATTACCTCACAGACTTGTCATTGAAAGTTTGAATATGCTTGCCTACCATGCAGGCATATAATACCATGAAACAGTTGAAAAACTAGGAGACACTGGATACCAAAGTCTTTACAGAGACGTTATTACTGACTCAGTGAAACTAATGATGATTACTAATCCATATTACACATGACAACAACAGCAGCAACAACATCCTCTACAATGCCACCACCGGAAACAGAACTGGAAACCAAAGCCTTTACAGGGACATGAAATAATGAAGGAATCGATCCACTTATGCCAAAAGATTGTCCATCTAGACTGAGTTGATGAATGCTGTGAATCAGGAAGCTTGGTTGTTTCATGTATCGGGAGCTTATTTTCGTGTTTTTGCATTTGAGCGTCTATAATTATTCTCACTGTGTGTTCTAAAAATGGCAGCAAGAATGATTCCCGCTATTATAGCTAATATCCCTATCAGAATAACCTCTCCACACCAGTCTGGAACCATAGTGCACTAAATATCCTATAGACTAGCATCTCACTCCAATGGATATTGCATTGAAAGAGTTTGTGAATTGAAACAGCACATATATCAAAAGGTCTTATAAAGCCAATACTTGCACTCCCAAGACCACTAAACGCTGACCAGTTTCATTGGAAAGATCAATAAGGGCAATAATTGTGGCTTTATGCTGGTGCGCATTGCTTGGAAACGAAGCTTGTACAATGTAAACTATGAGAAGTGGTCAATATGCTGACTCATTGAAACTAATGACAATGCAAATTATGAGTGTTATATTTCGTTCAAAGTATGGTTTAGTGCTAAACGCTGTAAAATGCAGTCAACATGTCATTTCAGCAAGATGACCCAAATCTATAGTCAACATGTCATTTCAGCAAGATGACCCAAATCTCGAAATTCTTTAGCAAGTGGAAATGACAGAGTTTGTACAAGTTCCAAGTTTGATTAGATGTCGAAAATTGGGTTTCATTGCATACATGTGCAATATAGATCCATAAGATTTGCATATATCCTAAGATGGATGATAATTTTGTGTTATTTTACATTAAATTCGTGTCAGATGACAGGATGGTACACACTTTTGCCATGTTACAGAGATCCCTAAATCTATCAAATTTAATAACAAAACTTTTAACAGTAAATTCTATAACCACCACATTTAATTTTGCAACTAATGGGAAGTCCCAAAAGCAATAATGTAGTAGGTAGTTGAAATCAAGAGATTGTTCCGTAGCGTTTTTGCCGAAAATGGATTGTGCAGATGAGTGTCAGGTAATTATTCTTATGCCATAAAGAGCGTTTTCGCTGAAAATGGATTGTGCAGATGGTTGTCAAATAATTATTCTTATGTCATAAAGAGCTGCCACCATCCGATGACATAAACAGCCTGGATACTATATCTGTCAGAAGAAGCCTAAAATTGATGCACCAAATACTTGATATAAATTGGCACACAAATCACTACAAAAAAAGTAATTATGACAACCTATTTCTGAATAAAAAGCAATGCTGGATGGCAAGTTTGTTTTCCTGAATTTATCCTTTGTGACAGTAAATTGTTGTTGCTATACACTAATTTAGTGAGATATATCCTAAAATGGATGGCAGATTTGTGTTGTTTTAGACTAAATTACTGTGAGACAGCAAGTTGAAATCAGTCAAAAACAACCTAAATTGATGCAGCAAATATATAATTTTGCACATAAACCACTACAAAAAGGGTGATTATGACAACTTTCATAATTGGACAACCTGATTGCTGCTGATGCACACTAAATTAGTGAGACAGCAAGCTGAAATCAGCGAGAGAGAAAGCAGATACAGGAAAGCAGAAGTGCCATTGTGTTTCAGAAAAATTATTGTACACTTGTTGTTAATTTACATTTATGGTTCTGTGGAATTGTTTTTTATAGCATCCGAAAGCATTCTTGAAATATTGAATAATTTGATAGTCAGATTTGTATTGATACCAAGCCTAGTACTTGGGAATAAAATAGGGCTGCTAGAGAGCACATGACCTAAATCTTGCGGTGGGAAACGAACAAGTCTTTAAAGTGATAAAGACTATAAAGCCAGAGTAAGTCCAAAGCCAAGTACAACACAATCAACTTATTTAACAATAATAAGGAATGTGATTCGTCGAATCAACTTATTTAACAATAATAAGGAATGTGATTCGCCATTCGATGAGACCTTCCCCTATGTATGTCTACCTACTACTGTTCCCAACTTGTATTTTGTGTTTTAATTATTTGATTTTCATGTTGTGTTGAGGACCTTGATGCGCATTCTAATTCCAGCAAAAAAAAACATAACAGCTATTATCTGTCACATACTAATCTGCTTGTATAAAAGGCAAATTAATCTAAAAACATTTGAGCAGCCAAGCTGAGAAGTTGGTCCAATAGCTAATTTTGTAAATTATAGATTCATAAAGGCAGATCAGTACAAAGTAACATTGTATCAGCATTTGTAAGCATGTTCAAATTCCATTCAAAAAGTATTTTTGAAAATTTATGCAGAATGTTTAGCATTTAACGTCATCAATATTTCGAAGTTTCACTATCTTTGTTTCTAAAGAAAGGGAGTAAAGACATCATGACTTTCCATTTTCTCATAAAAGGTTTCCAGAAGTTTGCAAATTCGGTAACTGATAAACCTGCTCATGAACAAAAAGCAGTTCATGTTACAACATTCATATTTAACTTCGACTTTGCAACTAGAGTGAGTCAAGTAACAACTTCTTATAATAGCAAAACTGAAAAAATATTATATAGAAATATTGGCTAAATGCCAGAGACAGATATGTTACCAAAATCAGTGCAACAGTTTGGCATTTTTGCAAGAGAAGGTCAAGCAACAAAAACACAGGAGATGGGCACATTCTCAAAGACTTTTCTGTTCCTGCTGGACCATATGCCGTAAGTTATTGTGGAAAGAAAGTCGTCATTTTCTATACCTCAAATTCTCCACTGTGACTAAAAACCATAAAATAAAATAAATTTTTGTTCCAAATTAAATCATAGATAATTTCCAGCACTTCTAATTTCATATACTCTGCCAATGCTTGAGGAAAAACTGACTGAGTTATTTTGGAAAGAAACATAGTCATTTTCTGTACTTCAAATTCTCCACTCTGACTAAAAAGCATAAAATAAAATAAATTGTTGTTCCAAATTTAATCGTAGGTAATTTCCAGCCCTTCTAACCTCTAATTTCGTGCTTGTCATGTTAAAATTCCTCAAAAATACTAAAGTTTTGGGCTGTTGCTCTCTCCTAACGAAAAAATATTGAGAAGAAAAATAATCATTACTCTTTTGAAGATGATAGGTTGCCTGAGCTGTTTTATCTTTGTGTGCTAGCATGTCCTGCAAAACGGAACAAAAATGCTCTTTTATTTTTTGCTGAACATGAACATTACCAAGCATTTGTCCATTTCTCTGTTTCAAGACACAAATTTAAGAAAGGGAATAAAGCAAACCACTGATAAAATTCTGAAAGCGTTCAAAAAGATACCTACCACAGCACCTGACACTAACACATAAAATTCTGTGGGTGCTTCATTTTTCAAAATGACATCCTCTGTTGGGGGAAATTACTTTGCCTAAAAATCTGTGGATGCTTCATTTTTCAAAATGACATCTTCTCTTGGGGGAAAGTACCCTGCCTTCATCTCTGAAACCTTTCCAACCATAAGAAACTATCCGGTCATTGCTTTCTCCGTGTTATTGTATTGAAGTCCAGTATCAAAGACAAAACCAACAAAGGGCTTTCTTGTCATAAGTATATGACATTTCCCAGCTGAAAAAGGAAAAGATACACTTTATCAATAATCGGAAAAACCAAGTAGTTTGCAATATTTGTAGGGATTGCCTTTGGAAGATCATTCAAATTTTCTTCTTCCTGCAAGCCCTCTGTTCTAAATTTCAGGCACAAATGTGCTAACATTTATTCCTGTACTTGCGGTGGCAGCCGATTCCTAAAAGAAAAGCTTAATGTTGTCTGAATTGTGTTCCTTTCCAATTTAAATCAAAGTCATATTTTACTATTAGTTGGAAATTTTGTATTGAAAAAGGAAAATATGTACATTTACCTTTCCTAAACAGAAACCGATTTGAAACATTTTACTTACAAATCTCCTGGTCCTGCTTGTGCCATGTACAACTAAATTTTTCATGTTTCTTATCAAATATGCAGTCAGGCCCAGATTAAAGAACATGTAGAAGATATCAAACATCATTTTGCTAGTATTTTGAGCACGCAGATCTCCATACCCAAAAGTGGTCAGAGTGGTAATGGAAAAATATATTGCAGTAACACAGTGCATCCATAGGCTTTCTTTAGCAGAATCTAGAGTTACAGTACCAATCCATGTCCTGGTCAGATTACGATATCTAGCAGCAAGCAGATAGTAAAAGCATCCAGCACAATGTAACTGCAAACAGTGTTACGTGCAAAGTAGAGCCAATACGGCTTTAATCTCATTCTGGATTAACACTATTTGCAATTATAGATTGCGTATGGTGTTCCACTTAATTCAGGAAAAATAGGATTCCTGTTGTTTACCTTACAGGCACCAGGCAAAGATGCCAACATTGCACCATTAGGTTTAAATAAATCCAATCCAAATCTTCAATTGTTAAAACCAGCGGCATAAATTGCTATTTTTATAGCTATAATTTCAAACGAGTCTCTACCAAAAAATGCTCCAATACATTTTCCAAGAATTAAAGCATCTTAACCTATCTCTTAACTGCTCATTAGACCCAGTCATCAACTGCAAGATTCTCTGAAACCCTTGATCAAGTCAAAATCTTGAAAATATAGGTAACAAGCAATTTACAGGAAAAACAAACACCTACACAACCTTGCAAGGGGGGTAAGAATCAAGTTGTGGAGTGCAGAGGATAGGGCTTATATGGAGACTGTTTACGGTCAGCAAAGTGAAATCCTTGCAGTTGATTGCTTGAGAAAAGAACAAGTTCTTGCAAGACAGAAAACCAATAAAATCAAATTTTACAAACTGCAAGCACAGATTGTAAAAGTTTGTAGACTTATACTTTTGTTCATAATGAATGACAGGAATCCTACCGTTCATTGTTTATATACAATGTTGTTTCTAAGACAAAAATATATATTCCAGGAAAATCAAGGACAAAAAATCTGAAAAGTTCCAATAGCCACTCATCAAATGGTCAGGTTTTAACATTGTTGCATTCTATCTACTGAACTATCGAGGAAAGGACATTAAAAATTGAATATTGTGAGGTGAGTGCATTGGAAGACTAATTTTGTTGAAGTTTAGAGACCAGAATTATTTTTGTGAAAGCCTCGAGGAACATAATCATACGATGGTTCAGTAAGGGTGTTCATTAACAATATTATAATGCATCGTATTTTACAAGGAGGATCAATTAATGCTGGTATGGCTATATTCGATACCACGGGACTTATTTACCATATTGCAATAGATAGCCATTCATTAACCAAAATGAAAAAGTTACACAATAAATATTTATTTTCCAAAGTTATCCAAAGCTCATTGCTAATGAAAAGATCAACACGAGAAGGGAAATACATTTCATATTTAGAAGCAGAAGTATTAGTAATGAAAAAGATGCAACCCATAATCACTTGGTCATAAGACCCACAATAAGGTCAACAAAATGAGGATCAAGTTGCATTATCAGTAATGAAAAAGACGCCTAGCACTATAAGGTCAATAAAATGGGATCAAGTTGCATATTTCTAGCAAACCGTTTGAGAAGCTCAATATTTTAAGGAGGAGAGTCAGCAATTAGTGACCAATTCCCAGATTTCCAGGCAAAAGACTTTCTATCAACTGCTGAAAAATGTTGAACATGCTTACAAATGTTCCTCAATTTATCTTCTTGCTTTTTATCAACAATAGAACTCAATTTACATCAATCAAAAGCTAACCTATTGACCAATATCTCCACAAATATTCAAATGTTAAAACTAGCTATAGATACTTCAAAGTTTAAATTGACGAATCATAACAGATAGACTGAAGTAAATTTGTTCTCAAAATTGGAATACAACCCAACCAACCTAGAAGAAGGCATTTCAGACAAGAACAATTATAAAGATAAATAGTAAATAATAAATGCATTATTTGCCACTGAATGCTTTTGACATGTAGCTAAAACCACTACACAAACATCTGATCTGATGAACAATTCATAAAACTGCATCACCAAGGCAATTCAGTAAGTCCATCAAGGATAACCTTGTCAAATCCAAAGATTCCCATCTAAACAATTTTTGCATTCCTCCACTGACCATCTACTCCTAACTTGAACCTCAGTTGGTTTGTTGGATGTCTTAAGCTTTCATGACACCAGTTCGGACTGGTTTTCCCTTGAAAATGGTCGGACTGGCCAGTTCAGTCCAGACCCGTCATTCTTCTAACACTGATCATGATACCAATGACCCTGGAGGCTGGAAGTGTCAGTATTGCAGGCTCCAGGACCATAAATGCTGCCTGGCAAGTTCGTTCTGTGGGCATTTAGCAATATCGATATGACTGACCAATTATATGGAAATTGCAAAAATGAATCAACTCTATGATACTTTAATGAAAAATGCCATCATGAAGATTATCCAATCATGTAGGGTGACTGTGATTAAAAGCCTATTAGGACCACTGTGCATATTACGAGTTTATAATAGGAATACAGATTTCAACTTTCAGTATGACATCCTGTCCTTTTTCATTAATGTTTTTTCATAGGCCTAGTCTGAACTTTGATGTACAGAAATTGAAAATTGGGTTCAGTTTAGACACGAAAATTGGAAAATTGTTCTTTTCCCAAAAATACTAAAGTTTTGGGCTGTTGCTCTCTCCTAAAAACAAAATATTAAGAAGAAAAATTATCAATACTCTTTTGAAGATGATAGCTTGCCTCATGATATCAATGATTCTAAAGGCTGGAAGTGTCAGTATTGCAGGCTCCAGGACCATAAATGCTGCTTGACAAGTTCGTTCTATAAGCATTGAGCAGTATCGATATGACTGACCAATTATATGGAAATTCCAAAAATGAATCAACCCTATGATACTTTAGTGAAAAATGCCATCATGAAGATTATCCAATCATGTAAGGTGACTTCAATTAAAAGCCTATTAGGACCAGTGTGCATATTATGAGTTTATAATAGAAATATAGATTTCATCTTTCAGTATGACATCCTGTCCTTTTTCATTAATGTTTCATCATAGGCCTAGTCTGAACTTAGGCATTTTAGACAAGAACAATTATAAAGATAAATACTAAATACTAAATGCATTATTTTCCACTGAATGCTTTTGACATCTAGCTACAGCCACTACACAAACATCTGATCTGATGAACAATGCATAAAACTGCATGACCAAGGCAATTCAGTAAGTCCATCAAGGATAACCTTGTCAAATCCAAATATTCCCATCTAAACAATTTTTGCATTCCTCCACTGACCATCTACTCCTAACTTGAACCTCAGTTGGTTTGTTGGATGTCTTAAGCTTTCATGACACCAGTTCGGACTGGTTTTCCCTTGAAAATGGCCGGATTGGCCAGTTCAGTCCAGACCCGTCATTCTTCTAACACTGATCATGATACCAATGACCCTGGAGGCTGGAAGTGTCAGTATTGCAGGCTCCAGGATCATAAATGCTGCCTGGCAAGTTCATTTTGTGAGCATTGAGCAGTATCGATATGACTGACCAATTATATGGAAATTCCAAAAATGAATCAACTCTATGATACTTTAGTGAAAAATGCCATCATGAAGATTATCCAATCATGTAGGGTGACTGCAATTAAAATCCTATTAGGACCACTATGCATATTATGAGTTTATAATAGGAATACAGACTTCAACTTTCAGTATGACACCCTGTCCTTTTTCATTAATTTTTCTTCATAGGCCTAGTCTGAACTTTGATGTACAGAAATTGAAAATCGGGTTCAGTTTAGACACGAAAATTCGAAAAATTTTCTTTCCCCAAAAATACTAAAGTTTTGGGCTGTTTCTCTCTCCTAACAACAAAATATTAAGAAGAAAAATTATCAATATTATTTTCAAGATGATAGCTTGCCTCATGATATCAATGACCCTGGAGGCTAGAAGTGTCAGTATTGCAGGCTCCAGGACCATAAATGCTGCTTGACAAATTCGTTCTGTAAGCATTGAGCAGTATCGATATGACTGACCAATTATATGGAAATTCCAAAAATGAATCAACCCTATGATACTTTAGTGAAAAATTCCATCATGAAGATTATCCAATCATGTAGGGTGACTACAATTAAAAGCCTATTAGGACCAGTGTGCATATTATGAGCTTATAATAGGAATACAGATTTCATCTTTCAGTATGACATCCTATCCTTTTTCATTAATGTTTCTTCATAGGCCTAGTCTGAACTTTGATGTACAGAAATTGAAAATTGGGTTCAGTTTAGACACGAAAATTGGAAAATTGTTCTTAATCCAGTTCATTGAACATAATGATAATGAGCAGAAATTATGCAACAATACAGTAATAAAAAAATACTGTACAAGAGTATTGTGTAGTATTGTGTACTTAGATCAAAAAATATTGTACAAAAGTATTGTGTAGTATTCTGTAATAAGTACGTTTTCCTGATAAATGTACAAAAACTAAAAATTAAATAGTTCTATTGGAATTAGAGCATAATATAAAGAAACAGATTGGATTCCAATAACTGCAATGTCGTTGGTCTTTGTCATCTGTGCAACAAACAAAGAATTAGTTAATAAGAAAATCATAACATTTTAAATTAAGCACAGGACATTTTCGAAAGAAAATATGTTGAGTCAAGATGTTAATGTACCTTTCATCTGTTAGCCGACATGTAACAGTTCATTATCTTCATTCAATAGGAACCTGCTGTGGATTCTGAGATCACGTAGCATATTGAAAACGGTTTCCTTTTTTTGAAAATATTGTTCATATGACATGCCTTTTAAAGGAGGAAGTAAATCATGGACTAAAGGTTCTCTGATAGTACAAGGAACAATGTTTTTTGTGATAGATTCTATTGTAGCATTTATACAATGTTTGTATACAAAAGAGCAATTATTATTGCATTTTGAACAATAAATTGTTCCGTTGCTGATCAGTATGGATGAACTGATTACAAAATTGCATATCGCACAAACAGGCTCGAATGGAGTTGAATAAGAATTTAGTGCTCTTAGCATACCTTCAACCTGTTTATAAAATATTCAAATGTTAATGTACAATATTACATATGAAATTCAAAATTAGCAAAAAGATCATTATTTCTATACTTACGGCATGGTTAGAAGTCGTTAGTTTTCCAAGATTCCTAACTGCATCTGTGTTAAGTTCAGTCATAAAAGTTGACTGGGTTGTTCGAAATATTTTATCTTTTACATCTGTCCTTTTTGTTATGTTTTTGAAAAGAATCAAAGGAAATTGTCCTTTCTACAATTTTTGTTCCATTGAAGTAAAGAATTGTTCATATGTATCAAACAATTGCAACTGCAAAAGACAAATTAGAATAGTTATATATTCAATTAATACATATTATTTATTAAAAATTAAGTATAAGTGGTATGCGAATACATACTGTTGCACAATCACTTTCAGAATCTCCATCTTTGATATGGAGTATGTAGTACAATCCAACTCTTTTGGCAAGTGTAACAACTACACCAATTGTACCAATGGGGTACATTTCTGTTCTTTCTTCAAACTGCTTAATGGTTGTATCTGGAATGAAACGATATTCTTTACAGACTTCAGGAACAGTGTCTATAATGCTTGATTCATTTATCGAAATTATTTTATCACAATCGTCACGATCATAAACGGTTTTAGGTAGTATTCTTAAATTTGTTATAGATATACTCTTGCCTTGTATAATTTTCTGCTCATGTTGTTCAATTAAATGAGTAGGTATACTTAATGTTACAGTCATATTTCCTTTTTCATCTATCAAATCAGCCCGTAATACTCGACGGGCTTTGTTTGTTTTGTCAAGAAATGTGCTATATACGACCATTATGTCTCCGGCAAATAGCTGTCCAATAATACGACTGTTCAATTCTTCAATTGATACTTTAACTGGAGGCAGTTGTTTTTGCCTGTATAAATTTCTTATTTAGATACTTGTATAAACATTTCTGTAATGCTATGTTTTTTTAATAAATTGTAAATCTATAAATAAATTACAGTATAAGATTGCATGTGCATACCTTTTTACTGCATCATTTTTTAAGATGCTTGATTCTCCTCTTGATTCTATCTGACTTGCACTAAAAATAGTAATTGCGTATTTCAATACAATTTGAATATTATCATATTTTGCATAAGCAATAAATGAATAAGTAAACTATACATATACTGTAATATTATAGTATGTATTTTGCATAAGCAATAAATGAAGAGTTTATGATAACTAACCTATACATATATTGTTGTTCGGTTCTTTGTAGGGACTGCATACTAGTGTTTTTTGTACTTGTCCAGCATTTTCTAATTTATATAGATTTAGTTGTACATATGTATATTAGTAAATTGTAAAAAGAAAATGGATATATAGTGAACATTAACATTGTAAATTCAGGATCTAATTTATATAGATTTAATTATACATATGTATATTAGTCAATTGTAAAAAGACAATGGATAGAATCTGAGCATATTTGTATAGTTATCACAGACATACCTCTTTAAACTTGGAGATTGCGTTGCATCCTCCACTTGACTTATGTTCTCCTCTACTTGACTTATGTTCTCTATATCTTGAGTAGTTACCCTATTGCAATTACGCAATTAATATCCTAAATAGCTATACAAAATCTTTTAATTGCAATTTTAAATAACTATACAAAATCTTTTAATTGCAAGAATGTTACTAATTTGTAACTAGCAAAATTGAAAAAAAAAAAATGATCTTTTAATTGCAAGAATGTAACTAATTTGTAACTAGCAAAATTGAAATAAAAAAATGATGGAGATGATTGTGAGCATACTCTTTGGTAACTTCTTGTTCAATTTTCTCTTTGGTATGGTCAAGTAGTTTTCCTTGTTCTTGACTTTTTTGACTTTTTCCTTGTTCTTGACTTTTTTTATTTGTTTGTTCTTTTGATTTTTCTTCCGTCCCCCTATTGTTATAAAATAGAAACATATATTTAGTTCAATTTCAAAAACCATATAGAAGGAAAAACTGAACAAGAATATAAAAATCATATAAAAGAAAAAGCAAGAAGCACATACTTTTTTTTTTCATGTTCCATGTTGTCAATCTTTTTTCTCATTCGTTTTTGTTCAATAAAACCTTGGTAGAATCTGCATTCAAAATTTGAAATTTTGTAACATGTTTCATATGTACATCATAGCTGAAGGATTAGAGATATTGTATCATGATCAGATCTTTTTTCTCATCCGTTTTTGTTCAATAAAACCTTGGTAGAATCTGCATTCAAAATTTTCAATTTTGTAACATGTTTCATATGTACATCATAGCTGAAGGATTAGAGATATTGTATCATGATCAGAAAAATCGCCCAATATGATTGTCATATCCTTTTGTAATAGTAAGTATCTGAATAACAGCATTGAATGTGTTCTTATATAGCTTGATGAGCTTGAAAAGGTATGTACCTAGACTGATATGTCCATTTGGCAAAGTATATATAAAGTTTTGATTAGAGCTGTAGCAGAGCATAGAATATGCTATGGTCAGACCAGTATGCCCATGAGACATTGATTTCACATTGTTCAATAGGCAAATTTGTCCAAATGTGATCTATTACTGTGTTTCGGAGTGACGATAACTTGCTTGTTATTTCTTGTAAGTTTTCTGTTTCCATGTATTTTACAAAGGTTCTAGTACGAGTTGTTTGTTGTTGGATGTCAATGTTCAAGTCACCAATGACTAAGAAAATACAATTAGTATGTGTAGTTTGTGATTTTGCGTCTCTAATAATTTGTATTATTGTAGATACTTGTTCAAATGGGGCTGCATAGATGTTAATTAAACAGATTGGTTGTTGAAAGTACATGTCTGTTAGAGTAAGTTTAGTCTTGTTGTTGCAGAATATTTTTGTTGCTTGGATTGTTATTTTATTTTCTATACAAGTGAGTATTCCATGTATATAATGTGCTATTGCAAATTTGAATGCGAAGAATTGTTTATTTGTTGGAGGAGCCTGCAAATGAGTTTCTTGAAAACAAAGAATCATATTGTCCATTAGATCTGTATGATGCACGACATCATAAATATGTGCATATAAACTACGTGTGTTTAGAGTTGCAATTGATAAAAAAATTTTGTTATTAGATATATTTTTCCCAAATTCTAGTTCCCATGTAGCAATGGTTGTTAACCTTGTCATCTCATCTAGTACCTTGTCTTTGACATGAAAATTTTTGTGACTTAATTTGCTAAGAAAATATAATGAGTCAATAGTTTTGACACGTGATAGTGCAGTATAGACTAGACCATGTTGTGTCATGCCAGTTGGGTCGAATGCAAGTTTATCCAATGTCAATCCTTGTGTTCGATGTATTGTTCGTGCGCAAGCTAGTTGAATTGGAAATTGTTTTCGAATTGTTATTTCTAGTTTGTTATGGGACATTGCTAATGGTTTTGCAATTCGCAAGATTGGTGTCCAAGAGGGAAAAATATTTGTTTCATACAGTTCTTTGTATTTGTTTCTTTGTTCTTTGCCAATATCCGTACATGAAAATTCTATCCAAACAACGTCATTAGATGAATAGAATTTGAAAATGCCTTCAGCACCATTAACTAATCCATCATTGGTATTATAGTTTCCGGCATATAGTTCAACTAAAATGTTTTGTTTCAGTGTAATTATTGATGGCAATGAAATTGTTTTATCAAAAGCAAAATAGTTTGATCCTCTAGTCTCGTAATTGTCAATTGCAGTAAGTAATATTTGTTGTCCCATTGTTCGCGAAAGCTTTTTTGCATTGTGATTTTGGACATCTTTGTTTCAATAGAAAATGTATGGGAAAAGTGGACTTAAAGGAGGGGGCCTATGGCAATTGTCATTTATGTATGCGATATCTTTGTCTGTTTGCATATTGAACCTCATCCTATTTAGAATATCAATGAACAATGGATCATCTTGACGCATTGTTTTATGTAATTGATAACATTTTATTTTCTCTGTCCAAAATTGATATGGAATTGTGTCTTTATTGATTTTTGGGCTTTCAAATATAAGAGAGTCTCTAACAGGATTTGCCTGATAGAGATCGCCAGAGAATATCATGTCGACATTCCCAAAATATGAAGTTGGTGTGTGTAAAATTTGTCGAAGTCGCTTATCAACTTGATATAGTGTTGTTGCACCTACAAGTGATGCTTCGTCTATGAGAACTACACGCAATTGTTGGAAATGCTTTGAAAATGTGTCTAATTTTTCATTGTTTAGAGAAGGGAAATTTTCTTTGTTAAAGGGAAAATAGAATGCAGAATGCAATGTCACACCACCAACATTAAATGCAGCTTTTCCTGTATATGCAGTGATTATTCCTTTTAGTTGTGATGGGTTATAAGGTAGTTCCTGATTATGTATTCGTACTAATGACTGAAAAATTGCCTTAGCTGTGTGTGTCTTTCCTGTTCCTCCGCCTCCTGTTAATAGCAAATAGATAAGTTCATCTGGCTTATATAGTTTTCTTGTTACAATATCATCGACTATTCTTGCTTGTTTTGTGTTTAATTGTCGCATATAATCATAATACTGTTGGTCCTCAAGTACATGTGGTTGCTTTACAATTTCATATGGTCTCATAGATCGTGAATCAAAGTTCTTTGTATCTTCGAAATGCTGCAAATCAATTTGAAAGTCATAGATTTCATATTTGTCATCTATGTGTTTAGGTATTCTTGTAGCTTCTATTTCATTTAACTTTAAATTGTTTATGTTGAATAGTTGTTCAGGTTCTATTTCTATTCTATTAATTGCATCGTCTATGTCACCCCATGTAGGTGTTGTGACAAACTTGAACTTTTGTTCATTTTGCTTAACAATATTCTCAAATGCAATATATGCAGATTCCCAAGTTGCATGTTTTTGTTTGATTGCAAGTTCACTTAGTCGATATGGATAGTATAACATTAGTTGTTCTCTGCAATGATTTTCAATGTCCTTGTATTTGTTATACCTGACAGATCGAATCACCTATGGTTTATTTGCTTGTTTGCATTTTTTTCCTCTCTTTGTATAACTAGATGCAAATTCTGCTAAACATACACCATAAATAGCTATAGGACGTGATATATAGTAGTCAATTATTGATGGGCACATGATATCTTCTGAGTCATCTGGTTCTTTCTGCAAGTCTTTTTTATTTTTGAGGACAAATGCACGTTCGTTTACAGGAGATGTGTTGATGAAAATGCATTTCCGTGAACTACAATTTAGTGGAAGCGATAAGACAATATGCACTGCTTGATGTGCAGACATTTGTTGCAAGTTCACTAAAGCCTTCCCCAAAGAACTAATGGTATTCATGATGTCAGTTTTTGTTTTTAAATGATCTTCGCGTATCTTCCTAAATGTTCTTGTAAGAGTTTTATCTTCTTTTGTCATGTAAGAACTACAATACATTGCAGCTGCATATGAATCAAGCACAAATTGCGAATCAGTATTTGCAATCCAAATTCCTGGAATATGTTTTGCAAAGCTATTCGTCCACGTGTCAACTGGATTTCTTTGCAACAATAAAGTTGTTCGATTTAGTGTACATTGTATAGCATGTATGTATTGCTCTTGTGCAAGTCCAAGACTATTTAAAAAGCTATCAAATGTATCACTTTCGTCATATCTGGTATTGTTAATGGTTTCGAATATTAATTTTGCATGTGTTTTTGTTAGACTGCTATCAAATTCAAGTGGCTCCAGAATTCTGGTTGTCTTCATTGGTGGTATAAGAAAATTGAATCTGCAATTAGAATTTTTATGCTTCTTGCAACTTTTTGTGTGAGAATGATGTTGTAATGCTCTAAGCTCTTTTTCAAGCACTAATGAGTTAGTTGACAAGTATTTATCAACAAAATTTTTGATTTCAATGTTTGATTGTTTACCATAGACTGGTGCAGAGGCTATCCATAATAAGCCATGTTCATGTTCACTACCTCGATTTTGGAATTCTGTAACATAGAAATAGTCATTGATTTGTCCATAGTACTTGTGATCGTGAGATATTAATTGATGCAAAGCGTCTCTTCTAGACCTATAATAACGTACACAAGTAACAGGGTCATTTCTTATTAATGAGTGCGGTTCATTTTCGTCTAATTCATTTGTGCTTCGTCTTCTAGTGTTTTGTTTTATATGTCTTAATGCACTCATTAAAGGATCCCAAAGATGCTCTGCGCTACTAAGTGACACAAAGAAAGTAGGTGGACCTAGCTGTCGAATCATTGCATAGAGTTTGTTACGCATTTGTTGATGGTAATTTGGTGAAATACGAATTGTCTTTAGGTCCATGTACCCAATTTTAGATTTAAAAATATGATCCAAATTTGGTTTTAACTTTACATCTTTTGCAATTAGTTTCCTTCCCTTTAGTTGGCCTTTTCTAATCCTAATCCACATTGTGTTCAAAACCTGATTTATGATAATGCGAATTGCTTTATAAAATAGGTTAGTCGTATGGTAAGCAAAATCATGGTTTTTGTGAAGCACCTCCCATTGACAAATCTTTTGATATGTAAAGTTTTGTAACATATCACTTGGTCGTTTGTTACCATAGAAAAGTGACGGGAAACTCATCTCTTCTGAGTACTTATCTTTGAAAATCCCTAATGGCATGTATCCTACAGCAGGTGCAATATTAATTTGTTTATTTACAAGATCATGGATAGTATGTGCATCAATGAATCCATGAACCAATGTTTTTGTGGATAGTTCATGAATATCTTGGTTATCATTTTCGCTATTTTCATCTTCACCTGAACTTGCATATGTTTCTTGGTTTTCTAGAAATACTTGTTTCCAATTTTCATTTATGGTAGCGTTTTCTAGCTTATAAAGCAGTCTTTTGCACAATTGTTTTAATGCTTTCATGACTTTGTGCACTCGAACTCCACCAAATGAATAAGCACTTTTGAATCTTAAACTTTTTTTTAGAACAACTGCCACTGTGTCAGTCTCTCTTATAGTTCGAGGCAATGCAGACTGAATTATAGAACTGTTAGTAGGCACATTAATGACACCCCCAGTTAACCCTAGTTGAGGCTTTTTATGTCGATGACCCATTTCTTTTATTTGCAAGAAGGGCAGTCTTAATGCAACTGGTCTTTCTTCTAGTTCAGTTAGTTGTGTAAGTGTCTTAGTGGCATTGTTTCTTCTTATTTGTTCAGGAACTGCAAATTTAGGGATTGTATCATTGTCAATTGCTTTTTTGCAATGTTTGCAAATGTAGGTATTTGTACTATGAAAACTTGTATTGTTAACAAGACTCTTTGATGGTTTTGTACAAGAAACATCTCTTTTGAAAAACGTTCTTTTGCAACGTGAACAATCAAAAATAGGAGTGTCACTTATCCGTGTTCGATATTCATGTTCAAAGGTTAATTTTTTTGTTGATTTTTTCATTGGCGTTGCTTGGCTTAATGTACTAGCTCTTTTCGATCTCTTTCTATGTTCTAAAAGATTCTTTGATGTTGTAAATGCATCAGGTTCTAAATTTTCTATAACTAGCTCTTGTTTCATTGTTTTTGTGTTATATACAAGTTTCATTTTCTGTGTTTCCTTTTTTTTTTGTATAATGACTTTCAGTGCATAGAAAGATAGCCTTTTCTTCTGTTTGTTTAAGCAAGAAGTATGTATAATTTCTCTTTGTGACATGTACCTAATATGTTTTTTCAATTGTCTAAGTGACTGAAATCTGATTATGTCACTAATATCTTCTAGATTTTCTACAACTACTTCTTGTTTCATTTTCACTGCGTTATATGCAAGTCGTATTGTTTGTGTCGGCAACTTTTTTCGAATGATGTGCTTTAACACATGCAAAGATAAACCTTTGTTATCCTTGTTGAAGTGAAAATATTGTTTCAATTGACCCTTGACAAGTTGACATTTTGCTTTAGGTTGTGTTTGAGAATTGGTTTTTGGCGAATGTGCTACTTGCAACATTACACTATTTTCAGTATTGATATTAACTGCTGGATCATAGCCTCCTATATAGAGCAAAGGTTCAAAATTCCCATTAAGAGGATCTTCGTCATGGAACAATATATCGATACTGTTCCTTGCAATTGTTGAATTAAAGTGCAGATAAATTTTCATATTTGTTTTGGACCAAACTCTAATTGGAAATTTTAACCAATTCGATAACCAATGTATGTAGAAAATATCTCCCCATAGGCCTCTGGATTCTAGTGGAATATGAGTTGATGCTGACTTAGACATTTTGTCCAAATACAATTCGCGATTGCTAATATTGTGCATTTCTTTTAACGACTCTTCGTGCAGTTCATGTTCATAAGACAAAATTGCTTCTTCATCTTGTTTCTCTAGGCACTTTCTAAAGTAATCTATTGTTCCCGTCCTTAATTCTATAGATGTGTATCTAGAATGCAATAAAAGTTCTAACGTATCAAACAAACAGTCTCCAGCCAAATATAAGAAATTCTTTACGCAAGTGAGATTATGCTTTGCCAAGACATAGGTCAATTTGTCTTTTTCAGGTGAGACAGACATAATAACATTTGATTTTTTGACATTTGATTTGCTCATTTGTTCATACAAGGTGTTTCTTTCTTGTCTAGAAACCAGAGGTTCAAAGTGGCCGTTGAGAGGATTCTCGTCATGGAATAAAATGTCACATGTATTTGTTGCAAAATTTGAGTTAAAGTGAAAATACGCTGTTGCATTCATTTTGGACCAAACTCTAATTGGAATTTTCAACCAATTTGATAGCCAATGTATACAATTCACGGCTGCTAATGTTATGCATTTCTTTTAGTGATTGTTCATGTAGTTCATTTTCATAAGATGAAATTGCTTCTTCATCTTGATTTTCTAGACATTTTCTAAAATATTGTATTGTTCCTTTTCTTAACTCTATTGATGTGTATCTAAAACATAGTAAAAGTTCTAAACTATCAAACAAACAGTCACTAATCGAGTATAAGAAATTTTTGACACGCAACAGGTTATGATTTTCCAGAACTAATGTCAACTTGTATTTTTCAAATGACACAGACATAATGATTGTGTACCTCTCAATAAGTCTATTATTGTTTACTGAACAACTGAAACTGCAAATGTCACTGGAACTGCCCACTGAACAACTGAGACTGCAGATGTAGTCGTGATCCAACCTCGTTAAACAGTAAAGATCCAAGAACAGAAATGTTAATAATTAATACATAAATTAAACAGTAAACAGTAAAGATCCAAGAACAGAAATGTTAATAATTAATACATATATTAAACAGTAAAGATCCAAGAACAAAAATGTTAATAATTAACACATAAATTAATAACTGTAAACAATAGAGAGTGCCCAATGCCAAAAGAAGGCATCCAATCATCCTAGAAAACAGGCAATTTATCCTCTTCTCAATCCATTAAACCAACTTCTCGCCTCATCCTTAAGGCTAAGCATAAGGTGCAAAAAATTCAAAGCAGCGAAAACCTCGGTAACTTGGAAATTCGGTAACTTACATTTTTCCATTACAACAATTTCTGTTTCTTGATGTTTGCGTTTAAATTCTATTAAGAGAATTTATGTTTCTTGCTATTTGCGTTTAAATAATGTCAATTGGAATGTTCATTCTCCCTTGATTATTTGCAATGAAGGGAGGTCTTCCAAATCACACGGAGTAGTGTAAACAATGGTTCAATCACTTCCCATGGAGAACACCTTTTTGCACTAAAAGATGATTGCTATAAATGTAGATTTAAAAACATTAGTACTAAGTAGCTGTATTGGTCTATTAGTGAGCATATTTGTCATAGTTGCTTAGCCACTATTATAATAAGCTATTTTTCTTGCAAATGATGCACCGTCCTCTTTGCAAATGATGCTTCAACAGCCAACAATATATTTTCTACTTTAGATTCTGATCATGTTGCAAAAAGTCGGGAGACTGCTGTGACTGTTGTAGAGAGCCAGCTTGAAGAAGAAGAAATCCCCTTCAACCAGGACTACGAATATAACTATGACCCCAATGTTGCATTTTCATACATTGTAACTACCCACGACGTTCTTTTCTAACTGCACTACAAAGTGATGAAAAGGGCCATAGTTTAATTGTGGCAATCTATTTAATTGTTGGATTCCATTTATAGTTTAAACGGTCGAATACATGCCTTGCAATAGTTCCCAGGTCTTTAAATACCATCTTCATATCTAACATCTCTGTTAATGGTTTTTTTGTTGCTCAATCTGAAAGTACATATTCTCTTCTTGCTAGACCTGAGATATTGGTTTTTCAGGGTTGATGTAGGATGCTAAACTACAGAATGCTCTGGATCACTGTCAAAAGGAATTTGAGAGTGAAATTTCAGCTGAGAATTTGGGTGAGTAGAAGGATAACAGTTCCTCTTTGCCATTTTCCCTCGATGTTGGAAACATTGTAGTGTTCATGCAGAAACACAGACAATGAACCAGGTTTATGATCTTCCATGGAAAATCATTATGGCCAGCAAATATATACACCATTTTGAAATGAGATAATGGTTGTTATTTTTGGTCCTTTTTAAACTATCTTTGAGTTTTCTGTCACAATTCTTTGGCATACAAACTAGATTACCAGTGTATTCTTAAGCTAATACATTTTCTTCTCAGACAACAATTTATTTATCTAAATTGACAAGTTTCCTGTTATATCCTTGTAACTCAGAAGTCTCTTTCAGTGACTGAATTCAGTACTAGGCATGTAATCCTAGTCCTTGTTCCAAATGATAACCAGGTTTATGATCTTCCCTGGAAAATCATTATGGCTTTCACTGCAATAGAAGAATGAATTCATGCCTTAAGAACATTTATTTATTGCAACAGAGTTATTTGGATGCACTTATGTATTTGATACTACAAATGAAGTTAGAAAAAATAATAAGATGGTACCAACGAAGATTATGAAAAAAAAACCATATCCTTAATCTTATATATCTGAAACAAAGCCTGCTATGAATTCTGACTATGGACATTCCTCTACCTGAGAAATATATCATATAATTTCAATTTAATTCCTTTCGATGAAGTTGCCTTGATTTTTTTTATATTGATCTATCTACAATAAGTACGAGTATCGATGTGTTTCTTGCTGTTGTTACCTATATAAAACAAAATTTCCCTATTTGCATCTAGCCTATCTAATTTTCTAAGCCTGGAAGCTTTCTCTTTAAGATCTGAACTGTCTGCTTAACATTTTTCACCTTTCTACGCAAGGCCTAATAAATAAAAAGTGCACTATTTCTCCGTTTCATTTACTTTTAGTCATCAAAAGATTGTAAAATCTGTGCTTCTTTTATTCATGTTTGAAATAGGGTCAAAATTTGGAGGCTATGGCTCATTTTTGACGAATCATCAGGGGTCTTCATTAGAATTTGTTCAACCTGAAACACTAACCATTGTGAAGAACAGTAGTTCTCACAATTTACCCAACAAGGGGGTGGTGAAGGTACTATTCATTTGATTTACAATGGCTACACTTCTTGTCTTTTCTCAATGGAGTTTGTTTAGTTTAATGCTTCTTCAGGGATCCAAAGATCCTCTCTAGAACACTAAACGTATTTTTTTGGTCATTTTACCTGAACCGGAGCAGATTATGACATCACTTAAAATTCATGGAGGTTCCTTGCCCACACCCTTTCCGAATATTCAGTCGCAATTGACCGAGACAGATGAGAAGGTTTTTCTAAAAGAAACTGAAAATTCGATTGTTAAGACATAGTTTCAGAAAAATACTTCAAATAAAAATGACTTTGTGTTGATAAAGGGGTTTCGAGGAGTAAAGGAAAATAAAGCAATATCCAATGGGAACAAAATGAAATCTACAGATATGAGGGAGAATTATAGCAAATTTGGAAAGAATGCTCCAAATAATTTGAAACGTCCAATAACGACCTCTTCAAAAGAGGTTTGTCATGAATGGCTAGAAAAAGAAATCATAGGGGAATCAGGGGAATTAACTCTAAAGAAATCTGTTGCATACATGAATGGAAGAAAATAAGCATCAAAGGACAGGATTTCCTCGAGATTCCTGTGTACAAACTTGTTAAACTAAAGATGTCACCGAAAAAAAGAGTTAAATATAAGTGTGGGTATATATTTGTATATCTTAGATCTGGTATAGAATTCTAGAGAACCATTTATTATAATAAATATAGTACCTATATGTGTAATATTGTCTTTAATAAAATATAAAATATTGTTTATATATGTGTAAACATATTAGACCAAGTTTGGTCACGTACAAAGTAACTCTCTTTAAACAATAAAATAAAATTTATATTAGGAAAAACTATAAGTATACATAGTTGAAGTCTATTCAAATAAATCTCTATCTCAAACAATAAAAAGGACAACAAAAAATTCAATAAGTTTCCTATGCCGGGTGTGCAAAAATATACATAAATTTTCTCCGTTTCTTTTACTTTTAGTCATCAAAAGATTGTAAAATCTGTGCTTCTTTTATTCATGTTTGAAATAGGGTCAAAATTTGGAGGCTATGGCTCATTTTTGACGAATCATCAGGGGTCTTCATCAGAATTTGTTCAACCTGAAGCACTAACCATTGTGCAGAACAGTAGTGCTCACAATTTACCCAACAAGGGGGTGGTGAAGGTACTATTCATTTGATTTACAGTGGCTACACTTCTTGTCTTTTCTCAATGGAGTTTTTTTAGTTTAATGCTTCTTCAGGGATCCAAAGATCCTCTCTAGAACACTAAACGTATTTTTTTGGTCATTTTACCTGAACCGGAGCAGATTATGACATCACTTAAAATTCTTGGAGGTTCCTTGCCCACACCCTTTCCGGATATTCAGCCGCAATTGACCGAGACAGATGAGAAGGTTTTTCTAAAAGAAACTGAAAATTCGATTGTTAAGACATAGTTTCAGAAAAATAATTCAAATAAAAATGACTTTGTGTTGATAAAGGGGTTTCGAGGAGTAAAGGAAAACAAAGCAATATCCAATGGGAACAAAACGAAATCTACAGATATGAGGGAGAATTATAGCAAATTTGGAAAGAATGCTCCAAATAATTTGAAACGTCCAATAATGACCTCTTCAAAAGAGGTTTGTCATGAATGGCTGGAAAAAGAAATCATAGGGGAATCAGGGGAATTAACTCTAAAGACATCTGCTGCATACATGAATGAAAGAAAAGAAGCATCAAAGGACAGGATTTCCTCGAGATTCCTGTGTACAAACTTGTTAAACTAAAGATGTCACCGACTTGATTAAAGAATTATTTGGTGAATAAATATTTCGATTTTCTAGATGCTGCAGTACTTGATTTTGTCCTGAAGTGGTTTTATTCGGATTGGATAAACTAACTTGTTTGCCTCCTGTTTCTGTGGCTATAGGGCCCTGAACACCAACATTTTCTTCAACGGACACACAATCTAGTTTTTGTGTAAAAGCTCCATAGTCTAATGCAGGTTCAAGTTCAGTGTGCTTGGCATATCTCTGTTATATGACCTGGGGCGAGTTGATATGAAAGGCGGCTATTTCCCACTTAGTCAATTGTAGTTTAATGCAGGTCTATGAACATTCATGCAACTGAATTCAATACTTATTGGCATAGTAGGCAGTTATTGAATTTTAACCATAATTAATGGATGCAAAAACAGGTAGAACCAACCTAACACACATTCACAGAATAGAAATACTTGACATAAAGATGAAACCAAATCAAATGCAATCAATAACGGCTCTGAATACAGGTACCAAGACCAAATTACTAGCTAAATCAGAAACACAGAGATAGCATATTAACCTGATTCAATTACTTGATATAGAATACTTCTGATCAACAGAATCCATCCTGATTCTCTACACAAATCGCAAAAACAGCATGAAAACTCTGCACATGGAATCTGACCATTGCACTACTACACTGCATAATAACGGACATTCACCATTTCACTACACTATATAATAACAGCCATAATAACAGCCACGTATGTAATCCAACCAAATGAAATGTGTCATCAAACACATTCGTAACTAACACGTACTTAAAAATTAAAAATTATTATATATGATGTGATTTGCGTTCACCTCTTTCAAATCACCTCCACAAATGTCATATGTTTAAAACAATTTGATTCGTGTCCTGATTCTCATACATTTCCCTGTCCCAAATTTCCAAATGCCCAGAGTTGAAATTCCCGTTATGGGCAGGATCTCCTTCCTCATAAGCATTGCTGGGTGTAGATCGCTGCCTTGGGTTCTTTGCACTGCTGGATGTCTCTACCCCGAAGAGAGATGGTGGCGAGCTGACACAGCAGCTGTCTGTTACTAGTAGAGCAACCCTAACTGGTTTACACGGAGACCACCCGACATAGCCAGTAATAGCTACCGGGATTGATTCAAGGTGCGGTCATTGTCTAGAGACGGGAGGCCTAGCCAACGGGCCTTGACAGTCAGAGCGATAGCTCCTATTCAGATCCGTATGCCTGGTATGCTATCTATTTCTGTGAGCTATGGGAGTAAGACTATGATAGAAAGAGGTAAGGGTTCTTCTTACTGAACATGGCCATTTGCAGGAGGGTTTTTTTTCAAAGATTGAGATTAACTTGCTGATCTCGCCTGCTTCTTCACTTCTCCCATGAATCTAATAAGACCACAATTGTAGCGTGTGCCTCTAGATAAGGGTTTGTGGCCTGCTAGATTTCAGTCAAACAATTGAAGCGCCCCCTTGTTGACGGGAAAATTTGTCCAGCCAACAGTAGGGGATCTCCCCGGTAAAAAGTCCCAATTAGACCTTAAACCGTTTGGAGTAGGGATCCCATCCGGGGTGTGGGTCCATCTACCGCTTAAGACGCCTTTCCCTTCTAGTCTCAAAAGAACCTGATTAAACCTGCGGACACACACTTATTCATAGGATACGAAATACATGATTGATGCATAGAACATGTCTACAACACTATGCGTAGCAAGAGAATGAATAAAACACCTACGCCCGAAGAGGTGCAGTTAACGACACGTCTTTGGGGTCATGCTTGCAAGGTATCTTACCATAGAAGAAATAGTTCTTAGTGGCAAGATTCCTTCTTACTTCTGAAAGATAAAACGAAATGCTAATAGACAAAGGTATTAACATTCATTTAGAAAGCAATAAAACTGAACATCATTGACACAAACATAGATAAACATGATGCATAAATGATATTATTAGAAATGCAGTTTCATTAATCATAGGATGTTCTGAAACTGTTCAGGAAATACACATAGTGCTGTCACAGCAAAATACATCATCCGACAAAGGGGTTTTAGCAAGTATTCGTATTCATATGCCTAAGAATATGGTCTTCAAATACAATACAATGTAGCTCTTGAGTCTTCCTAAAAGAAAAATCCCCTGTTACAAGCTCCCATAGGAGTATTTATAATGCCAAAACTGCCCGTTGGGCTTCCTTGACTGTTCACCTTCTTGAGCGTTGGGTTACCTTGCGACCCATTCCTTTTGCGACCTGCGACCTGAGCCGCTGTTGCGACCTCCGACCTGAGGTGTTGTTGCGATCTGCGACTTGACTGGGTCGCGGGGTCGCAGGTTGTAAGAGAATTGCCAAGATGCGACCTTGCAACCTTGCGACTAGGTCGCTGGGTCGCATAGTCGCATAAAGGTGGAAAAACATAGATATGTGACCTTGCGACCTTGCGACTAGGTTGCTAGGTTGCTGGGTCGCAAAAGGTGAAAAACCGACGAAATACGACCTTGCGACCTTGCGACTAGGTCGCTGGGTCGCGGGGTCGCAAAAAGGAGGAAAACCAAAGAAATGCGACCTTGCGACCTTGCGACTAGGTCGCTGGGTCGCGAGGTCGCAAAAGGCGGAAAAACTGAAAAGGTCCGACCCTGTGACCTTGCGACCTTGCGACTAGGTCGCTGGGTCGCGAGGTCGCAAAATGCGGAAAAAATGAAAAGGTGCTACCCTGCGACCTTGCGACTAGGTCGCTGGGTCACGGGGTCGCAAAAGGCGAGAAAAACATAGACTTGCAACCTGCGACCTCGCTAGCATCTGCTTGTTCTGAAAATGTCTCCTTGTGTGCTGGAGAAAACCTTGACTCTTATGTGTAACAGAGTGATTCCTCCTGCAATAAAATAACAGAGGTCACAGATTGAATAATAATAATGCTAAGGGCACTTTAATTAATTTGCAAAAGAGAAAACAATGAATTTAGACCCCTGTGTGGTCAAAAATTTATTAGAGATAATGGCATGTGTAGGCTTTCTCCGTGCCCTTTTTCTATCAGGATCATCATCTTCCTCACGCACGAGGTTCTCTTCACTCACGTTCTCAGTTTTCGCTATAGGTCTTCACTAAGCTTTGAGTGTTTGTAGAAGAAACTATTGATAGGATCGAATATTTTTTGTTCGTGCCATCTCCTGCTGAATGCTATCCTAGCAGGTCAGGGAAATGGCAATAGCCTGCAATGAATTTTCAGAACCACTACAACCAAATTGATCTTTGTTCATTGCCATACGCTTATAATATGCTCATACAACCATTTTCCTGTAGTTCAAGTGATCAACGGATTTGCTGGTGTCTAATCTTGTGACTTAGCAACCACAGGATAGCATAAGCGCAGAGTGACTTATTGCTGCACGAAGTTTCATGCAACAACGACATGGCCTATGTGTAAAGGTTATGGCGCTCGCGCGCATCTTAACACATGTTCCTTTTGTTGTCTACATCTTCAAACGTTGCTTCTGGATAAGTTTGAGAGCTTTAACACTGGTTAGTTCACTATCCTGTTCCGCTCGGTAATGGTCCACGAGTCCTATGATCAAATTTTTTTGGACATAATACGCTTGCATCTTCGTTTAGCTTTCAGGTCAAGAAACAATCTTTGGTGCAACTTCCTTCCTTGACCTTCTGTGTATCATGCACGAAACTCATCCATAATTCAGCAAAGTGCAACTTCCTTCCTTGAATCCTTCTGTGTATCATGCACGAAACTCATCCATAATTTAGCAGAGTGGCGTCCAGTCCTTTCTTCTACCGAATCAAAAGAAACAAATGGTTGTTTCCCAAGCGTTTCTCTTTTCCCTGGTGCATCCCACGGTAATGGCAGAGCCGATACGGCTTAATCCAAGCATCCATTCAGGACGGGATGATGTTGCCATTTCCCACGCTATCTCAGCTGAATCCACGTGCATGCACCCGGAATGGAATCGCATGCCACTTTCCACACTGTTACATCTGATTCAACGCTGTATAATACCAACACACTGTCGCCTTCAGCGAAATAATGAGATATGGGCGGTTACTGAACGCAGTGCTTTGCATGGGAAACTTCCTTTATCAACGAGCTATTCTTGCCGGAAACAGCTTGGTAAGAGCGTAATTGGTGCCGATAAATACGTTGAACCCATTTCCTCGTTGTAAACTCTGAACGTTACTATATCTGCTCCAACGTTCACCCTGATTCAAAACTTCACCTTTGCCGTGCTTGCATGCTGTTATAGTTTCATTTCGATGTTTGGCTCGAGGTTTCAAACACGAAATTTGGCCGTTATATTTATCTACGCTCCATACTTATAACTCCATGTAGAAGCGCTCGTACCAATTGGCCATGCCACAGATATAACTCCAGTCATCATATATAAATGTTCCATCTATAAGCTCCAGCCATTGTATATATAAAATTTACGTTTGGCTCCATAGGACGTACACATGGAACGTTTTGCATTCATGCAACGTAGACAAGGCTTTGGAAATTCGCATGGTGCCATGCGTACACACGCTTTTGGACCACTGACCATGTATACATATCTGCTCTAGAACCTTTAGCGTAGGTCGAACCTAGCCATCGAAATGTTTCAGTCCCCGAAATGCAATTTTATATGGTTGTGAAACTATATGAGATTTGCACCGTATAAAACGAAGTTACAACGCGCCAGGGTAGTTGTAAAGTAAACATGGCACGTTGGACTCCATGCATGACTTTGGACGTTAAATATACATAAATATATCTCCTCTACAAAGTCAAACTCCGCCCCATGCTTCGAATATAGGTTTCGATATGTATGTTCCCCATGCGTTTATCCGTAGGTTTAAAACCGAGCTGATGCCTTCATATAATTCGACGTTCCCTTTGATTATATCCGCAAAATAATGGTTATATCATCGCCTTTGTTGTTTTTGTAAATGGTTCTTGTTTCACGTCCACACATACTATTCGGCCATTAATATATATATGTTCCACATCGAAACAATGTTTGACTGCTTATATATGCTGCAATTGTTTATTACCGGATGGAATACTTCAGTAATGAAAAGCTTTGAGCTGATCAAGATATTACGTCCCATGCAAACGTGCCCATAGATTTATGCACGACATTTCCATGTTCTGTTGACCGTTCATTTGCCACAAGTTTGAAAACAGCCGACGGACCTTTGCACCCGCTCCACGTTTTAAAAAATAAAACCATTGACCGTTGGATTCCAATGCCACGTGTCCATGCGTATCTATGCCATGCAACGTTGGGCTCCATGTTCCCAACGCAAGGTTGACTGTTGTACGTGTATGTTGCTTCAACATACCCCGTGAATTGAAAAATCCATCAAACCCTTTTGCTCGAATATCTTAAAGCCGAGGAGGTTTGTATTATTTTGCTGGCCACACAATAAAACTTGCCATCAAAACCTTTTATGCTCACTTGTATAGTTATGATTAATATCTTAGTTATGAAGTTGGACCGCGGCATATGCATATGTGCTCTCAAGTATTTATCATAAGTCGAACACCTCCTATCAAACATTTGCGCCTTAGTTTTAATTATAAAACATTGACCATTTCTTTTCTCCGATTGTTAGCGCACATAGATGACAATTCCCTATGCCAAGGCCACCACCTCATAATATGAAGGCTTTTGTTTTGAAAGGTCGAGAGCAGAAATCTTCTAATCTAACCACATGGATTACCCCTTTAATATTAACCCCTTTTTATCTTGTGGTTCTGGAGGCTCTCTTTGCATATGCATCAATGCACCTAGCTACAAAAGGTGTATGCATTTAAACAGGACCCTTTAGGTTCAATCTGACCTTCTCCATCTCATATGGTCCCACATACCCAAAATTTATGAATATGAAAGAGTAAAGGAGACTAGGGTTGTAAGACCATTTTATTGCTCCACGTGGTACTCCTTGTAGCATAATTAATTCCACACTACGTAGCTTAAGATCCATAATGTTGCTTCAAAATGGGTGCGCTCACATGTTTGAAACCTTGTCGTTGGCTTGCCATAGAAACACGTATGCTTTTGCACTGCTGCCCGACACGAGCACGCCTTGAAATGAGATTGTCATTCTGTAGGGAAATCTCCTAGGTCGGATATGCTCACCAGGCTATACTTCAGGCTAGATTCATCGAAGTGGCGAAACATGTTTCTTTGAGTGCGCCCATCGACATTGAGATGGTATAATGCAAGATCTGACATTTCCAATAGAGCGCTTTAAAGCATCTGGTGTGCACTAGTGAAGAACTCTTTTGCATAAGTGACATAGAAGGTTCTCTCTGATCAACATGTATCACACTATTCCCCTTTTAACAGTACTGATCGTTCGCTCCTGCTCCTCCCCTGCTCCATGGCTTTGACCTCGTTGTTTAGCCCAATTTTATTTCCCTTGATGTCGTGACATGACGGAGGAGTTTGTCACCCGTGGGGTCAACCTGCGTGGGATATTACAACATCATAATTACTCTTCAATAATGATAACCACGGATAAAACACATGAAACTAACAAGCTTAAGAGAAGCATTCAAACAATATGCTTAATGACCTACAACAGGAGGGCTTTTACTCGTCAATACACACACGGTTCTTGTTCAAGCATATGCATGGCAATCTCATTATACATGGCGCGACTGTGATAAGAATGTTCGAGCGTACGCTAGATGGTCCCTCCCACATATGGCGTGATGCAGCGACAACATCGAGTAATGGTGATGAGACAACTCGTGAGGGGTTAGAGATAGGTCGATGGGATGTCATTGACTGCAGGTCAGGTGAAAGACTTTAACGCCTAGGTGAATAGAGGGGGAACCCGAAATTTTAAATATACCCAAAATTTTGGGTGGTGTTGTAGCGGCTACAACAAATGGCGAACCACTGGTAGAATCCAGCATCTCTGTCAATATCACCACAATAGTCTGAGTCCAGATAATGATGCAAGGGAATATTGAACCAGTTCCATGGGTACCCTTTGTATTACTTTGGCCCTTTACAGGTATGCCTAATCCTTGTGCCTCAACTAAGTCCCGCTATTCAGAAACACATCAAAGAGAAAGCTCACAGACGCCAGTAGCTTGATGATGATGTGAAGAGCAAGGCACTGGGTTTATTATTCTCAAGATTTTTAAAGTAAGCTTTTGGTGTTGCTCCGCTACCAGCAGGCCTGGACAGTACCCCGGTGGAGTCACTTCAAGAAATCACAAACGTTGCTCCGTTTCCAGCGAGCCTGGTCAGTACCCCGACGGAGTCGTTGCATTACCTCTCTGTGCAGGAAGCCTTTCTCGATCCTTTACCCTTATTTGTTTCATGTGCTTACAACACTTATTTTCATGTGCTCGTGGCACTTATTTTCATGTGCTCATGGCACTTATTTTTCATGGGTGGATGAGGGATCCCGACTTATTTTATGAGCAAGAGAGGTTGTTTCTCGTGTTACAGAAACTGAAAGATATCCTGATTTGGGTTTGCCCTTGTGTCGAACCTTCACATCCCATTCACCACAATAGGCGAAGCGTGCAGACAAATCATTAAAACGTCCAAGACTATGCTGCGCACAAATTTTAGACTTACGAGTATGGGCCATTTCAAACTCGTTAGGTCTCCCACAATCAACCGGCTCGTATCTCCCAGGCTAAATAATTTTAGACTCATAGGCATCTTGTTGAGAATGCGACTTCAATGACTTGTCCTAAGAGAGCTGCCTCTTGAGATAGCTACCGCAACCTCACACAAACAATGGAGTTACTGCTTCAGCAATCAGGGCAAACAAGACTGCAAGGTGATAGGGTTGTAATGAGGGCTAGTGCAGTGGCAGGTGACATGACAGAAATGATGTGAGGAAGAGAGAGTATTATGCAGTGTAAAAGGCGAGGTTTCAGGATGAAATGCAATGCCATGTGCGAGAACGATCAACCAGTTGTAAGTGGCCAAGAGGCGCAATACAAGCAATGATTATTTATGCAACAACAAGCAAATGGAAAGGAAATGAAAGAAAATACTTGTAACATGATGATGCCTAAAATATTAATCGTAAACAAAACAACAAACACACTTTTAAACTATGAAATAAAAATTTTGCAAGTAAACCTAATTAACTTTGAACTTAAAATTTTTATTGCAGGTTCTAGGTAGCCTACACCTAAACCCTAGTTGAACCAATGATGCGGTCAGGTTATGTAAAATCAGTTTTCCAGTGTAGCCACCGCATTAATTTGCATCCTGCAACGACAAAAATGATCAAGATCAGAGCCAGTATCCAAAAAAGTGCAGTAGCAACAAAATTTACCTGAGGAGCAGGTGCAATGGCACGACGATCATAGATACCTACCAAAGAACATGCTAGAACAGATTGTGCAGGCTGAATCCCACTTTCATCTTGATACATAGCAATATGTTCTCGAAACTCAACATTTATAAACAACCCATCATCATTCATGCACAATCCTAGGTCTGACGGGAGGGGTTTAAGATGCCTCCTGTTTGTAGGCGCATCAACCGAATAGGTTTGGTCGATTTGACCGGAAATCTCATCATGGTGTTGAGGACCATCAGTTTTATGGAATGGAAACAATAAGCAAGTGCCAGGCAAATTATAGATGCATGCGCATCCAAGTGTAGAAGGCCTAGTTTTGAAAATCCTAGTCCGGGGTTGCTCCTGGGTTTGGTCGAGGGTATGGGGATCTGAATCCACATTAAGTGGAGCCTGAAAATTCTCACCGCCTTGAATAAACTCTGGACCTTTGATCGGAGTGCTTCCCAACTTTGATGGTTGGGCGAGGTTAACAGGCGAATGGATGTGATCATGCATTATGGTGGGTTGCAAAATGTCAGTGGGCTTTGTATCAATTTGGTCCAATGTTTGCACACTGACAGATTGATAATCCAGAATTTCGGATTCTCCAGATTTTCTAGGATGGGGTGAATTCGACGCGTTTATGCTGGAAGGAGCATGGTACTGGGGATTTTTCATTTCAAAAACGTTCGGCAGAAGCTGACGCATTTCGATTTTCTGGTGGATACTTGAATCTTCCCAAAGCGGATCATCAAATTCTGGTGTCTTCGTATGGTCAGCAAAGAGATTTGAGTGATGGTCGTCAGCGGTACGATTGGATATGTTTTCAGATAAGGAGTGATCGCTGCAACCATCGGTTTGGTCAAGTTCGGTACCTAGCAAGTTAGGCTCCCTGGGGTTTACCCACTAGGATGGATCGATAATGGGGACATCTTGAAATTGTTCAGACGGGGAATCGCTCCTATGGTTGTCTAAATATCCCAAGTGAGAAAAATTAGATTTAAAAGATTCATCGATTTTGGACTGTGATTGTGAAACACCATCTGCGTGCTTATGATTGTTGCCAATAACAGTATAAGGAAATTTTGAATGTCTCGAAGAAATTACTGGTGTGGCGAGATCGAGAAACAAACTAGGAAATAATGAACGAAAAGATTGAATCGCAGGGGTCTTAACCACACGAGGCTTTTCAACACGCACATCCGTGTCGTTCAGAGGACACAATGATTTGACAGGCCTTGTAAGGGAATAAACTTTATGCGGGGTAGGAGTCGATTCATAATACGTATGTGAACCAGATTCATAATCCGAATCTGAACTAGATTCATAATCTGAATGTGAACCAGATTCGTCATCTGAATCTGGACGAGATGCATAATCCAAATATGAACCAGATTCATAATCCGAATCTGAACCAGATTCATAATCCGAATGTGAACTAGATTCATCATCCGAATGTGAACCAAATTCATAATTTGAATGTGAACTATATTTAGGACTAAGTCCAGGGAGGCATCGAGTGGGCTCGGGGTAGGTTTCATGAGCCAAAAGAGATAATGAGCCACTAAGGTGTTCAGATTCGACATGGTACGTGAAAGACTCAAGGTCAGAACAGCCATTGACTCGCGGGTTGGCATAGGGGAGACTAGGCTCAGGTCGGGTTGCTAACTGAAATGGTTCAAGGGAAACGAGAATCACATATGCGAACTATTCTCTTAGCAACCTCCAATCGACATCCTTTTCAGGGAACTCAAAACAATAATGAACGAATCGGATAGAGAACTCATCTAAAGATTCCTGAGGTTCCATTCTAATGTCATTTATCTTTAGTAAAACGTTATGAAAATCATACATGTGAAAAGCTTGTTGTAATTCACTGGTGAGTTGTTCAAATGAATGGACGGAAGATTCGAGCAAAGTGCAGCACCATTGCTTAGCATGACCTTCGAGAGTGAGGAAGAAAAGCAAACACAACAAACCCTCATCGTCAATTTCATAGCACTCACCAAAGTCACAAAAATCTGAACAGTGTTGGGCTATGGACACCCCATTTTCACCATCAAATTTTAACTGGGACAAGTGATACATAAGTTTATCGGGGATGAAGTATCCAGGTTCATAAAACTCCGACAAACATCTCGGGAGAATGATTTGGTAACGAGCCATTACAGATATGAGATTAACTGCAGGCTCTAAGGGCTCAGCTTGTCATCTGGCCCCCCCCTTTTCGTTAAACATCTGGTCGGAGGTTCAGGCCCTCCTTCTAGCGCCAAATCTGTTGACGGGAAATTTTTTCCAGCCAACAGTAGGGGATCTCCCCGATAAAAAGTCCCAATTAGACCTTAAACCGTTTGGAGTAGGGATATCATCCGGGGTGTCGGTCCGGCTACCGCTTAAGACGCCTTTCCCTTCTGGTCTCAAAAGAACCTGATTAAACCTGCAGACACACACTTATTCATAGGATACGAAATACATGATTGATGCATAGAACATGTCTACAACACTATGCATAGCAAGAGAATGAATAAAACACCTACGCCCGAAGAGGTGCAGTTAACGGCACGTCTTTGGGGTCATGCTTGCAAGGTATCTTACCATAGAAAAAACAGTTCTTAGTGGCAAGATTCCTTCTTACTTCTCAAAGATAAAACGAAATGCTAATAGACAAAGGTATTAACATTCATTTAGAAAGCAATAAAACTGAACATCATTGACACAAACATAGATAAACATGATGCATAAATGATATTATTAGAAATGCAGTTTCATTAATCATAGGATGTTCTGAAACTGTTCAGGAAATACACATAGTGCTGTCACAGCAAAATACATCATCCGGCATAGTCGCAAAAAGGTGGAAAAACATAGATATGCGACCTTGCGACCTTGCGACTAGGTCGCTAGGTCGCTGGGTCGCAAAAGGCGAAAAACCGACGAAATGCGACCTCGCGACCTTGCGACTAGGTCGCTGGGTCGCGGGGTCGCAAAAAGAAGGAAAACCAAAGAAATGTGACCTTGCGACCTTGCGACTAGGTCGCTGGGTCGCGAGGTCGCAAAAGATGGAAAAACTGAAAAGGTGCAACCTTGTGACCTTGCGACCTTGCGACTAGGTCGCTGGGTCACGAGGTCGCAAAAGGTGGAAAAACTGAAAAGGTGCGACCCTGCGACCTTGCGACTAGGTCGCTGGGTCGCGGGGTCGCAAAAGGCGAGAAAAACATAGACGTGCGACCTGCGAGCTCGCCAGCATCTGCTTGTTCTGAAAATGTCTCCTTGTGTGCTGGAGAAAACCTTGGCTCTTATGTGTAACAGAGTGATTCCTCCTGCAATAAAATAACAGAGGTCACAGATTGAATAATAATAATGCTAAGGGCACTTTAATTAATTTTCAAAAGAGAAAACAATGAATTTAGACCCCTGTGTGGTCAAAACTTTATCAGAGATAATGGCATGTGTAGGCTTTCTCCGTGCCATTTTTCTGTCAGGATCATCATATTCCACACGCACGAGGTTCTCTTCACTCACGTTCTCAGTTTTCGCTATAGGTCTTCACTAAGCTTTGAGTGTTTGTAGAAGAAACTATTGATAGGATCGAATATTTTCTGTTCGTGCCATCTCCTGCTGAATGCTATCCTAGCAGGTCAGGGAAATGGCAATAGCCTGCAATGCATTTTCAGAACCACTACAACTAGATTGATCTTTGTTCATTGCCATACGCTTATAATATGCTCATACAACCGTTTTCCTGCAGTTCAAGTGATCAGCGGATTTGCTGGTGTCTAATCTTGTGACTTAGCAACCACAGGATAGCATAAGCGCAAAGTGACTTACTGCTGCACGAAGTTTCATGCAACAACGACATGGCCTATGTGTAAAGGTTATGGCGCTCGCGCGCATCTTAACACATGTTCCTTTTGTTGTCTACATCTTCAATCGTTGCTCTTGTATAGGTTTGATAGCTTTAACACTGGTTAGTTCACTATCCTGTTCCGCTCGGTAATGGTCCACGAGTCCTATGATCAAATTTTGTCGGACAGAATATGCTTGCATCTTCGTTTAGCTTTCAGGTCAAGAAACAATCTTTGGCGCAACTTCCTTCCTTGACCTTCTGTGTATCATGCACGAAACTCATCCATAATTCAGCAGAGTGCAACTTCCTTCCTTGAATCCTTCTGTGTATCATGCACGAAACTCATCCATAATTTAGCAGAGTGGCATCCAGTCCTTTCTTCTGCCGAATCAGAAGAAACAAATGGTTGTTTCCCAAGCGTTTCTCTTTTCCCTGGTGCATCCCACGGTAATGGCAGAGCCGATACGGCTTAATCCAAGCATCCATTCAGGACGGGATGATGTTGCCATTTCCCACGCTATCTCAGCTGAATCCACGTGCATGCACCCGGAATGGAATCACATGCCACTTTCCACGCTGTTACATCTGATTCAACGCTGTATAATACCAACACACTGTCGCCTTCAGCGAAATAATGAGATATGGGTGGTTACTGAACGCAGTGCTTTGCATGGGAAACTTCCTTTATCAACGAGCTATTCTTGCTGGAAATAGCTTCGTAAGAGCGTAATTGGTGCCGATAAAGACGTTGAACCCATTTCCTCGTTGTAAACTCTGAACGTTACTATGTCCGCTCCAACGTTCACCCTGATTCAAAACTTCACCTTTGCCGTGCTTGCATGCTGTTATAGTTTCATTTCGATGTTTAGCTCAAGGTTTCAAACACGAAATTTGGCCGTTATATTTATCTACGCTCCATACTTATAACTCCATGTAGAAGCGCTCATACCAATTGGCCATGCCGCAGATATAACTCCAGTCATCATATATAAATGTTCCATCTATAAGCTCCAGCCATTGTATATATAAAATTTACGTTTGGCTCCATAGGACGTACACATGGAACGTTTTGCATTCATGTAACGTAGACAAGGCTTTGGACATTCGCATGGCGCCATGCGTACACACGCTTTTGGACCACTGACCATGTATACATATCTGCTCTAGAACCTTTAGCGTAGGTCGAACCTAGCCATCGAAATGTTTCAGTCCCCGAAATGCAATTTTATATGGTTGTGAAACTATATGAGATTTGCACCGTATAAAATGAAGTTACAACGCGCCAGGGTAGTTGTAAAGTAAACATGGCACGTTGGACTCCATGCATGACTTTGGACGTTAAATATACATAAATATATCTCCTCTACAAAGACAAACTCCGCCCCATGCTTCGAATATAGGTTTCGATATGTATGTTCCCCATGCGTTTATCCATAGGTTTAAAACTGAGCTGATGCCTTCATATAATTCGACGTTCCCTTTGATTATATCCGCACAATAATGGTTATATCATCGCCTTCATTGTTTTTGTAAATGGTTCTTGTTTCACGTCCACACATACTATTCGGCCATTAATATATATATGTTCCACATCGAAACAATGTTTGACCGCTTATATATGCTGCAATTGTTTATTACCAGATGGAATACTTCAGTAATGAAAACCTTTGAGCTAATCAAGATATTATGTCCCATGCAAACGTGCCCATATATTTATGCGCCACGTTTCCACGTTCTGTTGACCGTTCATTTGCCACAAGTTTGAAAACAACCGACGGACCTTTGCACCCGCTCCACGTTTTAAAAAATAAAACCATTGACCGTTGGATTCCAATGCCACGTGTCCATGCGTATCTATGCCATGCAACGTTGGGCTCCATGTTCCCAACGCAAGGTTGACTGCTGTATGTGTATGTTGCTTCAACATACCCCGTGAATTGAAAACTCCATCAACCCCTTTTGCTTGAATATCTTAAAGCCGAGGAGGTTTGTATTATTTTGCTGGCCACACAATAAAACTTGCCATCAAAACCTTTTACACTCACTTGTATAGTTATGATTAATATCTTAGTTATGAAGTTGGACCGCGGCATATGCATATGTGCTCTCAAGTATTTATCATAATTCGAACACCTCCTATCAAACATTTGCGCCTTAGTTTTAATTATAAAACATTGACCATTTCTTTTCTCTGATTGTTAGCGCACATAGATGACAATTCCCTATGCCAAGGCCACCACCTCATAATATGAAGGCTTTTGTTTTGAAAGGTCGAGAGCAGAAATCTGCTAATCTAACCACATGGATTACCCCTTTAATATTAACCCCTTTTTATCTTGTGGTTCTGGAGGCTCTCTTTGCATATGCATCAATGCACCTAGCTACAAAAGGTGTATGCATTTAAACAGGACCCTTTAGGTTCAATCTGACATTCCCCATCTCATATGGTCCCACATACCCAAAATTTATGAATATGAAAGAGTAAAGGAGACTAGGGTTGTAAGACCATTTTATTGCTCCACGTGGTACTCCTTGTAGCATAATTAATTCCACACTACGTAGCTTAAGATCCATAATTTTGCTTCAAAAGGGGTGTGCTCACATGTTTGAAACCTTGTCGTTGGCTTGCCATAGAAACACGTATGCTTTTGCACTGCTGCCCGGCACGAGCACGCCTTGAAATGAGATTGTCATTCCATAGGGAAATCTACTAGGTCGGATATGCTCACCGGGCTATACTTCAGGCTAGATTCATCGAAGTGGCGAAACATGTTTCTTTGAGTGTGCCCATCGACATTGAGATGGTATAATGCAAGATCTGGACATTTCCAATATAGCGCTTTAAAGCATCTAGTGTGCACTAGTGAAGAACTCTTTTGCATAAGTGACATAGAAGGTTCTCTCTGATCAACATGTATCACACTATTCCCCTTTTAACATTACTGATCATTCGCTCTTGCTCCTCCCCTGCTCCGCGACTTTGACGTCGTCGTTGAGCCCAATTTTATTTCCCTTGATGTCGTGACATGACGGAGGAGTTTGTCACCCATGGGGTCAACCTGCATGGGATATTACAACATCATAATTACTCTTCAATAATGATAACCACAGATAAAACACATGAAACTAACAATCTTAAGAGAAGCATTCAAACAATATGCTTAATGACCTACAGCAGGAGGGCTTTTACTCATCAATACACACAAGGTTCTCGTTCAAGCATATGCATGGCAATCTCATTACACATGGCGCGACTGTGGTAAGAATGTTCGAGCATACGCTAGATGGTCCCTCCCACATATGGTGTGATGCAGAGACAACATCGAGTCATGGTGATGAGACAACTCGTGAGGGGTTAGAGATAGGTCGATGGGATGTCGTTGACTGTAGATCAGGTGAAAGACTTAACGCCTAGGAGAATAGAGGGGGAACCCGAAATTTTAAATATACCCAAAATTTTGGGTGGTGTTGTAGCGGCTACAACACCCCTGTATAGTACCCTTGTACAGTGTTGTCTGTGGCGGGGTAACAGAAAGCGTAAGGTCAGATTGTCTCTCGCTACCAATTGTAGACTCCTGAAGGGCATGCGGGCATAGTCTTCCGGTAGAGATCAATAGCCATGACCTGGCGGCCCACCAATGTTCTTTGTATACAGCTGATAAATCAAACATATACACAAAAAGAAAAAAGAGGGATTGATTCACCGGGTTGATAAGCACCTTACTGGGTGAGCAGGTGAGAGTGAGCAGTCATGGGCGAGCATTTCATTAGCCCCACAGCAAGAGTGGCTCCCTGATCCAATTGTTATTCCGCCACTTTACCCAGATCCACCAGTTCCTACTATTTTTCCTGATCTGCATGAAATTGGCAAGAATGTTGATCCGATCAGAGTAAACGAGAATGAATGAGGCCTCGCTCAGGTACAGGAGCATGGAAGCTAGTTACCATACAGAAATCGTACCTGGAACATGTGGAATTCGTAGGCGTAATGCTTTTCCTGCACCCTTGCTAACGCCATTACCATTTTTCAAAGTGGACCTGCTAGAAAATCTTCGTTCGAGGTCATCGACCGCTGCAAGAAAATCTGGCAACCGTCTTCCTTCCGCTGCAAGAAAATCTGGTCCAGTTCTTCAACCGCTACCCTGCCCTGCCCTGCTCTGCTCTTTGACAACTGGAACAAAATCTGGTCCAGTTCTTCGACCGCTTCCTTGCCCTGCCCTGCTCTTTGACAACTGGAACATGCATGCAGATTTTAATAAAAATTCTATGCGCAGAAATTGTCCAAACATTTTATGCTTACTAATTAATGCTAGCATTAATCAATAGAAACTAGAAAAATAAGAATCAAGAGGAATCAAGTTACATTTAACCTAAGTTTTCGTAGGTCTGGCCTCGATATGAGGCCAAATAAGACCTCCAAATTGTGGATTGTTCCTTATCAGCGGCAGGGAGAAAATTGTCAATTTGGATTGGTCCTTATCGGCGGCAGGCAGAAAATTGTCTTTAAAAACTTTATATTAATAAAATGTCTCCATCTCATTTTCCTCCAGCGACTAACAAAAAAACCCAAAAGCGATTACAATAGTCCCTGCCATGCCGCAGGCGGCAGGGACTAATAAAGCAAAGGAAAAATGTCATTACACCTTGGAGATCATGAGGTGGCTTCACAGAATTACAAACTCCATTTTCGCAGCCACGTATTTAAGAAAAGATGAAATTATATTATTTCCAAGTGTTCCCGAGAGGACCACTTGTCCCCAAGTTGTAGCTAGATGCTACCCGTTATTTTGTTGGGTAAGTATAAAGGATGTTGGACCATACCAAACAAAAATGAAACATTTATTATGGCTAGGTGTAACATAGCCATAGGTAGACATATTATTCAAGGATGGTCATGTGTCCCTCTTAGGCATATGATTCAAGGATGGTCATGTGTAGGAGGTCAGTAAAAAGTTTTCGGTGGGTCAAATTTGTGTCAAGCTTATCCTTACGCTAAAATTTGATATTTTGCAAAACAAATTCTTATAAATTTACATGCATTTACCTTTTTACATTATTTCTCCCAACATTCACATGGACTTGAAAACGTGAAACATAAATTTTTTAAAGAAAAAAACACAACTTGGAGAAATTTAATGCTCCCAACATTATGTGATTGAAATGAATTTCCAAGTTTGATTGGATCCAACGAAAATATTTTCACATCAATTTGAATTTTCTTTTATCGCCACTTTTAATTCTAAGTGCTCTCCAAAAATATGAATCCCTTGAATGTTTCTTTTGGTTTTTTCTTGTATTTTATCTAAGAAATTCAAAAATGTTTGGTATCATGTTCATTTAAACAACAATCAAGATGAAATTAGTGTTACATGATATTGATTGGAATCTTTATTGGTATTTTGTGTTAAAAGCTTTTCATGACTATCCAAGAATTTTATTTCCATGTTTTTATTTTAGCACATGTTCTTTATAGACTTTACCAAGTTCATGCATTAGAAAATAAAATGTTGTTGCGAATGAAATGACAATGATTAAACATCAGACCTTAGATTATTTGTTTTCACAAGTTATCTACAACTTGGAATTTTGAGCATGTAACTTAGTTGGCATGATTCTGCATAAGTTTTCCATGAAGGTTGAATACTATGTTAATAAGGTGTTCTTTTATATGGTGACATTTTATTTTATTTTTTCTATAGGTCATCTAACTACATAGTGGCCACTATCACCTAACTGAAGAAAAATTGTTCGATTTTCTTGCTTGTATGGGGGGAAATGGCTTTGACATTTCTGATTTAGAGGTATATGTTGTAAAACTTCTTTATAATATACTTTAGTTTACATTATAGTTTTCATTTTATTTCATGTCTTACACTCTACATTGTATTTTCTTTTGTTTTCAAAAAAGAAACTCAATATTGATGGTATGAATTAGAAAGAATTGAAGAAAGAGGAGAGCGATAACACTAGAGCGACAAATGCAAAATAGAGAAGGAAGAGAACCATTCTAGTGATACCCTTAGAGAAAATATCTTGCATAAGAGACACACATAGAGATTGATGATTAAGTCTTCAGAGTTGGTGAATTCACTTGCAATGCCTTAGCAACACAATGATAATGTTTTGAAGTGATGAAACATAATTTCATGTGTAAATTGTAGTCCAACCAATATTAAGCTTGAAAATCATATTGTAATACTTTAACGTTTCATATAATATAATTTATGTGGTTTAAATTATTTATAGCTACACTTGATATTGTTTAATATTTTAATTAACATATGCAACTCTGCATTTTCATATTATATGAACATGCACATTAAACGACATTTTTTAAATTTAGTCGCAAGATCATACTAATTAATTTATGTTGTTTAATAATGAACACATAAAACCGATCTAAAACTAGTAAATTAATATTTTAAATTGATTAATGATAAACACAAATGAATAGAATATATGACTAAATTAGTCATTTATAATGATTATTAAACAAAGTAAATGAAATGAATATAAACTACTAAATTAGTTGTTTATATAATGAATATGGAACTAAACATAGTTACCGATAAAACGGGAACTGTTACCTCAAAACGAGAATTCTAGCAAAAAAAACTCAAAACACATGAAAAAACGACTCAAAATTGAAAAGTGTGTCTTCCAAAATGCACTCTTTTTTTCAAGGGTCAAATTTCAACATTTTTTAAAATTATGCTAAAAACCAAAATTTTTCTTAAAAAAAGGATTGAAAAAACACCCTCTAAACAAAAAAAATGTTGATGGTGGAATAACATCGCCAATTTTTTGTGTGCAAAAAACAACTTGAAAACGAAAAGTGTTGATGCTGGAATAACATCGCCAATTTTTTGTGTGTAAAAAGAATCCTGAGAATGAAAAGTGTTGTTGCTGGAATAACGTCGTCAATTTTTTTTGTGCAAAAACACCTTGAAAACGAAAAGTGTTAATGTTGGAATAACGTCTTTTTTTTTTGGTAAATTGTCAACAATTTTTAATAATGAAATTAAAGATAAAATATCACAACTCTAGAAAACTGGAAAATTTCAATGATAAACATGACATTAAATATGAAATATCAAAAGTATTAAAATTGCAACAATTTTTCCGCATGGTATCAAAGATAATCTATTATCGTGTCTCTGAAAAGCCTTGAAAATTGAAGGATGACATTCAAGATAAAAGATCACCTTTATGAAAATAAAATTCCAACCATTTTTAGGCATGGTATTAAAGATAAAATATCACTTGTACAAATAAAAAACTATTATAAAAATTTCAAAAAAAAAAAATTCAAAAGAAAATAAAAACACAATCGACAACCCGCGATGCTGGGGTCCTCAAGGCTCAGCCAACGGGCAACGTAGAGCTGCCAACACCCTGTTTCCCGTCAGCTGAGCCCTGCAGTGCCCAGGGTGTTGGCAGTGCAATTTATTCCAAAATTTAATTAATTTTTTTATTTTTTATTTTATTTTTTTGTTTATTTTATTATTATTTTCTTTTAAATTTTTTTATAATATATATATATATATATATATATATATATATATATATATATATATATATATATATATATATTAAAATTTTGTTATTTGTTTTTTTCTTTTTATTATTAACTTTTTAACTCATTTTTTAATTTTTAATTTTTTTTTCTAATTATTATTTTTTTTTAATTTAATATTTTTGTTTTTTTCGAAATTTAATTTTTAAAAAATTGTTTTTTTATTTTTTTTAATTTAATTTAATTTTTTTTTAATATGTGTGTGTGTTTATTTTACCTTTTTTTTTTAATTTAAATTTTTTTTCATTTTAAAATTTTTATTTGAACGTTGTTTTTTATTTTTTTATTTTAGTTTTTTTATTTTAATTTTCGAATTTTAATTATTTTAATTTTAGTATTTTGATTATTTGAATTTTTTTTTTTAATTTTAATTAGTTTTAAATTTCTTTTCATCTTTTTATTTTATTTTATCATTTTCTTTAGTTATAATGTTTTTTTTTTTAACTTGAAAAAAATTGTCTTTTTTGGTTAATTTTTATTTTTTGTCTTTAAATTATGAGTTTCTTTGAATTTTTTATTTGTTTATTTTTTTTATTTTTTTCTAATGTTTTTGTTTAAAGTTTTTATTTTGACAAGTTTTTTTTTGTTTTTTTTAACACTTTTATTGGTTTTTTTTAATATTATTTTATATTTGATTTTTTTTTGTTGTGTTTTTTAATTTTACTTTTTTGTCTTATTACCAAGATGAAAATACCACTCTAAACAAAAATGATTGATGTTGCATCATATTTAAAAAAAATATTAAAGAAAATTTGAAGTTCCAAAAATATACTAAAAAAAACAAGTTATTCTACATCACCACTTTTCAAAATCGACATGAAAATCGTGACATTTAAAAAAAAAAGTCATAAGAAAATATAAAGTGCCAAAACTCTGCTGAAAAAAGGGGTGATTCTCCATCACCACTTTTCAAAATCGGGTGTTTGTCTTGCTACCTCAAAAAAATGGGTACCAGATAATCTTCTTGTTTGATCGGTAACTATGTTACTACCAAAAAAAGATAAATTACTACTACAAATGATAAATTTGTTATTACAAATCACAACTAAATTTTTCGTATATATGACCATTAGTAGCTAATTTACAGTATCTTATAACATGACTAAAATTTAGTCATATTTATTTGGTTATTAATTGGTATCAAATCATGACTAAAATTTGCATATATATGACTAATAGTAGCTAATTTACAGTGTCTTATAACATGACCAATATTTTGGTCATTAATTGGTTTTCTTGGGTGATCATATAGTAATATATTTCGTCATTAATTGTGAAAATTAATTAATAAATCAATGACTAAATTTGATCTGAAAATGAAACTATTTGTATCTACTGTTTAAAGTATCCATTTTCATTTAATTAAGTGTGCAAAGTGTTTATCATGTCTTGCAAATTAAACAAAGTGTTTTTTGTAACTATTTTTGAGTTTATGTGTGAGGGAAGGTTAATTAAAATTAATGTTTAACATCTTAAATCAGAAATACACAGCAGCATAACTTCACCATAACAAAAATGCAACATGATGAGGCAGTTCACCCCTCCTGGGCTACATCTGTCGAGTCCAAGGCTCCCAATGGGCATGTCGTTGCTCTATTAAGTTGCTCAAACTGGTTTTACAGTGAGAAATAAGCCTAAACAGGCTGAAAAAGTAGTGAAATTGAATTCAGACGATAGAAATAAGCTAAGAATGGGTTTTATTTCACCTCAAATAGTGAAGTGTATCCCAATGCAGCTCCATTTCCCTCATGGCCCGGATGGCTCTCCAAGCTTCCCTGAAGAAAAAATGGTTGAATAACACCTTTTTTGACTTTGAAACCTGTCCTAAACTCTCTAGAATGCTCAGAATACCCAAAATTCACCAAAATTTCATCCAAATTGGATCAATATTGAGAAAGATATGATGAAAACAAATTTCTGCCCAATGTCCCCTTGAAAACCTCCACTAAATGTGGAGAAATTGCAGTTAGGAGAGCTAAACTGGCTAACTCTCTGAAATTAGTGGAATCCACTCCAAATTCATCGGCAGTTAAGAAGGAAACCACCATCTAAACTGTTGAAATGACATGAACCATAACTGTTTTTTAATAACTGTGGCATTTAATGTAACATATATCATGGCCACATGGCGGTAGCTATTAACTGCTGGGTAGATATATTTGATGTCGTGCTCTTGGTCACAAAGGTAGGGTCGTATGGTGTCAGACTAGCCCTAAGCGGCTAGCCCTTTAGTTTTCTGCCCGATTTAAATTTAAGACATAAATACATGTGGCCCACCAATATAACTAAGAACTTGTTTGTAGACGGATTGGTGAGGCATTTACGCTGATAGGCGGTAGGTCCATGGTTCAAATCCCACTGACTATAAAATCATTTACATAGACAATTTCTCCACCTGCCTAGGGCCACGTGGTGGCCTCCAGGCTTGCCACGTGGCACCTGCTGATTGGCCCTAAAAAAACAAATCAAACCATCAATGAATCACAAAATGCCAAATGTTGAAGCCTCATTTTCCCATATGGAATATTCCAAGGAATATTATTTTTTTAATATTTCCAAAGTCAAAGTCAACCTTGGTCAAACTAGATTTTTGAAGGAAACTGGAAACTTCAAACCTGCTTAACTTTCACATATGACGTCGGAGTTGAGTGTCATTCACGGCACCAGAATCATAGCAATGAGGCGTATTTTGTCTTTCAGGTTTCAGCCAATTCTGAACAATTCCATTTTTGAGCATTTTTTCGACTTGGACATGATCACCTGATCACACCTCCCAAATGGGAAGGTTTTGGACACCAAAAGCTCTCTGATTTACAGAAATTGAAGATGAAGAGACTGATTCTCCACTCTTCTTACCTTCAACCATTGAAATCTTCCTAACTTCATCAAATTTAGCTTCTCTTAAAAAGATAAATTCTTCCTTGAATCCGCTAACCGACTGTTGCTAACATTAACTGAGTCATGATGCAAATTTCTGAGATTTTTTGAATAGCAACTATAATTTGTAGAAATAATATTGTTTCTACGATGGTCTAACTTCAAAGGAATCTGAAATTGAGATTCACCTTGCCAACTGTCCTCATGGTGAATTTTTGTCGATTGAGCCATGTACTTGCGTCGAATCCCAACCAAGTTTTCTTGCCATACCAACCTGCCATTCTGAAACCAACATTGACCCATGCTAAACTTTGTGTCCTTATTGTTTGCATTCTTTTCCATTTCTTGGATTCTTGCACCACTTTGCACCAACACTTTGTTCTTTGCACTGATTGACACCAATGGCACTTTCTACAACATCTTGTCATCTTCCATAGACGACTTGCTTTCAGGATGAAACATATCATCATTTAGATCAGCAATAACATGAAAAGGATAATGAACAAAATCTTTTTTCTTAACCATCAACAAAGTCAAATTTTTAATTGCATTGACAAGCCTTTTCAATTGCCTTGCGTTGACTAAAGAAGATTCTAGCTTCTTCCGATGTGCTCTCACAATAAACTCTTTTCCATCCTTGAACATATGATACTTGTTCTCATGGTGATGGAAGTTCACTTTTCTGTCATATAAATATGGACTACCTAACACAACACATGTAATGTCAAGTGGTACCACATCTAATTCAACTAAATCAACATAATGAGTTGTTATGGCGAAGTGCAACATGCACTTTCTTCAGACTTGTAAATTAGCATCCTTGCAAATCCATCCAAGTGGGTTTGGCTTTGGATGAGGTATGGTCTCAAGTTTCCGCTTCTTGACTAAGTCTTCTGAGATGAAATTTTCTTGAGACCCACTATCAAATAGTTTGTCTATCTTTGTGTGTTTGGCTATTATCCTTACATGAAACAGCTCTATCCTCCTCTCTTCGTTTTGAGCTTCTATGTGACAGTTTAACATGATAGAACTGGGATTTGTTTCATTTCCAATCTCTTTCCCCTTTATATTTTTTAGTACCATGGCTGTGCTTTTAGTTTCGTCACCTTATTTAGACCCTAAGTCTTGTTCAGCAGTTGCAACCGTTTTTCCCTTTTCTTTGGCCTTATCTTTGTTTTTTTTTTTTTATGGTTTCAGCTCCGGATGAAGTTTCCATCAATGGTCTTCATCGTGGCTTGCATTGGAATATTTTTTACAAAAGAACTTTCCCTTTTCTTTCATAGAGTTTGCATTTATTTTCCTCCCTTTTCCTTTAAATTCACTATCCATACTCCCATCAAAATATTGTTTCCCTCTAGCCTCTAAATGCGTAGCTTGTACACAAAATTCGTCTGGACTAGTAGGATTGAACATAAGGATAGTATGTATAAGGTAATTGTGAAAACCTCCTATATATTTCAGCAAATTATGTTGACTATGCAAATCAATTCCTAACAACATAGCCCTTCGTCTCAACTCTTAAGTGTAATCTTGAACACTTTGTCCCTTAAGTTGTCTAAATCTTTTCCAATTCATGATAGCCTTTTGTAAATGAGCTAATGGATAAAATTGCTGCTTAATTTTGGAAATAAATTCAGCCCATGATAAAGTGATCTTAGCATGTTTTTTAATTTCATCCTTGGTCTTGGCTTCCCACCATACCAATGTTGCTCCATCCATTCTAAAAGAGGCTAACTGTATCTTGGTGTCGTCATCATGAAGGTTCTGTATCCTCAAGTAAACTTCCAATTGTCTTATAAAATTTTAAAGTTTCTTTGCATAGACTTCACCGTTAAACATAGGCAACTCAAATTTAACATCAAGCTTTAAAAATGGACTTTTACAAGTGGTTTTCGACTTGTGGGACTGATTCACCAAAGTTGAGGATGACGATGTAGAGGAAGAGGATGAAGATGGGGATGCTGGATCACCATTTCCTTCGTGTCCTTTCTTTGACTTGTCATCAGTTTTCTTTCCCCCTAAATAACCCTCCCCTTATTTCTGGTTTGTAGACCCTTCTCCAACAAGCCTATCATTCCTTTCTTGGTAGAATATCCTCACCATCTCTGTCATGTCTACGAAAGCTTTTCGGAATACTCGTTCCTCTTCTTTGGGATCCATACCTTCAGGAGTTTCTCCCTCTATTGAAGACATGCTTGAAGCTGCTTCTATGGCTCTTGGAGGTGGCTCTCTGGCCCTTGTTGGTTGTGGATTACTTTGTGCACTAACCAAGTTTCATTCACCTCTCTTGAGTTTAAGCCTAGTAAGCATCAAAACTTGCAAACAATCAACTATATCTTTGCACAAAACAAATGTTGAGTAAAAATATATCTCCTAAGGCTCAAATCCAGAGCTCTGATACCGTTTTATCTGAAAATGAAACTATTTGTATCTGCTATTCAGAGTATCGATTTTCATTTAATTAAGTGTGCAAAGTGTTTATCATGTCTTGCAAATTAAAAAAAGTGTTTTTGGTAACTGTTTTTGAGTTTATGTGTGAGGGAAGGTTAATTAAAATTATTGTTTAACATATTAAATCAGAAAAACATAGAAGCATAGCTTCACCATAACAACACATCAATATGATGAGGCAGTTCACCCCTCCTGGGCTACATTTGTCAAGTCCAAGGCTTCCAATGGCCATGTCCTTGCTCTATTAAGTTGCTCAAATTGGTTTTACAGTAAGAAATAAGCCTAAAAAAGCTGAAACATATGTGAAATTTAATTCAGAAGACAAAAATAAGCTAAGAATGGCTTTTATTTCACCTCAAATAGTGAAGTGTAGCCCAATGTAGCTCCATTTCCCTCATGGCCCCTGATGGCTCTCCAAGCTTCCCTGAAGAAAAAATGGCTGAATAACACCTCTGTTGGCTCTGCAACCTGTCCCAAACTCTCCAGAATGCTCAGAATACCCAAAATTCACCAAAATTTCGTCCGAATTGGATCAATATTGAGAAAGTTATGATGAAAACAAAATTTTTCCCAATGTCCCCTTGAAAACCTCCACTAAATGTGGAGAAACTGCAGTTAGGAGCACTAAAATGGCTAACTCTCCAAAATTAGTGGAATCTGCTCCAAATTTGTCGATAGTTAAGAAGGTGGCATTAAATGTGTAATGGGACGGTCACATTGGACCACTACCCAAACCGCTGTCCAAACTGTTGAAATGACATGAACCATAACTGTTTTTTAATAACTGTGGCATTTAACGTAACATATATCGTGGCCACATGGTGGTATTCATTAAATTCTGGGAAAATAGATTTGATGTCGCGCTCCTGGTCACAAAGGTAGGGTCGTATGGTGTTAGGCTAGCGCTTTAATTTTCTGCCCCATTTAAATTTAAGACATAAATACATGCAACCCACCAATATGATTAAGAACTTGTTTGTAGTCGGATTGGTGGGGCGTTTACACTGATAGGCGGCAGGTCCATGGTTCAAATCCCACCGACTATAAAATCTTTTACATAGCCAATTTCTCGACCGGCCCGGGGACACGTGGTGCCCTCCGGGCTTGCCACATGGCACCTACTGATTGGCCCTAAAATAACAAGTGAAACCATCAATGAATCACAGAATGCCAAATGTCGAAGCCTCATTCGCTTAGATGGAATATTCTAGGGAATATTCAAGGCAATATTTCGAGGAATATTCCCAAAATATTCTAAGGAATATTCTTTTTTTAATATTTCAAAAGTCAAAGTCAACCTTGGTCAAACTGGATTTTTGAAGTATACTGGAAACTTCGTACCTGCATAACTTTCACATATGACTATCGATTTGAGTGTCATTTGTGGCACCAGAATTGCAGCGATGAGGCCTATCCATTCGTTCAGGTTTCAACCAATTCTGAGTAATTTCATTTTTGAGCATTTTTTCCACTAGGACATGATTACCTGATCAAAATTAATGATACCATTTATGACTAAATATACTATTAGATGATAAAAATGAGACAAATAATTAATGAATAAGCTAAATATGACTAAAATTTGGCCACATTATAAGATACTGTACATTAGCCACTATTGGTCACTGACTAAAACTTGGTCATTTATATGAAAATTTTAGTCATTTTTTTGGTAAATAATTATCTAGATTGTACTAGTGTGTGAATGTCATCTTATTTAATGTGTACCTGGAAATATTATGATATCAAATCAATCTTCGATAACATTGTCTCTCCCTTCAAATGATCAAATAAATCATGAATCCTCGATAATGTATACCTGTGCTTTATGGTCACCTTGTTCAACTATATGTAATTAATGCATAGCTTAAGGGTACCATATTTATTCTTTACAAAAAATATTGGTGTGCCCCATGGTGATAAACTTGTCCTAATGTATCCCTTGTCCAGCATTTCCTTCAACTACAACTTCAACTTTACCAACTCTGGTGTGCTCATCCTATAAGGTGCCTTAGATACTGGCGTTGCCCCGAGCACCAGCTCAATACAAAAGTCTACTTCCTTGTGAGGTGACAAATTTGAAATCTATGCATTAAATACGTCCTGAAACTGCTGTGGAAATGGGCACCTACTTAACATGTCTACATCCTAAACTCCCTTACCTTTGTCACTAGAAATGTGCACTGAAAAACAAACACCCTTTCCTACGACTATGCTTGGCCTTCATAGTTGTCACCATCTTAACTGATGTTGATTTCTTCTTACCTCGCAAGACTCCTTGTTCCCCATTGACATCGAAACACTCAATAGCCTTATCATAACAATCCACCTTGGTCCTATGAATATAAAACCAGTCCATACCAAAAGCCATGTTATACGATCCCAATGACAATACATTCAGATGTGTTGAGGTAGGATTACCATTCAAGTCAAACTCACAAGCTCTTACCCAATGATGAACTCTCTTCTTTTTAATTGTATCCACCTACACTAACCAAGACTCTACATGCAATTCTTAATTAAAAAAACACTTATCCACAAAGTGACTATTAACATAACTATAATTAGATGATGGGCGAATCAAAATAAAAAAAAACTTGATCACAAATCTTACCATCCATCTCGATAATAGATTCCTCATGATCTACCTACCTGTTTTCCAGTGGTACATATATCCTAGGAATACTCCATCCAACATATCACACTTTTTGTGCCTCTTTATCAGTGTAGATTTCTAGTCTACCACCTTGATGTTGTGGACTTTCTCTCTTGTGATGATATTTTCCAGAAGTCCAACATTGTATAGGCTTCTAACCTTTTTCGTTATTCTGCTCCTCAGATCGAAGTCCCTCTACTTTACTAGATGTATTGAAATTCGTAGGTGGTGCAACATTCTCTTTTTTACCTCTATCCTGAGGTATTTATCGCTTCTTTTCCGATGTTCCTTTATTCTTATTATTACCTTTCCAGTTCATCTTTGTTTGAGATATGCACTTTAATTGCTCGTAACAATGATTTAGTTTCTGGATGAACTCCTCTGAAAACTCAATCCTGTATTTGAATGCTATTGAAAACCCTCTGATGAATCTCTGAATCTTTCCCTTATCCTCATTGAGGTAAGGGACATACCTCAACAACTTCATAAATCCTCTACTATACTCCTCGTGTGTCATAGATCCCACGTTTAGCTCATAAAACTCCTTTCCCTATCATCAGAGTATCTCTCTGATAGATACTTCTTCTGGAATAGTCTATTGAATTCACTCCAAGTCAATTCATCCTCATAAATATCGCTGATATTATTCACATATTCATACCAAATACCTCGTTTCCCTTTGAGGTTGAATTTAGTTATTATGGATTTCATGTTTTTTGAGTAATCATGAAACCTAAAGAACTTCTTTATACCAAGAAACCATCCTTTTGCATCCCATGATTTCATCATTTCCCCATCCAATGTAGGTGGTTTTTCTTTCTTAGACCGATCCGAAAAATGTCCCGTGTTACTCATCCTATAAGGATGATAATGATGACAATCATAATTACTATCATAACCAGAACTAAAATAGTACCTATGTCTATTACCTCTCCTATTTGGAGTGTCCAAGAACCTTCCATCTCTGATCTTGTCATATCTATCTGACCTGTGACCACCATGGGACCTACTTTCTTATGCTCCATTAGTTCCATCCTCCTATCCATTGTTGATCAAGAGTGGTCCCTGTCGCTGCAACTTTGACAAAATTCAAAGGACTACTACATTAACTTATGCTTTGTTTTCTTGTTCCTATATGATTCTATCATTAGCTTCTTTACAATTCCTTTTTTCATCCATCAAACTTCTCAGTCTGTCTTTTAAGTTAGAAGAGTGCCCAACACCGTTTTTATCATATGATTCATAGGGAAAATGTATGTAGTCTACCATCTTTATAATCATCTTGGTTTCTTTCCTATAAGTCATATTATGTCACCTAAACCAAATCACAATAAACCAACATACCTTAGCATAATTCAGGGAGGATATCTCATCTGCACAATCAACCAATTAGTGTAATATAGGTATCGACATAATCATAACAATGTATACACATATAAAACAAAGGTATATCAAGACATAAACATCATTATATCTTATAGAGTCCATTCATAAATGCATGACCATATCAACTATGCATACCATGACCTCATGCATGACAAAAACAACCATACTAATGTACACTGACAATACGTGAGCACTTGACATGCATAAAAAACACATATCCAATCATACACTCATGAAAACATGTTTCACAACAACACTATGCGAATGAAACAAGTACATAGACCAAAATTATGATAAACATGTATGTAAAAAAAAAAATGCATGACCAAAGAACTGCCCATCCAATCTAAGAGGTGCACCATGCTCTGATACCACTCTATGACACCCTCCTCCCACATCTACCCAAGACACCGGCTAACCGAGTTAAATATCTGACGAACAGTTACTATGATCTGATTCAACCTCCTAGGTCACCTTAAGGAAGTGGAATCGACACCACGCAACAACACATACCTTCTGCACATGCTAGAGGACACCCAGGAGCCATCCCAAAATTCCAAGAGGCTAGCCATTGATCAAACCCGACCTTTTCATGCATCAATACCATAGTTTCTCCCTTGACATGGACAAGACTGAGATTGGAAACCTATAGTCGGATCCACAACATTAGTATGCATGCAACTCGGGACTTTTCCCAGTAGTTTTGAGCCCACGACCTCGATTTTTGTGCCACTTTTTCAGGCCGAGAGCTCAGGTCACTACCCGAAACTCCATTAAACTTTCAGAACTGAAATATAACAGTGGAATGATGATTTTAATGCAAACAATAGAGAAAGTACTCAAATAGATCCCTAATATCCATGACATGTGTTTCATCCAACATGTCACAAATATGTAATCTACAGGTTTAAACAAAATATCTAAGCATAGGGGTCTCATACTTATACTTATCTGATAACTGCTAACATCCATTGTTTCCTCATCACATTAACAACATTATCATCTATTTGGTCATAGATACATTTTTCATTCATTTAAAAATCAAAACATGATGAGATCCATACATCATTACTAACAAATATCCAGAGTGTTTGTTCCAACTAGGGCTTTGTTGTGGCAACTACAAACACCCTCCCAAATTTTTCCATTTCTTAGATTTTTGAGCCTAACCTTCTTCTCGCAGGAGTTTATCTTTCACTATTATCAGGTATACATTATTTTATTGATGTTTATCCTTTAATATGCTTGTGTTCATATGGTTTTGAATTAGCTATTTTTTAACTCACACGCTAACCTCTTGTCTGAGACTTGCACAACAGTTCTGGGCTTGCCTCCAGAAACTACACAGTCCATGAGGGAGAGAAACCTTGATGAGTGGAATTGCACATTCATGACTAGTATCCCAACCATGAGCCTGGAAACTGTGTAATCATAATATGAACCTAACATTGAGCACAAAAATTGCACAATCCCTCACTAAGCTCATAAACTGCATAGTGCACTAAGTCAGAAAGTTTCACAGTTCCACAATTGCACAATCCTTCCCAGTGATGTGCATAGGTATTTTTCCTAGAAAAAGTAACAAAATTTAAAATAAAAAATTACCCTAGAATCTAGGGATATATCTTGGGTAACTTGAAAGAAGCACACTTGTTATTTTTGGAAAGTTTCACCATGTGTCACTTTTTCCTTGATTTTTGGCATGTGCGTCATGTGTGTCTTGTACATGTTGGTGGATTTTTGTCGCACACACTGATGAGAAAACTATGACATTGGGAAACACCAATGCAAAAAATCTTGCTACATTTCTGGCATCGGATTTTCAGAAAATGTATCATCTTCATGATCCAGTGAAGATAATGGACTCATTGTTTTATGCAACCCACAGTTATTCAAATACGAAGGATATCATCAAGAGTTGGGCAAAGTATCCATCGAAATTTAGATAGAAACCCACCCACATTTACAAGACAAGGTCACTTAGGAAGGCCTACCAACTTTTGGTCATCCTAGCTTGTATAAGATATGGCCAACTAAGTACAAAGAGTTTTCCTGAAGGGTGGGATATATTATTGAACCATGTGGTGAATGAGGGAAGTAGTTCAACTGGTCAAACCTTTTGGCTAATTAGCTAAGAGCCCATGTAGCAAAATATCTGGGTCCTCTCAAGGGCAACGAAGAAATATTTTATATGGGTGCGTCTAGATTCAATGCGATATGTGCACAAAATCAGTTTCCTATCATGAACTATATATGGAAACCAAGAGAAACTACCATGCATATATGATGAAATATTATTTCCGATTATAGCAAAAGGGGAGTTATGGATTAGCTAACTCATCACTTCATTATCCCACTTTACAGGCTTATCTTTCAAGAGGACCAATCTTACATGTCGCAAAGATAAATACAGGCGATATCATAGATTGCGGGTTGATTCAACTCACAGAATGGCACATTGATCAGAGTGTTTAGTGGGAAGAATACGCCACATATTTTTCCAATACATGCCACCAAAAAAATTGTCATGGAAGAGGTATCTGACCATATCGCTACAGGGTTGCTAGAAAAACTACAAAGGGCGAACAAGGAACCATGGCCCACTCTTCCTTGCAGATCAGGTTATACAAGATCAAGAACCTCAAAGTTGCAAATTCTGAATCAAAAGTCACAGTGAAGTTTGAATTTGGTACTAAAGACTTGAATCTGTATGATCTCAGGGGAATTTACAAGGACCATTGTGATCGAGTCGACTACAAATGGGTCAGTGGTGTATACCGGTAACTAGAGGAGGAACCATGGAAGAATTTTTATAACTCCTCTAGACCACATGAGCTGGTCAACATACCTGGGACTTCTCAAGTTATCCATTATATGAAAGTAGTTCTGGAAGAGACAAAAATGGAAGACAACATCGAGATATGAGATAAGGGAAAGAGGAAGGTTGTGATATTGCACAAGAAGAACAAATCTGGAAGATGAAGGAAAATCCTATCATTCAGCAAAAAAATTTCATAATAGAAGCAAAGAGCAGATAGAGAAAGAAAAGGGCAGAGTGAAGAAAGAGAGATAAGAAAATCTTGGAGGAAGAAGAGATAAGAGCACATAAAGTGAAACAAGAGCTAAGGGAATAATGTGAGTTAAGAAGAAGAGAACAAGAGGAGAAGCAAAATAAGGAAGAATATTGAAGGAAATATGCCACAACAGAAGAGAGGGCACCTATACGGGTTGAAAAGTAGGTATAGGATCAACCAATAGTAGAAGGAGTGACCGAACAAGTGCAAGATCAGGAGCTTTCTGAGGAGATTGAATAGTTAATTGAAGCTTAAAACATGGAGTTAGGACCAGAGGTGCAATATCATGATGTGGACCTGATCCCTAGTGCACCATAGGTCACCGTTCAGACTCCACCACCTCCAACCACAGATCTAGTCGCGAACAAATAAGGGGAGATATCTCCCCTTGATGATGAAACAGTTATGGATCTGTACAATATGTCATTTGACAAAATCCATAAGAATATTGTAGAAGTGTGAATAAATCACTTCTAGAATGATCACGAAACACCTACATTCATGAGATAAAGGGTGATAGTGACAAACAAGAGCAAGAATAAAAAACGCCATTGTCGATGCCATCTTGTCCTTCGTAGGAGAAGCAACATCTAGCACTTAGTTTTTTGTGGTCGAGAATAAGAAATTGGTGTAACATCTACAGGTACTTTGACTAGAGAATGAACAACTCTGTACAACAACTCATAATGTACCTTTTGTACAGGTCTACCAGGAGGAGATAAGAGCAATGATACTTGTTGAAGTGTTAGAATTTGGAGACACTATGTGGGACCTTTATAAGCATTTTTTGACCATAGACAATGCAATTTTCTGCTTACATCAATTGAAACAACATAGCAGACACTTTGTGAAAATCCTTAAGAATCTATAAGCTTCCATCACTGTCGTGCATAAGTGGAAAATGTGATACAAGGCCACACCGCTTACAGTGGTGAAGAAGATGAAGTCACGGGCGAAGCTAGAGAAATAAAGAGTTTGGATGCTGATCCAGAACAACAAGCAACTCACCTCATTCATTGGGAACATTTAGAGCTCATATCTATGGACATACAATAGTTTTTATTTCATGGTGAGAGCCCACTGGATCCCATCAGTTGGTACACTCACTGAGACTAAACAAAAACGGCGAGTCCGGTAGGATATTGATGAGTACCTAGAGAAAATGGAGAAAATTTCGACTTGGGACGACCTGGAGGTGAATAGAAAAAACTTGCAAACCTACATCGATGGTGCAGTTCAAATCAGAACAATTTTTCTTCTGATTGAGAAAGAGATGAATATCGATTCCAAGACATTGTACCCAGATGCTTTGCAGGCAAGAGTCCACTTCCAACCTGACACTATCTCGTAGTTTGGGGAGACTATGGAACAATACCATGCTTTTCGTGAGTATGTGACCAAGAGACACCAAGTCCAAGATGCCCGACTTGAGTTTACCCCAACTCCAACATCATAGTGTTTTTTCTTGTTATGTTGTCAAGTCATCTCTACTCTATTTTGTATTATATGGGTACAAGTGGAAATTGTAATATTGTTTTTTATTATTGTAAAAATGATATTCCAAGCGTCCTTGTTAGAATGTGAAGAGTCATATGTAATAAGTTGAAGATTCATGAAGGGAATCCAAGAGTCAAAAAGGATGCATTCAAAGAATCACCCCCCTTTGTTAAGAATATATCTTCATAACCCTTGTAAAGGGTTTTTGGGAGCCAATATTTTGGCTAGGCTTAGGCTTAAAAATATATTGGGAGTTTTGTGAGCCTTGGCTTCTCTGTAGCGTAGAGGGAGTATACTTATTTGGAGGATTAGGTGTTGTGGACTTCACATCCCACTATTGGGGCTAGTGGCTTGTCATATGTTGTATGTATGATTGGAACTATCACTTTTAATAAAACATATAGTTAACATGCTTTCATACATATCTTGTGAATAATGTAGGACTACTCTTGTTGTATTTGCGATTTATGTTGTTTAACTTATGCACATGCTTATGAAATATTTTTTTTTTTGCATTTGTATGTATCTTTTTGGATGCCTGTTAATGTGTTAATCTACCACCTTAACTTGTGGACTTCTCTGCTTCTTAATTCGCGTGATGTAATTTTTCTCAAGTGTTCCTTTCAAGGTGCATACTATTACAGGCTTCCACTAGGGGTGCACTTCCTTTTCCCTTTCACTTGTTTGAACCATCATGTTATGCACTTCACTCTCTACAAGGTCACACACTTGATATCACCAAAGACAATGTGGACCACCCTATGCATTATGAAATCCAAGGTAGATCATTAACACCCCATTGTTGGGACTCCTACTCCAAACAATGTGATGTCTAATTGCAACTTCATATCGGGAAGATCCCCTGAATGTTGGCGAGTCTAGCACCATTAACATTTCTGGTGCTAGAAGGAGGGCCAGATGACAAGCTAATCCCTTGAAGTCTATTTTGAATTTTGGCACTCATTTTTATGACTTCTTCTCAAATATTACTCCTTACATGTTTTTCCAAAAACAATAATTTTCAAGCGTTGATGGATATCATTGATGACTTGTCACATATTAAATTTAATGGTAAGGGTGAAACAACCATCCTTGAGCATACCAAACATTTTCTTCAATTTTCCGAAGAGTGTGACATCCCCCTTGAGGATGTTAGTTGTTGGTTGTTCACTCTCATATTCTAAGAGCCCATAAGCCAATGGTGTCACACTTTGACCGATCACTCTATTCCCTCTTTCAAAACTCTTTTCACAAAAATGTTTCACAATTTTGACCAATTTTACCTTAAACTTTTTTGCAAGAAAATCCTCTAATTGCGAAAATCACCTGATGAATCACTACATCATTTTATTAATTGTTTTTGCATCTCTCTTTTAAATTTCCATAAGATGAATTTGATTGGGATTTCTTAACAAGATAATTTAGATATCTTGTTCTCATTTCACTTAATCCGCACAAGTTACAATCTATCAAATCACACCGTGAAAACCTCGCTCATAAAGATTCTAAATCTGTGACGGACAAGGGTGTTGTTCCAAGTAAACCTCCACCTACTTTTCGTTTAACAACTTTAATTTTGTGATTTGAGGTGGGAAATATTTAGAATTCATCCATTCATGAACCACCATCTCCTCCCACCCCATATACTCAAGATTTTAGCACAATTTTGGACCTACAAACTTGATGATTGTGATGAAGTGTTACCTCCCTATCATCCATCCTTTGGTCCCACTGGTCCTCCAGATTTTGATTCTTTTTGTTTTCCTATTTCAAATATTTCTCTTGATGTTCATGAGGATCAAGTGTCGGTTGGAGTTGGTGTTGACTAGCCAAAATGTGATTTAATTTACAATGAGTATGTTTCAAAGCCCATTGTTGAACAAGAATCTATGATGGAGTTTAACTTCCTTCCTTTCACAGCTCTTCCATATCATCCCAAAATTTTCCATGATTTTTAAATTCCATTTGAATATTGTAAGAATCTAATATCTAATCATGTTAATACTTTTGATCATTATAAGAACTCGTGGGATGTAATTTTTCCATTTAGATGCATAGAGGATGAATATTATATTCGTGATCTGCCTAATCTCGCATCTTACCTTTATGAAAACATAGAGAGTGAAATTTAGCATTTCTCATCTCCCCCTCTGTATGATTCATCAGATCATGAGGATTTCTCTGTTCACTACACTGAAATTTCTGATCATGGTTTTTGTGACCTTTTGATTAACTCATGTGGTCACTATTCTGATTTTCCTATTGTTGATTTTTCCAAGCCACTGATCTTTGATGATTTATCTTTCAATGAGTTGGAACTTCCTGAAGCTATTGAGACACTTCAGCCTGAGTTGATGGTTATGCCAAGTTCTCATATCCTTGAGGTCAGTTCCACCTCTAATCAGAAGAATGTTGAATATTTTGAGGATCCTTATCCCTCCATTACACATATTGAAGATCAATTAGTTTTACAATTTTCACATTCTCCAATTGTATTACACGATCCTATCGCTCAATAACTAGAGGAGTCATATCAAGCGAGCACTTTGGAAAAATAAAATTTTATTCTTTCTTTATTTTTTATCATTTTCATTGTTCCAAAGATTGTCTTTGCAAGTATTCAACTCGCGATGTGTCATGACACCATGTTAAATCGATGGAATGTTTATGGTGTGCTTTTCACCTTTACTTTTCCACACATGCATTCAAACTTTGAAAGTTTTGGTTTTCATTTTCTTATATTTATTTCTTATAGATGTGCATGTATATATTTCTTGACTTACATTCCCATGCCCACGTAGGCCAATGAATGCATCTGTGGTTGTATGATCAAGGAGGATTGTACAGGTCCAAAGTACAAGTGGCTTGAGGAGACGGCTCAAATATTAAGTTGTCAGAAATGTGGCAAACTCAGTTTCAAGTTGAATACCTCATCATTTTGATCGCATCGGTGCAAACGATTCACCAAATTGATTTCGTATGGAGAAGTTAGAAGTATTGAAAGTTCTGGGTTGACTTGATGAGGTGGAAGTCTTAAGGAACCAGTATTTTTCCGAAATCCGGTGGTCGGATTCTGGCGAGCTTCGGCCAAAATCTGAGCGAAATTGTGGGATACTTATTTTATCTTCTTCGGTCAAAATTGAGAAGTTTCAAAAGGGATCATTATTGTTATGAAAATAAAAAAATTATAAAAAAATAGGTGTGTGCCATGACCCCCGCCCTTACCCATACCATCATAACAAAAAATATATTAAAAAATGGTGGGTCGGTGGCCATGACCCCGCTGCCCAACGGTGGTAACAAAATATGTATTAAGGGAGGGATGCGAGTTGTCAACCCTGGTGCCCCTACCCATTACCATATATATGGCATACAACGTGGCGGAGGACTAGTGGGCGGGCCGCCCGTTGTGGGCTCGACGTGCCAATTTTAAATGTTTTCATTGTATTAAAAACTATACATACCTATTGCGGGAGGGGGCAGGGTTTGTCTGCCCGACCTCCTCCCTCCAAATCGGATCCATAACCAACATGTCGAGTGGCCTCCTTGGGGATTCTACCCAACTCAAACATATTTAAACATTTCATTCACAAGTGCGCCTAGGAAGACTAGGAGAGGCATGGAAATCGAGACGAGTGGTAGAACCTTGAGCCTTTCCAAGGGAAGGTGGAACCATGATTTGAGCTCAACTATTAGAGGGGCCAAATTTTCGTAGTGTCCAAATTGGACAAAATTTATATGGACCCTACACCTCTCTGTGACAGGATTCTGATGGTGCTATCCATTTCTGCAACAAAGGTTTCCATTTTTCAACCACTTTTTGGCTTCGAGGTATAAGGGTGTAACTTTACGTTGATGCTTGAAATTTCATTTTATTTTCCACTTAATGAAAGAGGGCCTCCCCACTGATTGAGAAGGGCTCAGAGACGTAGTCCCTCCTAGACAAACTCCGTTATCAAGTTATTATCTTCTTTGCATGATTTTATGTGATTCTCTCTTCTTATGTTCATGCCTTTTAATTTTCATGGTTAAGATGGAATTTTACATTTAATTATTTATTCCATATCGAAGCTAAATACTTTCGATCAAATGGTATCGGAGCAGGTCTTTATAGATGTGAATTTCATGTCTGTATGCTAACCAGAAACATGATACGAAGAGGTGAAGGGAAATTGAAGTCTTTTGATCCCAAAGCAGTACATGCGCATCGAAGAAGAAACATGGATGACGATACTAGAAATGAGGACGAGGTAAATTTCCACAAAACATTCTACACAATGGAAGATCAAGTCTAGAAGTTGTTCTCAAGGCTTGGGAAACTTGTAAGTGTAGGGGAAAATGCTCTATAAGGACAAGTTTCAACTCATGGAGATGATGGAGGGTATCCTCCTTCTTCTCCTTCTGTGAGTGGAATTTCCTCTTCTTCTTCTCACCATAATCATAGGAATTCAGGAAATGCATCTAAGAAACCTTTCTTTAAATTAATGGCAACTTTGATCTTCCTGTTGAGGCTCAAATTTGTCATAATTTTGTTGATGAAACCATCCATTTTCGCATCATTCCATTCACCCATTGTCATCATTTTTAACCATAATTCTTCATAAACGCACCAAATTCCCGCATACATGTTTATATGGTCTATTATTATTATTTCAATTATTTTTAATGAATTAAAGAGAATTATGCACGATTTTACTAATGATAGTTTGACAGTTCAAGTTTCTATAGTTTCCACAGTTGTCTCTGTTAGTATGAATCTTTTGTCGTAAAACATCACTTTAGCTACGCATAACAAATATCCCTAACATCGATTGTGGCTGCAAAATACCTTTAAGATTGTTGCACAAATTCAGATCTAACCACAAAAGATATTAAGCAGATAAAAAATAACATAGCTCCATAGATCAAATGAACAAGACAAGAAGAATGTATATGAAAGAATTTTGTATTACATTAAAGAAATCTGTTACACCTTTTTTTTGGTCATCTAACCTATTATTATTAGATGAACCCAAGTACACCATGTAAGACCAATTTTACCCTAAGTAAAATTTCTTTCACCATATAAAATAACTTATTTGGTCATATTTAACCCAAAACAAGGAAATTAATTAAATAAATCCTTATTTATTTATTTATTTCCTAAAAACAAGTTATTTAAATCATTATTTAAATAATATTCTTAGTTAAATTTGACTCAATCATACATAATTAATTAAATAAACCATTATTTATTTATCCCATAATTCCCCTAAAATGATAAATAAGTCATTTATTTATTTATTATTTATAAATAAAGGAATTGACCCAAGTCAAAAATCCTTTTCCCTCCAACAAATATAATAAAATATTCCTAAAAGGTGCTTCTAGAATTTGATTAATAATATTTTATTCATGCACCGAGTTCTAGACCACCCCAATATTTTGTTATAAATAGGGGGGTTTTCCCCATTCATTAAACACCTTCATTGCTTTAGATCATTCTAGATCTTCTCTTGGTCACCATTTCCCATTTTGTTTTCTGAACTCCCATTGAGTTCTATGTTTGTTTTTCTACATCCATAAGAGAGAGAAATGCTAGATCTGAAACACTGAGGAGAAGCAGAAAACACCTTTCCTGTTTTCTTCTCAGGTGCCCCATTCTTTAATATAATACAAAATTCTTTCATATACATTCTCGTCTTGTTCATTGGATCTATGGAGCTATGTTATTTTTTATTTGCTTAATATCTTTTGTGCTTAGATCTGAATTTGTGCAACAATCTTAAAGGTATTTTGCAGCCACAATCGATGTTAGGGCTATTTTTTATGCGTAGCTAAAGTGATATTTTACGATGAAAGATTCATACTAACAATTGGCAACTCCACAGGGGTTTTCTGTTGCGACCACTGTCGTTTTATCTATTCCTGCATATCTAGCTATTTTAGACCCTAGTGTTTCTCTTTCATTTTTTGTTTTCCCTATTTTTATGGTGATTTCACCCCTAAAACCATTAAAAAAGTAAAATTTTTAACTTCCGTGTGTTTCTAGCCTTATTGCGCAGGTGACAGACATCAACCGCAGCTAAGACGACAAAATTTTTCTAAAATCTGCCGCCGGGACAGCCGGATCTACAGGTCGCACTTATTGGCCCAAAAAGTGTGACCCGAGCCTTAGGACGCACTTTTCTACCCCAAACTTGTGACCTGGACTGAAAACAAGTCAAAACCTGCGATCTGCACTTTTTCTGCAAATTTTTCAGCACTTTTTCTGGGTTTGTCTAAAGCTTCTGTCATGGTTTTCTAGCCTCTGTCTCTGCCCGTTTGGACCTGTTTCTAATCTTCTTCACTCACCTAAGAGGGAATCTTGCCCCTTAGGGCTCTAGTACCCTCCAATTTTTGTGGACGAGTCTTTACTGTTTCAGAAGTCTGAATTTCCAGAGTTTTAGCCCTATTTTTCTCAGATCTGCTACCTCCATTTCAGATCCCTTTAGTTCAGCTCTTCTCCCTCTCAAAACCACCTCATTTCATTTTGTTTGGGTTCATTTCTAAGGCCACTACCTTGTCTCTCCAATATTTAGCTGATCTCCTCCTTTTTAGCAGCAACCTTGCATTTGCCTCTTTTCTATTCTCTACACCACTTTTCAGCAGATTCACCCTTTGGATCCCAGTCCCTCCGAACCTTAGATCTATTGGCATCTTTTAGCGTGCTTTGCCTGGTTTTTTCCCTCTTGTAGACTAGTTTTGAGAGACCCGCCTTTTTGGGTTAGATTGCTACATTATTAGTTGTTAATTTTCTGTTCTTTCAGTCTTATTTACTACAGATTTCTTTTCCATTATGCAACACACTTTTTCTTTTACTCTCAAAACGTCTCGGTTTAAACAATTAAAATTAACGCACGCCACACATTGACCCTAAGTGAAGAAGCGCTTGGTTAACACCGCCTAGCAAAGACTTTAAAATAAATTGTCACTACACCTCTCTACCCTTGACCTCACTTGATTTTTCTCCCCCCTGCCCTCGTCGGTTTATCTTCTTCCTGTCATCATTGCGCCCCCAAGGCGCCGCTCCTGGAGACTTCTTGGCCTTCATCCTCAGTTTCCGCTTGGACGACTTCCTCCTTCTCATCGTCAATGAGTCAGTCTTCCCCTGAGTCCGCACTCCGACTCCCCTTTTGATTGTTCAGGTTCTCCCCCTACTTCTGGTTCGCCCTCTTTTCCCTTCACCATGTCTAGTTCTGGACCTAGCCCTAACCCCAGTTCTACCACCAGGTCCATTTCCAGTGGAACCACTACAGGACCTACCTCGACTGCCCCATTACTCCCTTATATGGCTGGCCTCAGTCTCCCCGACTTCAATCAGCTGATTAATGATCCCATTCGCCACGATGTGAGTTGGCCTGCTATGCCAACCAAGCTCCCCTCCAACATTCCCAAGTTCGAAGGCCTTGCTAGCGAAGATCCCTCTAACCATATCCGATCTTTCCACATGTGGTGCTCCTCTAATTCCATCACCGATGATTCCATCCATCTTAGATTGTTCCAATGCACGCTTACAGGCGACGCTTCTAAATGGTATGTTGAACAGGCCACATCCTCCCATACAACTTTTGCGACCATTGTCCAAGCCTTTTTATCCTACTTCTAGCTCCCCCTCCGATACGACACTGGTACCGAGCTTTTAACCTCTTTCCATTAATCCTCTTCGACCCGCCTTTCTGCTCATGTCCAGGAATGGTGGCGAAGACGGAGTTTGTGCCGTGCTCCCCCCTTTGAATATCTGGTTTACATGGACTGGTTCCTTCGCTCCCTCCTACCTCCCATTAGAAAAGATGTCGCATCCCATTTTCCTCAAACCAAAGAAGCCGCCCTCCAGATAGCCTTGAAGTATGACCTTATCTATGCCCAATCTGGTTATGTTTATACCGTCCTCCCTGACCTTCCCAAACCCGATGGCCCTAATGCCTCGAGGGCATCTCACTCTACTGACGGTATCATTGGAGCCCTGTCACATTCCTCTACCCAACCCCTTTCGGGCCATAGTTTTCCTCCAGGGGCCAGCCCCTCCGACGTTTTTTCCCCTCCCGGTAGCATGTATTCAGGCTATGGCATGCCTCCTCCTTTTTCCCACCCTCCTGATTACCTTCCCGCTGCCCACCCTACTCTTTATCCATATCCGCAACCTGGTGTCCCAGATCCTCCAGCATTTGGACCACTCACTCCCTTGCCTTCTCCACCCCAACAATCACATTTACTACCCCCTCCAGGGCAAGTATTTGCACAACAGGGGGCACCTAAATTTTCTCCTTCTCAAAGAAGGAGAAGAGGCAATCCATCCGCTTCTGGTAATCGTGGATCCACTCCTTCCCGTATTGACTCTCCCAATGCCAATCAGCCACAGGGCCTTCAGCCTAAGCCCGACAGGCCACTTCACACCAATAAGCCCCGTTTTTTGTTGCAATGTTTATGGTTACTACACTCACGATTGTCCTTTATTACCACAGATGCGACAAATGTGGGACTCTCAAGCCACTGTGAGGGGGAAACACTCCACCCCTACTGCCCCTCCCACCCCCGTTACTTCTCACCCTGCTGTGTTTACCGATCCTTTCCTGCAACAAGGATTTGTGGCCACTCAACCACCTCACACCTCGGTAACCACTCACCCTTCCCCTTCTGGTTCCTCTGATTACCAGATTCTCATGATGGCTTCTGACCCACCTCTCACTGTCAACCTCAACCTTCAAACTCAGTCCCGTCAGTATTCCGCACCTCCTATTCCGCTTGTCTCTGAGTCTCCATTGTCAGGTCCTACAGAGCCTCTATCGACACCCAGTGGTATCTTGCAACTCCCACTACCCAAATTTGAGGTTCATCCCAAGCCTTCCAAGGGACCATTACACCGAAATGCTGCCTCTGGTTGGGCTGCCCATTCATACAGCATAGTCGACGATCTGCCCCAATCTCCTGCTGCCATTTCAACACTGGAACTCCTCCATTCATGTCCTTCTAAAAAAAGGGCTCTACTATCTGCCGTGGGCGCTGTAGATCCGGCTGATGACCAATTAATTATTTTCAACGCCCGTCAGTCAAACCATCCCTCTCTTCCTCCTTCATTTGCTTTCCAAATCCCAGTCAAAATCCGAAACGCCAATGTTTCTCGATGTATTATTGATGAGGGGGCATCTACCTACGTTACAGGAAAGCCGGTTTTGGAAATAAATCAGCGTGAGCATCCCCCTCCTCCGGTCTCTGATCCTAGCTCGACGAATGTTTGCATGATGCAATCGTCTAAGGATGGTCTTCCGCAGCCTGCTACGGCTAGTCAGCAACCTCCATCTCACCCACTACCTCCTGCTCCTAGCCCTTTGCTTCAGTCAATCGACCCTTCTTCACCTCACCCTTCCCATCACACTCCGGCACCTCCTGAGTGCGTTCCCTCAAGTCTCCACCATATGGGAGTCGTTCCCCCTGATCATTACCCCGCCGATCAAATACCGTTCATTGGCCCGCCCCCCAGTGTCTATTCGGTCCCTACCTTTGCCACCCTATCCCTGTCCAACTTGACCTTGGGTATACCCGTGGAGTCGCCAATTGTTAGTATGAATCTTTCGTCGTAAAATATCACTTTAGCTACGCATAAAAAATAGCCCTAACATCGATTGTGGCTGCAAAATACATTTAAGATTGCTGCACAAATTCAGATCTAAGCACAAAATATATTAAGCAGTTAAAAAATAACATAGCTCCATAGATCCAATGAACAAGACAAGAAGAATGTATATGAAAGAATTTTGTATTATATTAAAGAATGGGGCACCTGAGAGGAAAACAAGAAAGGTGTTTTCCAGTTCTTCTCAGTGGGATGGGTTCTTGGAAGTCCTCAGTGTTTTAGATCTAGCATTTCTCTCTCTTATGGATGTGGAAAAACAAACATAGAACTCAATGGGAGTTTACGAAACAAAATGGGAAATGGTGACCAAGATAAGATCGAGAGTGATCTAATGCAATGAAGGTGGTTAATGAATGGGGAAAACCCCCCTATTTATAACAAAATATTGGGGTGGTCTAGAACTCGGTGCATGAATAAAATATTATTAATCGAATTCTAGAAGCACCTTTTAGGAATATTTTATTATATTTGTTGGAGGGAAAAGGGTTCTTGACTTGTGTCAATTCCTTTATTTATAAATAATAAATAAATAAATGATTTATTTATCATTTTAGGGGAATGATGGGAATAAATAATGGTTTATTTGATTATTTATGTATGATTTAGTCAAATTTAACTAAGAATATTATTTAAATAATGATTTAAATAACTTGTTCTTAGGAAATAATTAAATCAATAAAGATTTATTTAATTAATTTCTTTGTTTTGGGTTAAAAATGACCAAATAATTTATTTTATGTGGTGAAAGAAATTTTACTTGGAGTAAAATTGGTCTTACATGGTGTACTTGGGTTCATCTAATAGGTTAGATGACCATGAAATCCAACACATGGAAATTATTTCTAGAAGCTCCAATATGGGTTGTTGTTGGTAAAATTCCACCCATCTCACACATGTGGACCTCCAGGCAAAGATCAAGGGAAAATCGCAGCATTTTTGACCAGTGAACTTCAAACACGTTTTTTGAGCAAATTAAATCACATTTTGCAAAACCAAAACATGGGTTTTGTTCATCGCAGGCCCAATTAAGTTTCCCTTAAGTAGTTTTCCTAAATTTGTTACCATTTAAGATATATTTCTGATTCTTTGGAGCCCTATTTTGTAGTTACGTGAGCAAACATTGTGCCCATGTGTCAATAAATGCCCAGTCAAGCAAACAGAGGTTGGAATGGACTGTGCTTCATCAAATTCATGGAAAATAGGTGTCCATTTATTTCTTATATTTAGCCATATGAATATCCATGAAGTTTCATTGCAACCCCTATATAAACACTCCATTGAAACAAAGAAAAAAATTTAATTTTCTGAAGCATATTGTGAACTTTTAAAACTTTGTTTTCATTCCCTTTTAATGAAGAAGTTCCTTGAATATTTGATGCATAGCTGAATGTTCATATGAAGCTTTGAGATCACCTATTTGTGGAGGGCCCCTGCAAATAGTGAAGGTTTTGCATTTTATGTTTTTAATGTAGTTTTCATGTTTTCATCTTATCATTTGCTGTAGTTATTTTCAAAATTCCAATTTGTCATTTGTTGTATTTGTTTCCAAAATTCCATTTTTCTATTTCATGTAGATGCTTTCATAAGTCTTCTTTTATAATTTTAAGTAGATTCATCAATATTTCATTTCGAATTGTCAAATTGCAGAAGATTCATAGTTTTACTTCTAGAGCAATAGTGATTTATTTGAGAGTAGTTTTACAAGTTCATGAGTGGTTTATTTCAAGTGCATGAGTGATTTCTTTTCAAAACAATAGTGATTGAGTGATTTCCTTTCAACATATTAGTGCGTTCTTTTCCGTTCATGAGTGGTTTCTTTTCAAGAGATATAGTGATTTCTTTACAAGTTTCATTGCCATAACATTTCATTTCAAAAACATAAAAATGTATAAATTCTCTTTTCTAGAATTCGATTTTATCTTCATGCACAAGAATGTTAGAGAATAAGAATTTTTAGAGACTAAAAAATAAATTATTCAAGATTTCTTCATAAGATAGAGAAAGTTTGTTTCAGTTTTTATAGAGTAGAAAGCATGTTGATTTTTAGAATTTAGTTGTAATTTAAATTTATCAATTTCATTAGGAACATAAGAATAAAAGCATCCTTAGAAGTAATCTCTAAAAATACAATCGTCACACCAATAAACTAAATGAATAAAAGTGGCTTCTAGCATATATTGTGCACTTTCACTTCACAAGTTTACCAACTTCGGTCGATAATTTATGTAATCAATTTAAGACAATTAAATTGAACAAACATTTTGGTGTCATTGCCGAGGAGGTGTAAATAAGCGCCTTTTTATTTTCATTAAAAAAAAAAAAAACTTTAATCACCTACCACACCCACTATATCACGTGGTGCAGTTAGAGCCACACATCCACATCATGAATTCTTATTTTTGCAGGTAGAAGAAGATGTGACAAAGAAGGTTGAAGAAATGGATGGAGATGATGACAATGAGGAAGATCCTTTTGGATTTCTCGTTCAAGAAATTGATATCAATGTTCAAATGAAGAACATCCCTCCATACGTACTTCCTTACTTCAAACGTATGAGATCAGAAGACCCAACAACCTTTCTTTTTGAATTTGAAATAATTTGTAGACTTTATGGCTACACATTGAACATTAAAAAAATGAATTTGTTTGCAACAACATTGAAGGATAGAGCTCTTAGATGGTTCATGACTTTAGGGAAAAATTCTATAAGGACATGGGATGATATGAAAAGAGTATTTTTGGAAAAATATAAAGATTATTGTATGCACCATGACCTTAGAAATGAAGTCTTTAAGATGAACCAAAATGACGATGAAAGCCTAGAACATTTAGTGGAGATATTTACTTATAATATCAAAAGATCTAAATTGCATAATTTAGGATCAGACGCATTAAAAACTCTCCTACTAAATGCTATAAAGGATGAATGGATTGATCTTCTTAATCTGGCGGGAAAATGAGATGTCTATCATTTTCCATTTCAAGAAATTTGTGAATTATCCAAGAACATATAAAGAGGAAAAGAAAAGTATGTAAGATCCCCTCAAGATCCATTTATGGCAAGAGTAAGTAAGTCGGCATCAGGATTGGTAAGTCAAACTGAACCTAACAATTTGCTAAACACTCTTGGTAATTTAAATGAACAAAGTGACATGCTAAGAATGCAAAACAAGAAAAAGGTTGCTTCAGTTATTTTTTTCCCTAAATGTAGAAAGAAGCATGCTTTGCATGAATGTCCACTTGATAAAATTAAAATTTGTAAAATTTGTGCATGATCACATACTACTGAATATTTCCATCATTATTAGGGTTGAAGGTAGTTTACTAGAAGGATAATGGAGCAAATCAAGCACAAGAGAAACTTTGGTATGTAGCTGCAAGAAGACTATATCAGCCTCATCGACCCAATATGATGCAATATCCTTATGCAAAGTTTCAAGGTTATGCACAACAATCTCAAGGTAATTGGAAAACACCCTTGCCTTCGCAACCTTGGACATCTCAATCCCAACCTCAAAACCAAGCTTTGAAACCTTGGCCATCTCAATCCCAACCTCAAAAAAAATCTTGGCGACAAAGTTGGCAAAGGCCCTACAAAGAAAATCAACCATATCCTCAATCTTTCCCTCTCTATCCTCAATATCATGATAAATGTTATCCATACCATTCAACTCTGCCAAAACATCAATATCACTCTCATTTTACCTCAATTCAACCTTTCCCATTACTATCCACACAAACACCCCAAAGATCCATTCCCACTCCACTACTTGCACAACCATTTCATATCCCCAACAATAAAAAAACCTCAATCAACTTACAATTTTGAGGTATTGAAAAATGATTCACTAGCTATCATTGAATAACAAAAAGTAGAAGAAGAAGACTCAGATAAGGTCTAAGAATCATGGATGCTTTTCGATAAAGAGAAGTTTTTGGAGCCAGAGATTGAAAAGTTTCATGACTGCCTATCACCAGATTTTATGAATGAAGATCACATCTCCGAAGACTTGCATGACATGATAGCAGGAAGCCAAGGAATACAAGATTACATTGAATCTTGGTTAAGGGGAGTCATCGGATCCCAATGCTCAATTCTTCAGTATCTTCTGACATCATATCAGTCAAGGAAATTGGTCTCTCATATACTGGTACATATCAAAGAGTATATTTCAAACCTACATATGAGTTTATTTATCATCCTGTTACAGACATGGTTCCATTGGAAGTATTCATATACTTGAATAAGATTTATTTTTCAAGTAGAGTAGGACATATATATATATATATATATATATATATATATATATATATATATATATATATATAAATAAAAATTAAAGAGAAAAATAAGTCCTATTGTGAAAACCATCTTGCTGGCGCAATTGGACGTGAGCTTTGCTTGAAAACCAGGCAACTGGCGAGAAAAGTTCACAATAAGTTCTACAATTTCATGATGGTTTCAATCTTTATTATGGTTCTTCAAATCATTTTTGGTTCTATGCTCGAGTTGGATGATGTGGAATTCCTTAAGGTCCACCTTCCAACAAATCTTGTCCCATCGACCTCAACACCTTATCTGGGATCAAGATAAGAGATTATTTGGAGTGCCTTCGAACTTGCATACATCAATGACAAGCCTCCTCATTGACAAGAATGGAAATACAACAATGTCTCTTGATTGTCAGATCTTGCAGGTGACTCAACTTCAACACATTCATTCGTCTTTGTACAGATGCACTTAGGTACCTTGAAACTCATTTACATTATCAGTGAGTTTTATTACATTGGTTAATGATTTTCATCATTGATTAGTAATCCAATGATTTCTTCCCGTGCTTGACTTCAACACACTCATTCGCATGGTGAGAATTGTACCATGAATTTGGGCTTCGATGAAGACTAATGGTTTTATGAAATCAACAACAACTTGTAGCAGTACATTTTATTGGTCCCTTATAGCAACATGTTCATATTTTTCTCATTCAACAATAGCATGATGGCACCATTACAACATTTTTCATTCATTTCATTTTCAAGAAAAAAAAAATGTGACTATTTTACTCAATATGCATTATGTTTCATGGTTTCTACTTCAGCAGATAGTACACAATTCAAATCAGCAGTTCAAAACTCAGAGAAAACAATTGTTTTGCAAAAAATGACATTTTTTGCAAGAGCAACCTGTTTTTGTTGTTGCAACTTTTTCCAGAGGTAGTTTTGGCACAAATATTACAAGAGATTAGAGGAGAAATAAAAAAACTGAGCTTCTGGGTTTTCTCAGAATATGATAAACTAAGTAAGACAGAGACATAATTAAAAAAAAAAAACAATTTTGAAGGGCATTTCAAGTGGGTTTCTAAGGCATATTTTCATTTTCGACCATTATGGACAGATTAGGGCAAATTTTGGTATTTTTTCACAACAGTTATTTTTCTTCATCTAAATGGGATTATGAAGGCGTGTGGCAGTAGAAAAGGTAAAAATACACGGTTTCCCTTTTGAATCGCTCAATTTCGCCTTAAAATGAGTTCATGGCATATTGTTTTGTGGCAACATTGGGCAACGTAAAGGGTGAAACATGGCAGAAATTGATTTCATCAGAAATTTCAAACCGTGTATCCGTTGGTCCTGAAATTTTTATGATAAATGCATTGACGTACAGTAAATGAACACAAAAAATTTCAGAAAATTTCAGTATGTATTTTTCAAGAAATTGGTCACTTTCATCTACAACCATTTATCATTTTTCTCAAGATCCGTACACTCAATGGATGAGATTTTTGGTGGAAAGATGAAAAATATTAATAGTAACAACCTCATAAAATTTTAGAAGAATCTGATTTACCATTTGAGAGAAATTGGAAAAACAAATCTGCTACATGAAAAAGATACATTCTGTGGAACAAGGTCAATGTGGCGGTCAACACATCATGGATATGGGTAATTGAGCCAAATCAACACTAAATCAGCCATCAGATCATGTTCTATTCTCCAATTCCAAAAGGTAAACTTGAGGTAAAACTAGCCTTAAAATTTTTAATTTGTTAAAAATTCTAGAAATTTTGATGAAAAACTATTGTAAACATGTAGTTCCAATTTTTCTCCCATTATGTTTTGTCATGATTTTTAACACCCAATCCCACAAGTTATGATTGGTTCTTTATTAACAAAGTCCTGCCACCCATGCAATAATCTCATTCTTTTCCATGGTCATCATGATGTTCTTCTATGATTTCACCACTCCCTTGTTTAAACTTTCTCTTCTTGTTAATCCATGCTTTCCTTAATGGTCCATCAACATGATGTTCTTGAGAAAAAGAATTATTTTAAAAACTTGCGTTCATGGTACATGTTTGTAGCGCATGATCAAAAGGTACATTGAGCACTTAAATTATGTGTCATATTTCTCATCTTCATATTTTTAATGGAAGCCAAGAAATGATGAGTACAAAGCCACAAGAAGAAGATTACAGCAAAGCTTTGTTCATACACTCTTGAAATTGCTTGGAAGCATATTTTAGGCTTTGATGAGTTGTTTAACCCTCAAAAACAACTCTTATTTTGTGTTATGTGCAACTCATCTTGTCAAAATATTCACATTGGGAACTCTTCTTCATTCATTAGTTTGTGAGTTCTTGAAGAAACTATTTGATAATATTGTTAAAATATGATTGGTTGCTATGCATGGAAGATAAGAAGACAATCATTATGGGCTAAAACCTATGATAATTTCCAGCCATACTAATGAGATGAATTTCACAAGGATAGAAATCACATTCTATAGATGGAGTAAAAGTCTTGATGTGATCTTCACAATATGGTATTCTACAAAGGCTTGAACAATTTGAGCACAATTAAAATAGTGACAACTACAAGTACTTGGATATGCTACTATGTGGTCATCCTTTCTTTTCACACAACTTGCATATAATAAATAATGAAGGGTTGGAGAAAAGTGCATCCTATTGAGATAAATGGTCAATATTACTCTCTTGGAGCTTTGGTCAAGGATTTAATTGAAACTTTGCAATGCTTTGCTTGCATGAGGACATGCAAAATATCCGGTGTGGGGGAATGTTGAGCCTCAAATTTGTCATAATTTTGTTGATGAAACCATCAATTTTTGCATCATTCCATTCACCCATTGTCATATTTTTTAACCATATTTCTTCATAAATGCACCAAATTCCTGCATAGATGTTTACATGGTTTATTATTATTATTTATATTATTTTTAATGAATTAAAGAGAATTATGCATGGTTTTACTAATGATAGTTTCACAGTTCAACTTTCTACAGTTTCCGCAGTTGTCTCCATGGTTGAGTTAGTAGCATCACTCTATAATGAAATCCAACACATGGAAATTGTTTCTACAAGCTCCAATATGGATTTTTTTTTATAAAATTCCACCTAGCTCACACATGTGGACCTGCAGGCAAAGATCAAGGGAAAATCATAGCAGTTTTGACCAGTCAACTTCAAGCGCATTTTTTGAGAAAAGTGAAGTGAAACCTGCAAAAAAAAAACCATGGGTTTTGTTCAGCACGGGCCCAATTAAATTCCTCGTGAACAGTTTTCCCAAATTTGTAACCATTTGGGAGACATTTTGGGTTCTTTGGAGCCCTATTTTGTATTTTCGTGAGAAAACATTGTGCTCATGTGTCAATAAAGTCTCACTCAAGAAAACAGAGATTGGAATGGACTGTGCTTCATAAAATTAGTGAAAAATAGGTGTCCATTTATTTCTGATCTTTAGCCATACGAATTTCCATGAAGTTGCATTGCAACCCCTATATAAACACTCTATTGAAACAAAGAAAAAAAGTTAATTTTTTGAAGCATATTGTGAAGTTTTAAAACTTTGTTTTCATTCCTTTTTAATGAAGAAGTGCCTTGAATATTTGATGCATAGCTGATTGTTCGTATGAAGCTTTGAGATGACTTGTTTGTGGAGGGCCCCTGCAAACAGTGAAGGTTGGGCATTTTATGTTTTTAATGTAGTTTTTATTTTATCATTTGTCGTAGTTGTTTTCAGAATTCCAATTTGTCATTTGTTGTCATTGTTTCCAAAATTCCATTTTTCTATTTGATGTAGATTCTTTCATAAGTCTTCTTTCATCATTTTAAGTGGATTCATCAATCTTTATTTTCAAATTGTCAAATTGCAGAATATTCATAGTTTTACTTCTAGAGCAATGGTGATTTATTTTAGAGTAGTTTTACAAGTTCATGAGTGGTTTATTTCAAGTTCATGAGTGATTTATTTTTGAAACAGTAGTGATTGAGTGATTTCCTTTCATCATATTAGTGTGTTCTTTTATGTTCATGAGTGATTTATTTTCAAGAGTTATAGTGATTTCTTTACAAGTTTCATTGCCATAACATTTCATTTCAAAAACATAAAAATTTATAAATTCTCTTTTCTAGAATTTGATCTATCTTCATGCAAAATATTTTTAGAGGATAAGACTTTTTAGAGACTAACAAATAAATTAGTCAATATTTCTTCATAAGATAGAGAAAGTTTGTTTCAATTTTTACAGAGTAGAAAGCATGTTGATTTTAAGAATTTAGTTGTAATTTAAATTTATCAATTTCATTAGGAACATAATAAGAAAAACATCCTTAAAAGTAATCTCTAAAAATTCAATCATCACACTAACAAAATAAATGAATAAAAGAGGCTTCTAGCATATATTGTGCACTTGCACTTCACATGTTCACCAATTCCAGTCGATAATTTATGTAATCAATTTAAGACAATTAAATTGACCAAACACTTCCAATGTATAATGGTGAAACTAATGCAGAAAATCTTAGAAAATGGATCAGGAAGATTGAAGTCTACTGCAGGATTCAACAGATCTAGGACGATGAGGCAAAGATCCAGTTGGCTTCTTTTTGGCCGATTGGAACCGCTCTTGTCTGGTGGGAGAGAAAATTGAAAGGCAGCCAAAATTTGGATAACCTTCTCTCCTCATGGTCAAATTTTGTTTCGGCATTAAGAAACCAATTTTACCCTTTGGCATATAATAAAAATCCATTAATGGAATAGAAAGACCTAAGGAAAGCAAAGGTCAAAATGTACAAGACTTCACTGAAGAATTTATAAAACAAGCATTGAATTTGGGCATTCCATTAGATTCACTAGAGATTGTAACTAAGTATATTGGTTCTTTGCATAATTACATAAGACCTTAATTATTATTGTTTGAGCCTCCTACCATCGATGAGGCTAGTGTGAAGGCCATGCATCTAGAAAGAAGGGGAACGCATGAACAAAATGACCACCCAAAAAGAACTACATAAACCAATAGAAGGGAAGAAAATCCCTCTTGTACACATTGTGAGAAAGAGGGACATGATGAATAAAGTTGTTGGAAGTTGCACCCTTATTTGAGACCTGAGAGGAATGAAAAAAAGGGGAAGAAGAAGACCGCTACCGCCATGAAACAAAACCAAGTTTCTAAATCAGAGGAAGATAAGAAGGTCACATCTATAGGATTTGCACCAGGTAGACCAATTGACCTTGGGTTTGCTTCCAACGATGAAATTAAGCTTGCGACCTTTGGATCACAAGAGGAGGACCCATAGAATTTGGTTCCGATTCGGGCCATGAAACAAAAATTTCAACATACATTGTACCAAAGATGAAAAGGACACTCATTGTGGCAGAGTTCCAAGAACTTGAAGAGATCAACCAAAGAATCCAAGCAAATAATATTGAGCTAAGGAGGCTCCTATAGGAAGCAAAGGAAGAAAAAAAAAGGTTACTACACTAGTTACAAGCGAAGGATGAGGCCTTGGAAAAGTTACAACATAGCCAACCCGAGGTAAAAAACAACCCTTCAATTTCATGTACTTCTCATGATGATGATTTTGTTTCTTTTGAAAAACATAATACAGGGATCAAATCCAAAATTCTAAAGAAAATGGGGTATCAGGGAAAGGGCCTCGGCATAAATGTCCAACGCATCCTAATCCCCATCAAAGTCGAGTAAATTATTCATCATGCAAGACTCAGATACACCAGGAAGGAAGTTGGAGAAAGCTCCAACACAGCTAGTGACTAGCTAGTGACAGATGATGAAATCAATTCCTCACATTCCAACGATAGTGAGGGTTCCATGAACATTTATCAAAGGAAAACCGGGGGAAGTGCTCCAAGGAAACTCAGAAAGTTTGGAGGAAAAAGAAGCATTGTAGTCACTGCAATGAAGCGGGACACCAATAAGCCATTTGTCCAATGATCCATGCCCCGAATGCATCGATAAAGGAGCTAAAACGTGAAAATTTTCAACAAATGAATCCACCACATTCATGGTGGTTTTCTTTATTAATTTGGGTTCTTTAGAGGTAGTAGCTTATTATGGCCACATTTGTAAATCATACGTTGCAAGTAAATGTAAATGTGGTGGTGTGTTTCCCATCACTTCGAAATGCAACAATGATGTTTTGGACTTTTCTTATGAGTAGTTTAGGTATTCCTTTTTTTATGTAATCCTGGGCCAATGAGTGTGTGCTATAAACTCTTGGAAAGTGAGGGGTTGTTGAGTCATGTGTGGTGTGTGCATAGTTTCAAATGATGTACCAAATTTGTGTGCAGGGGATTGAAAATGTGGTTTTGAACGGAAAAGAAGTGTGTTGGGTGTGTTAATACTTTTGGTGGTCCAAAAGCTCCTCAATGGGGAGGAATGATCCAGGAGGATCGTACAGTTCTAAAGTACAAGTGGACTTAATGAGAAGGCTAAAAAATCTAGGTGTCACAAATCTAGCAAACTCTATTGCAAGTTGAAGATCTCGTCGTTCCGATCACAATGGTGTGAATGGTTGGTCAAACTAAGTTCATATGGAGAAGTTAGAAGCATTCAAAGTTCTGGGTTGACTTGATTACATGGAAGCCTTAAGGGGGTACTATTTTTTCAAAATTCCAATGGCTAGATTCCGGCCAGTTTTGGCCGGATTCTAGACCAAATTATGGGATACTTAGTTTGTCTCCTTTGGTCAAAATCAATAATTTTTTAAAGGGCTCATTATTGTTATGAAAAGAAAAAATATAAAAAGATAGGGGCGGACCATGACCCCCTCCCCTACCCATACCATCATAGAAAAAATTATGTTAAAAAAAGGTGGATCGGCGGCCATGACCTCGACACCCAATGGTGGTGAAAAAATATGTATTAAGGGAGGGGTGTGGGTTGTCAACCTCGTTGCCCCTACCCATTACCATGTTTATGGAATAAGACGTGGAAGAGAACCAGTGGGTGGGCCAATAGATGCAGGCATAGCCCGCCAATTTTAAACATTTTCTTTGTATTAAAAATTATACATACCTATTGTGGGACGGGGCAGTGTTTGACCGCCCGACCTCGTCCCTCCAAAGCGGATCCATAACCAACGTGCCGAGCAGACTCCCCAAGGAGTCTACCTAACTCAAACATATTTAAACCTTTCATTCACAAGTGTGCCTAGGCAGATTAGGAGTGACATGGAAATAGAGATAGTCAGCGGAACCTTGAGCCTTTTTAGGGGCAGGTGGAACCATGATTTGAGCTGAACTTTCAGAGGGGCCAAATTTTCCTAGTGTCTAGATTGGAAAAAATTTATATGGATCCTACACCTCTCGGCGAGAGGAATATGATGTTTCTATCTATTTCTGCAGCAAAGGTCTCATTTTTTCGACCACTTTTCAGCTTGGAGGTATAAGGGTGTAATTTTACATTGATGCTTGTATTTTCATTTTATTGAGTAGGGCCTGGAGACGTAGTCCCTCCTAGACGAACTCCGTTATCAATTTCTTGTCTTCTTTGCATGATTTAATGTGCTTCTCTCTTCTTATGTACATGCTTTTGAAGTTTCGTCGTTAAGATGCAATTTTACATGTAATTCTTTATTCCATCTCGAATCTAAAGATTTTTTATCACTCCATTGGAAATATCACTTTGCATGGGTGTAGCCTGTGATATGTTTCAGTTAGGAGTACGAGTAGTGTTTTTTTTTTTCTTTGATTTTCTTTATAATCAATTTTTTTATTCCACTTATTTCCTCTTCTTGTTTTCAGCTATTGTGTAATATTCCAAAATAGGAAAAACATAAATATTGAACATAAAACTAGAAAATGCAGTAAACATCAACACATAAAATACATGAGTAGCTCGCTGAGCCATTTTATTATAAGAAATAGCAAAAATGAAGTACAAGAACTTGAGGAAGAGACACTCAAGCTAGGAAAAAAAAAGTCTCAAAATGACCCAAATCATCAAGACATGAAACACTACTGCTGCATAAACTATTGGGAGGCTATGACTGTGCAATACTGCTAGAAACTAGGAATGCGTAGATATGCTGATATGGTGCTCAAAAAATGTCGAGATTAGAGATCTAGACTTTCTAGCATAATTCCAAGATAACCTAGAAAGGGTTTCTGGAAATGATAATGATGAAATTGCAGCCCTAGGGATGAATTACACTTTGCAGCTAGGTGACTGCTCAAATATGGCTAATTTGATGAGAAAATATCTGATGCTCCTCCCCACTAACTTTCTAGATGAAGGGTTTCTCCCCTCACTAGATGATAATCTCAAAAACTTGGGTTATTAACCCTCCACTGAATGTGCCCTCCTGGATTACACAATTCATGAACGAGATTGGGCTGTTGAAGGTGGCCGAATATTGGCCTGATGTTGGATGATGGAATGTAGCTCAAAGAACCTCTCATGAGTGGGCACTCAAAGTCCCCAAGGATGAGGGTCAGATTTCCACTTGGAAACACCCTTGTGCTAGACAGCACAACAGACTTCATTAAACAGCTGAAGCATGTATAAACTCATAAAGACAATACATAAACAATATTCAGAATGCCCTCTATGGATTCCATCCCTTATATGATTTTTGAGCCTCCTCCCCTTTGGCCCCACTCAATAATGATGCTACTCTGATGGAGACTTCCTCCCATTATGAATGCACTGTCCTCCACTATCTCCACTACCTCCGCGACTGCACTGTTTATTTGGTCAACTTGACCCCATTCACACGCATTGACCCACATTCACACCAAGGAGTTATTTATTCAACTTGGTCCTCTCTAGATGCACTGATCCACATTAACATTAGAAGTGGTTTTATTCCTACTAAAGAGATTTATGGGTCCCTCTACCCTCTTATTCATCTATCTTATTGACAAAAACAAAATTTAATATTCTAACTAGCTAAAAGCTAATTAGGAATATTACAGTCCTCCCCTATCAAATATTGCTTGTCCTCAAGAAACTGCAAGGATGGATGCTACAAAATATCCTCTCATTTCCACGTAGCATCCTCATCTGGTAGATTCCTCCATCGAATCAGATATTATTTAATCACCTTGTTCCTTAGCTACCTCTCCCGAGTATCCATGATAGCTTCAGGTTGTAAAACGAGATGGCCCTTATCATCCATAGGTGGGATATCCATAGTAGCAAATACATGTTATCCAATGGCCTTCTTATGGCATGAGACATGAAAAATGTTGTGGATCTTACTCCCAATGGGGAGCTCCAACTAGTATGCTACTTCCCCAACACGAAGTATCACCCTGTATGGCCAATAGAAATGGGGCTTAAGCTTCTCAGTCCCCTTTTCCTTGTAGTGTAGATTGTTTGCAAGGCTGAAGATGGAGATAGACCAAATCATTCGCCTCAAATTTCCCCTCTGCCCGACCATGATCTACATATAACTTCTACTGATTTTGGGTTGTAGAAATGCTTTCCACAAGAGTAGGGAACATATCCTGACTCTCTTGGATCCAAGATTTAGCTCTAGGAGCCTTGCTTGCTCCAAACATCATATCAAAAAATGATGGAGAATCATAACCATATAGAACCCAAAATGGAGACATACTGATAGACATATGAAATGTCAGATTGTAACAATATTTTCCCAAGTGGAGTCAGCGCAACCATGTTCTCTGCTGCCCCAAAACATAGTTTTGCAAGTAGCTTCCCATCTACTTGTTTACTACCTTTGTTTTCCCATCTTTCTTGGGGTGATAATTGGTACTCGGTGTCAACTTGGTACCCCCCAAATGAAAAAAATCCTACCAAAGGCCAACCATGAAGCGGCTATATCTATCCCTGACTATGGTCTTAGGTAGACCATGAAGTCTGGAAACATCTCTAAGGAAAAGCTTGGCCACATTTGGTGCTTACCGCTCTTCATATATGTCAATTCCATCTTCAAGGTCTCCCAATCTATGGTGACCTTTCCTAGTGTCATCAACCATTGTACACCCAATATCACATTGGTGTCAGGAATATAAACCAAAAATAAGTGATATGTCAATGTGTATGTACCCAAAGTTACAGTAAATGTTGGAACATAGTTCACACACTGCATGGTTCTAGCTCCTAGAACCAAAACTAAGAATACTTCAGGTATGCCTCTCTTATGCACTAACTGGGCATCAATAAAATTGTGGGTAGCCCCATAATCTATCAACTCTAACACCTGCTACTCCTGAATTGTGCCTCAAACTCTCAAGGTCAGATACTTGGGTACTCCCCGCAAAGATCCAGGGGATCCTTGAATTGGAGAAAATGCTCCATTTTCACGTGCTGGTGGTGGTGGATTCTCTCCTGGTGCCACAACACTGGTGTCTCCTTCCGGCTCCTTTTCTCCCTCCTCTTCACTATCATATAATTTTTCAATATCGTGTGCCTTTCTCACAACACATCAACGCCCAGGTGCCCATGGTTCTTGGTAAGTGAAGCAAAGCTTCCTCCTCCTCAAATCTCTTCGTACATCATCACTAAGAGGTCCTTTGCCCGAGTTATCATTTGGCGAAGAAACCTTCACATATTTTCCCTTTGACTAAAAATTGGGTTTTTGCTAGAATGGAGCTCTTGCCCTTGGCAAAGCATCTTCTAAGTCCCTAGCCCTCTCAATTGCATCTTGGAGCATAGTTGGTCTAGTGGACTTTACCAACCCATGCAAAGGCTCTCCTATCGAATCAATGAACATGTACACTCTCCTAGTTGTAGATATATCTGACACCATGAATGAAAGTTTCAGGCATCAGAGACATAGGTCTCCGGATTTACCGACTGGTTGAGCTTAGTTATCTCAAAAAAGTGTTCCTCTGGATCTCTTCGGTGAAATATTTCTACCAACCTCTCAGTGAATTTTTCCTATGCAGTCACACCTGGATGCCCCAATGTAGATAGACCTAAAAAAACCATTCATGTGCTTCATCTTCAAGGTGTACGTTGCTATATTAATAGCTTCAATCTCTAAAACTTGTTTCAGTTGAAAATAGATGTCTAATTTTTCTAACCAAGCCTTGTTTGTGCACTTGGGTGACCCATAAAAAGCAGGCAAAAATAATCTACCCATAGTATGTTGCAAATCATTGTTCTGCATGTACCCTCAACTTTTATTTTTATTAGGGGGTCTTCTATTATCCTTGATCTAGAAGAAATATTGGAAATTCAGATCACCTTTGAACCTTTGAGATTGATATTCATATTCTATGAAGTAATCACCAAGAGCCTCTTGCTCTTGGGGTCCTCTAGCCCCATTTCCCGCTGCTAGGAATGTAGGCATGGTGGAGCATTTTAAAACTTGTTGCAATGCAGGTTGCTCACACCAATGATGTAAAGTACTGGAACTTTCTCATTGTTGAAACCCTCTTGGGGTTTCGTTCTGTCTTTCCACCCTCATCTCCTTGATTTCTTTGGAAATATATTGCATATTTTGGAGAAGAAGTTTTGGAAATTATTTTTCATCCATTTTCGGTGATGTCATAGATGTAGTGCCCCACAGGCTGAGCCAATATTATGCTTTGATACCACTGTAATGTTCCAAAATAGGAAAAACAAGAATATTGAACAAAAAACTGGAAAATGTAGTAAACATCAACACTTGAAATACATGAGCAGATCACCGAGCCATTTTATTATAAAAAATAGTAGAATTTAAGTAGAAGAAATTGAGGAAGAGACACTGAAGCTAGGAAAAACAAGCCTGAAATGACCCAAAATATCAAGACATGAAACAATGCTGCTGCATAAATTATTGGGAGGCTATGACTGCAAAATCCACCTGGAAATAACTGCTACTAGAAACTAGGAATGTGTAGATATGTTGATAGGGTGCTCATTAAATGTTGGGATTAGAGATCTGGGCTTTCTAACACAATTCCAAGATAACCCAGAAAGGGTTTCTAGAAATGACAATGATGAAAAATGCAGCCCTCGAGATCAATTACGCTCTGCAGTTTGGTAACTACTGGGAGGTGGTTGATATGATGAGAAAATAGTTGATACTCCTACCCACTGAATTTTCGGATGAAGGGTTTCTCCCCTCACTAGATGATAAGCTCAAAAACTTAGGTTATTAACCCTTCACTGAATGTGCCCTCCTAGATTGCTCAATTCCTAAAGGAGACTGCATTGTTGAAGGTGGTCGAATATTGGCATGATGTCGAATGATGGAATGTATCTCAAAGAACCTCCCCTGAGTGGGCACTTGAAGTCCCCCGAGGATGAGGGTGGGATTTCCACTTGAAAACACCCTTGTGCGAAACAACAGAATAGACTCCGCTAAACAGCTGAAGCGTGCAGAAAGTCATAAAGAAAATACATAAAAAATATTCAGAATGCCCTCTATAGCTGTCATACCCTTCCTTATATTCTTTGTGAGCCTCCACCCTTTTGGCCCCACTCAATAATGTTGCTACTCTCATGGAGACTTCCTCCCATTGTGACCATGTTGTCCTCCACTCTCTCCACTACCTCCATGACTATGCTATTGATTTGGTCAACTTGAACCCATCCACATCCATTGACCCACGTTCACACCAAGGAGTGGTTTATTCAACTTGGTCCTATCTAGATGCACTAATACACATTCACATTAGAAGTGCTTTTATTCCTACTAAAGAGATTTATGGGTCCCTCTACCCTCTTATTCATCTATCTTATTGAAAAAAACAAAATTTAATATTCTAACTAGCTAAAAGCTAATTAAGAATATTACATATTGGTTAGTTTTCGCAGGAGACTGTGTTTTTCTTCTGAAGAAAGCATGGTGAAATCCAAGAGGATTTTTTTCTACTATCAAGGCTTGGCGTTTTCTTCATTCCCTCTCTTCATGTACATATTTAATTCTTGCAAGTTCATGATACTCTGATGGAAAATACTTCCCTTCTAGAAGAAAATCACAAGTCAAATTACGATGATTGAATTTTGACTGCTACCACCTTCTCTAAATTAGTTTAGTATTTTCATTTAATCCTTGTCAACCTAGTCAAGTAGAGTAAGGAGGGGAGGAAAACCTTAACAAGTATGTCAGAGGTGTATATAAATATACTTCTCTGAAGGAAAAACCTCTTCTTCTCTCAATAAGTTAGGATCCCTCTTCCACCCCATGAGATAAATAAGTTCCCATGCACAATTATTTGAACAGAAAATGAAAAAAGTGAAAAAAATTAAAATAAAGGGCGAAAGAAGAGAAATAATTGCTATGCAAATAGGTGACGGAAGAAATTTCTTCGAGGTACTATCTAGGCTCGTTGGCAATGGAGCAATGTGTGTGCTCTTGAAACGACACCATCGGGGTATTTTCCAGGAATGCTGTCAGCGGAGCAACACCGAAGATGAAAAATAAAACTATGACAATTTCTTTTAATTTTTCACTTATATACTCCTCATCCCCAATTCAAACAAATCAATCTGACTTGGCTTCTTTTGCATGCCACCGATGAAGAGGATGGAGGGGAACATGTATTTAACTCAGGCTAAATGAGTAAGTTGTGATTATCAATGAATTGAACAATACTTCTGGAAGGGTGAGGCTGATTTTGCATGAGGCAAGATTTAATCAAAATGTTGGAGTTTTACCAGTGTTTGATGGGGAGCCTGATTATCCTATTTATTCATAGGTATCACTACGTTGGACCCCAGTTCGTAACGGGGTGGAAATGTCGCTCGTTTAATTGTCATCAAGATAGTCCATGTTGGTGCATTTGTAAAATTTCCTTGTAAAATATTGTAATTTTGTATTCAATCTAGTTCGTTCATTACATGGATGATATGATGGTAGAATTTATGTTTAATTTAGGGTTTTTTTCCCTAGAAGGACACCCCTCGGTTTATATGAGGAAATTTTATTGCAGTTGGGTGTTACGTGTATTTTGAGCAAGAAAGAGAGAGAATGTTATGTGAGAGAGAGGAGGATTTTACAATGGATCTATTGTATGTTTTATCTCTTCATTTTGTTGGATAATATTAATGAAAGAACTAGCTATTTCTTCGTGGACGTAGCACAAATTGGTTGAACCATGTATATTTGTGTCTCTCTTGTTTTATGTGTTGTATTTCCGCATATATTATGTGTTCGATTTCTCTGTAATATATAATTTTCTATCAACTAGTGTGTCGTCAAGTGTTCTAGTAGCGTCAAGTACCCTCCAAAAGCTTTCCTTTTCTTAGATATTGGAGCCTAACCTTCTTCTCACAAAATATTATCTTTCACTACTATCAGGTATGCATTATATGATTGATGTTGATATTTTATATATGTTTGTGTTCACCTTCTTTTCACTTAGCTATATTTTAAGTCACAAACTAACCTCCTGCCTAAGCGTTGCACAATTATTCTGGGCTTGCCTCTAGAAACTGCACAGTCCATGAGGGTAAGCAACCTCAATGACTGGAATTTCAAATTCATGACTATAAGTCTAGCCTTGAGCCTAAAAAATGCACAGTCATAATAGGCAACCCAACATTGAGCCCATAAATTGCACGATCCCTCACTAATCCTAGAAATTGCGCAATGCACTGAGCTAAAGATTTTCTGAGTCCCACAATTGTGCAATCCTTCCCATTGATGTGCATGGAAAATTTTCCCAGAAAAAGCAGAGAAAATGAAAATAAAAAATCATCACTAAAATATAGGGATCTATTTTGGGTAACTCGAAGGAAACACACTTTCTATTTTTGGAAACTTTCACCATGTGTCGCTTTTTCCTGATTTTTGGGATGTGTGTCATAAACCCTACTTGTATCAAATCTATTTAATAGATGCCCCTAGATCTCATTTACACACTCTATGTGAGATCTCTAAAATTCCATAGGATATCAAGGGACCTTTTTTGAAATTGTCATCGCTTTTCTGGGTGAGTTTTCCACTTATCGCTTTGAGTCGCTTTTTTGGTCGCTTTTTGTCATTTGGCTTGTGTGAGTATTGTTTTACTTGTTTATTTGCATGCATGCTAGCGTTTTAACTTGCTTTAGCTTTTAGAAGTGTTGTTTCAAGTTATTAATGATCATTTTCCTTTCATAAGTGTCGCATTAGTTTCTTCATTTTTGCATCGATGGTCGTCTTTGCGGTGACTCTCCTCACCAATTTTGTTTTCGTCTCGTTTATTTAGTTTCTGCACTTGATTTCTCTTATTTCATTTACACTTAGTCATATCTGCACTGAATCCATCACTAAATATCAAATCTTCTCGTTTTTTACACTTCCCTTGAGAAGATCTGCCATTTCCTTGGCTTGATTTCACTTTTCCTAGTTGAGAACTACACAATATGGAGAATCAAGTTGAGAGCTTCGCCTCTGGACTGCAAAGTGCACAGTACAGTCCGGTCCAACTGTTCATTGTGAAGTTCGACGGCTCAGTCTGCATCCCTGGCCACTAATACTGAGCAATGTGAAATCTCTCCCATCTCACTACCTAGGCTGAACTTCGTATTGCGTAGTCTCAGTCCTCAATATTCAACCCTGACTATTGGGATTGTGCAGTGTGCAGTTCCCTCAGGAACTCAGAGCCTCTTCCCAGTGAAAATTGCGCAATCCTTCCCATTGGATACCCGGTTTTCTTCTTAAACATGCCTTGAAGGTGTTCTTGCTTAAATTGATTTTTTTGCTTAATACACCAAACATTTTTTCACGAAATTACAACAAAAATTTCAGAATACTTAAATACTACTCCTTATTTGATCGTTGGTGGCGTAACTCTTAATAATATGTTCAAATTCATGACACTGTCGTTCAATCTGATCATTTTCTCTACATAAAATATGATTCCAAACCTATAACGACATCCATGGTTACCCACGTTATTATTTATCGGAAGATTCCTTTACCTCCACTTATTCTCGCTATAAGAAATATGATACCTTTCCATCCTCCAAAAATGGCACACATGTTGTTATAATAAAGATTGTGTGTTTAAATGGGTCACTTCAGCAACTTTGGCTAAATGAACATCTCGAGTGTGGTAGGTAAGAGTCCCCAACTGGTTGGACAATACCCACTCTGTTTGCACTGTAATTTTCATCCATATAAATTCACTCCCAAGTGCAATCTAAAGAATATATAAATATTATTAATCTATATTTTTAAGAATTTGAATATCTCAACTCAGAAAGAAAAGAAAATGAATATTTTCCTGTTTTCAAGAAAAATTCCTGACATAACATTAGGGAAAAATACAAATGTCAAGGATAGATAGGACCGGATAGATATAACGATTGCTAAAATCTTTTAGGTAATGAAAATACAAGATTTCCCAGTTAAATACTTTTGCAAGTAATTTAAAATTTTATGAAGCTCCACATGTGCTTTGACATAAGATACTCGACCCATTAGTCACCATAGTGACATTTTTCAATGATTGATGTTCTAGATTTGTGTTCTTATCTTCACTTCTTCCAAGATGAAAAATTATATTTTTCTCTGAAATAACGACCATGTTTGTGTGGAAGAGATGGCTAAAGTGTGGTGAATTGTGGATATCTACATTGATAGGTTTATGACTTAAAATTCATTGGTTGCTCACATTATAACTAATGAGTATTGTATGTTATCATAGGGAGCTGATTGGGAATATTATGGATGGCTATGTACTAGGATTTTGTATTAATAAAATTTTCATATTTTTTTTCTTTTGAAAAATGTTTGTTTCATAAAATAATCATTTAAAAAAAAATAAGTTTAGATATATAACCTTTATGATTGGTAAATGATATTAGATATTATAGGTTTTTCGTGTATTTTAAAGATTTAAAAACATATATATATATATATATTATTTTATTAAATATATAAAGAATTAATATGAATAAATAGATATATATATATTTAAAAAAAATATTCAGAAATTTTTTTAATTATGAAGATTTATTTTCAGTTGATCATGAGGATTCACCTCCACTAGTACATAGTAAGTTTTGTTAAAATATTGTAAGAAGATATCGAGAGACCAAAGCTGCTGCATGGAGGAGCGGTTCGTGAGGCCGGTTACAGTAGAACACACGAGGAGATGGTAAAAATGTTCAGAGTGAGTAAGTTTTTCCTCTGGTTTTTGGTGGGAAGGGGTACAGGCACAAACAGTAAAGCAGAGGTCGTAGCTCTCTGGCTAGTCTTGGTATGAGGGCATTCAGATGTATGGTGAGGATAAGGGCATTATACACTAGGTGAAGGAACTGGAGCTGGAACTGGAACTGGAACAGGAGTTGTCTCTTTTCAGGTGCTGTGTAGGTCTCCTTGGAACATATACCTGGGTCTTTCGCTGGAGCTATCACTACTCAGATGTTGTCTAGGTCATACTGGAACGTATTCCATCTTTGGTTTCTGGACTGTTGCGGTGGTTGGTGTATTGGTGGCTTTCGGGGGATGTTTCTCATTGTCCTTTTGTTATGAACCCTTAGTTAGTGGACTTCACGTGACCTTTACGTCCTTCCTATGTCTTTCGACGAGAAAGTGGAGATATGCATTATTATCAGCCTTGCTATTGGGGCATACTTCATATTAAGGGGATTATTGTCTCTGTATAAGTTGGATGGTCGAGGTCACTGAGAGTACTGGGTCTCCGAAAAAATCTTTGGTCACCCCCTCAGTTCCAGATATTCAGCCTTCTATCAGATGTTATAAATGTCTTTGTCTATGGTGGAAATGGGTTGAGTCCCTTATTATCTCACGCCCCTGCAAAAATTTTGGTTTCAGGCTTGGATCTAGGTGGTGGACCTGTCCTGGCTACATATGTTGTTGTTGATGTCATGTTTAGAGCATTGGTTTTGATTCGGCTTTGGTTTTTCCAGTGGAGATGTGCAGATCTCTCGGATGTATTATTTTTTCCGAAAACACTCGACATCAAACTATTTATGAGGATCTGACATTGGCACCTATCCCTCCTCAACATACCCATTTGAGGATTGGATTAAACGAAGGTGGCAGCAACCATTTATGGAGACAATGGATATGAATTTGGAATAGAGATTTTCCCACTGTTGTCACTGATCTTGTCAGCGATATTCTCATCAATCATCATTGGTATGTGTGAGGAATTTCAACATTCTCGCGGGATCATTAAGTCTAGGGGTTACTAGACATTATTATATGAAAAGCGCCACTATCGCTGATTGTGGAATTTATTATATGAATTGTGGATGATCGTGCTATCTGACAAGGACCCGCAGTGGACTTCCTTCTTGTGGATTCTTTGAGAAAAGGCCTTGCTTGACATTATATTATAATATAAAGGACCATCACTCATCTTGATCCTTCCAACTCTTTTCGGGGAATATACATTATTGGGAATGTGGATGCGGTGACTGGTATGACATGATCCTTTCCTTTATGATGGTGCTTTGACTATACAATATTTGATAAAGTATATTCTTTATCTCTGCCACATGGAGGACACCGGGCATGGATATAGTTACAAGGAGAATAACACGGGATTAGACTCAGACACATCAGCCCATGAAGCATTTATCAATGCGACTATTGAAGCCGAGAAGGTATATAGGAAATCCGCCGATATTGATAATTATATCATTAGGCAGAGCATAGCTCGATATGAATACGAGAAGGTGAAGGAACAAGGTGGCTATGACACACAAAAACACAATAATCATAAACCTGGCCAAAGAAAAAAGGGTAATTCATGTTATAAGCAGAGGATGGAGATCAAAGAAATTTCTCTGGATCATGAGGACCTGTGCAGAAGAGTGGCAAGCCTTCAGAGAAGGGCGCTGATCGGAAGGTGGATTTTTCCGGAAGGGAAGGAGTTTTATATGGACGGATGGGTGACAGAAATGGTCCACTTTAATTGGATATTCCCCGAAGATCAATCTACTCTTAAATGGGTGGTATAGTATTCATTTTATGGACGTGCTGGATATTGATAAAATTATTCATACTACATGGGTTCAGGGACAGAGTTACTTACAGCTGGTCCCCTGGTATTTGGGATTCAACCCTGTGATGGAAGCCCCAAGGAGCCGCATTATATAGGTCAAACTTCTCGGTCTGCCATTAGAATTCTGGAAACTCAAATCGCTCCAAGAAATTGGGGATTCCATAGGGGAGACTAAATACATAGACCCGAGCATTGTGGGGGCTCTCGATAAAAGAATAGCTTGGATTCTTCTGGAAGTTAACTTTGCCGGAGGACTTCCTGGAGATGTTGACCTCCTCTGGGGTAAGCGTCGACACCGTCAAAGAATCGACTACTGAGGAATTCCTTTCAGATGCCTCATTTGTTATAAAGCTGGACATCTCCGGGATAATTTCCCTCTTCGTTTCAGGACAGGGAAAAATGGTCGACCCGTCTGCAAAGGGAATCGACATTACATCTCTTCTTCAATATTTCCGGGCACGACAAACACAGGTAATCCTATAGCAGTTTCTTCTGACGATGATTCATTTTCTAATGCTATCGAACAAAGTGACAGGTCATTGGCGGATGATGAGAGGGAAAGTAGAAAACTATTCTGTAACACAATTGGTCCTCCGGTGGATGAGAAAACTTGTCCACCAATTCTGCATGTGTCCAATGTCTCTTCACACAAGGATGTCTCCTTACCAGACCCTGGAATGGAATCGAGACATGCTTTTGCTCACTCTGATCCCATACATGGATGTAATTAGGGATGGGAGCATGTACAAACCCAGGATGTTAACGCTTCAGATTTATCTGCAGGTGGCCAGAACACTAGGGCCATTGTTTCCAAGTCTGCAGTTGTTTTGGGTCCTTCCCTTTTTAGGTCTTCACGCTTTTTTGTCGGTGAATCATCTTGTAAAGTTTTGTCTATATATAGGTCTATTCCTTCTGAACTGCTCCCATCCCCCCCTTCTTCTGAGGTCCCTGTCATCTTCCCCAATTCCCCACATAACTCGATGGGGAGTGATATCGATTCGCTGATTGGTAACCCACATCTAGACTTGGTTGCCCTCACTGTGTTCAAAAAATCTGTCATCTCTCCCATCATGCCCAATCTCGCTTTTTCATTTTCCAATGTCACCATCCAAAAAAAAAAAAAGCGGGCCTAAATTGTCTAAGGAGAATCTTAGGTCCTTGTCATTGCTATCTAAAGAGTATATTAACCTCATTGATGTCCCTATTGCATCTGTTGACGATGCTTTTGCCAATCCCCAGGCGCTTAGAGCTGGAAAGCCCGCTGATGTGATGCGATGATCCACTTCCTATCCATGAACATTAGGGGGATTGGTGATGTCTCCAAGAGTCATTTCCTTAGAGATTTGTTCAGCGCATAAGGCCCATGTGTAATTCTATGTCAGGAGACGTTGTGCGCACGGGAAAAAGCTATTAATTATTTTTTGAGTATTTTTAAAGGCTGGAAAGCTGTGGCGGTTGATTCTACTGGTCACTCAGGTGGGTTTATCACACTATGGAATCCTTACTGGACCAATTTCAAAGCATATAAATTCTTCAGTGGGATTCTACTGTCCAGACATGTTCATGGAATTGAAGGCACTTTCAATATCATAAATCTTTATGCTCCATACCAGAACATGCTTGCGTTCTGGAACAGGTTTCAACTGTCTGGAATTTTCTCTCTCAATAATCTGGTGATTATGGGGGATTGCAATTCCATTTTACATGCAGATGAGGCTTGGGGATTGATGGCTAGAACGGATCATTTAGCGAACTTTTTGAATGATCTTTTTGCTATGTTTCATATGGTCGATATCCGACCCAATCCAATCGCCCCTACTTGGTCCAACAATATAATGGAGGAGGATTATGTTGCCAAGCGCCTCGACCGCGCCTTGGTGAAGGTTGGTTTGATCAACAAACTAGGCGTGCCCAGATCTTCAGTGGTGTCATCCAATATATCAGATCACATGCCCATCCTGCTCACTTGGAGACTGGGCGATCTTACTAAGGGTGTACCTTTCAAGTTCAACAAAGCATGGTTAGAAGAACAGGAATTTGTGGAAATGGTCAAGGAGTCTTAGCTATCTGCAGTTGATGACCAGGGACTGTCGAGTTGGAACCGTTTCCATTAAAAATTACAGAGGATGAAGAAGGCAGTAAAAAATTGGGAAATCAATAAAAAATCCACACTTAGAGCTGAGATCATCGACATTAAGATAGAGATGAGATATATATATATATGGAATTCAAGAGAAAGCCTCTGGATGTTCACTCATACACAACTACTTGAAGAAATAACGTGGAAACTCAAAAGCAGGAATAGGTGGTTAAATGAAGGAGACCAAAATACGAAGTATTTTCATAAATGTGCAAATGACCACAGGTGCATAAATGTGATTTGGAGTATTAAGAAGAGGGACGGAAGTAGTGTTATTACGACTAAGGACATACAGGAGGAGGCCTTCCGGAATTTCTCATCCTTCTATCAACCAAATTTGGACATTGATGTGGACAGTCAAAGGTGGTTCTTGGATGATTCGGGTTGAGAGGATGTTTAATGAGGAAGACATCTCACGTATTGATGAACGCATTACTACTGCGGAGGTAGAAGCAGTTCTGAGATCATTTCCACATGATAAATGCCCTGGGCCAGATGGTTGGACGTCTGAATTCTTCTTTTTTTTCTTTGATATCATGGGAGATGAGATCGCCGAATTTAGTGAGTCCTTCAGGAAAAATGGTAGCATTCCCTCTAATCTCAATTCAACTTTTATTGCCCTTATTCCGAAGATGGATAAAGTTGATTCTTTTGGAGACTTCAGACTGATTGTCCTTTCCAATCTGCTATACAAAATCACTTCCAAGATTATTACGAACAGGTTAAAGAGTACTCTGTCTCAACATATTTCACCGGAGCAATATGTCTTTCTCAGTGGCAGATCCATCCATGACGCTATTGCCATCGCGCAGGAGATCCTGCACACTATGCACATGGAGAAGAGGGAGGCCTTAGTGATGAAGGTGGATTTGTTCAAAGCGTACAATACGCTGGATTGGTCCTACATTCACCTTGTGCTATTAAAAATTGGACTGCCTATCAGAATTATATGATGGATTATGTTCTGTATAATGTCGGTACAATACGCTGTGTTGATATATGGCATCCCGACTAATTTTTTTGCAGCCGACAGAGGTTTATGACAAGGGTGCACATTATCTCCATTGATTTTCATTTTAATTATGAATGGCTTCTCAAATATGATGCGCTATGCTGAAAAACAGCGGTATATATCAGGTTTCTCATTCTCGGATTCTGTCTCTACTTCTCATTCACTTTTCGTTGATGATATGCTGCTCTTTGGTAGACTGAACAAGGACCATTGGCTCTACAACCATCACATTCTCTCCAGATTTGGAGAAGCAATAGGATTATGTATAAATAAGACTAAATCCTTTATCTTATATGAATATGGTGACTTAAATGAAATTTCCTTCATTGCAAAGAATATAGGGATCAACTGTTTGCTGGCCAAGGACGGGTTTCAATATCTGGGTTTTAAAATCAAACCCCACGGTTACAAGTGCATGGATTGGCTCTAGTTGGTGGATCACTTCAGGATGAGAATCAATAAATGGACCCACAAGTGGCTGTCTATGGGAGGCAGACTCGTCATGGTTCAGGCAGTGCTCTCACAATTAATGGTGTACTGGGGACATTTTTTCTTTGTTCCAGGAATAATAGTGGACAAAATTAACAAGATTATATCTCAATTCATATGGACAGGTAATGGCTCGGAGCGCAAATATTATTTGGTCAAACTAGATCGTATAAGCCAGCCCAAAACAGAAGATGGATGGGGCATTTTGAATACGAGAATGTTCAACCAAGAACTGTTAATAAAATCCTTTTGGCGCGCCATCAATGGATCCGGCATAGTCAATTGTAAATATCTAGAGGGGGATCCATTACTACAACTCATATGTCATTATTTCTCTTTTCCCTCTTCATATTCAGCCATTTGGGGTAGTTTCAAGAAAATCCTGGATCATGTTGTGGACATAATTGTTTGGATTTTTAGAAATGGTGCTAGTATTCCGATTGGGGTGACTGGAATTCAGGGATATAACCAAGCCACGATCCCTTCTCCTCGTCTCATCCATAAGCTGGCGCACAAAGGTGTGGTCTTCCATTCACAAACCATCCTTTCCTGGTCAAATAATGCACCTATTTTAAAAAACGCAGACCAATTGGGACTGATGGGGGGGGATGCAATTGATTGGGAGATGTATTGTAAAGAATTGCGGGCAGTTGGTTTCTCATACTCGACAGGCAGGGAATCGATCACATGGAACGGACCGATCAAAGGGAAGGATCCCATTGTTAGGGATATCTACCACTACATTGTTTCACAGTCATAGGATACACATCTTTCTGGAATATTTGGAAAATATAGGACCCGGAAGATTCCCAAGAAGATCACCATTTTCAGTGGGCTCACCTAGAAAAACAATATACTCACATGGGACAACATTGTTAGAAGAGGACAACAGGGACCGGGTAGATTCTCGATATGTGGTAAGATGGAGGAAATGGTGCATCACATTTTTTTTCGTTGTCCTATTGTACTTTAGTTGTGGAACCTTTTTAGCTCCTGCCTACTCCAATATAACTGGATTCCACAAGACTTCATATCAGCTGCACGTGAATGGGACAGGCTTAAGAATCAATACAGATCTCTGCCTTTCTTCCTGATATGGGAGGTTTGGCTGGAGAGGAATAGAATGATTTTTGAGGGCACGGTTTTCTCCCTTTCATCGGTACACACAGCCATTATGAGATGGACTCCTCTACAGACACAGTCTCAAATCTCATGCTCTAATAGGTCTCTCAAAATAAGACCACATGAGATCTCTATCCCAGCCATTTTTTTTTATGGGGCATGCAGAAATGGGAACACAAGGTTTGGTGCATGGATCAAATATTCAGAAAGGGACAGGATTCATTTTTTCTGGAACGGAGGTCCGGGGACTTATAAAAAAGCAGAATTTATGGCATTGTGGGGAGCTCTTTCTATAGCTAACAATTTACTGTTGACAGATATATATATATATATATATATATATATATATATATATACGGCGATTCCAAACTTGTTGTTGAATGTATCACAGGTCGCCAGCTCTTGAATGCTTCGGATCTATAGGGATGGTACACTCGGACTCAGAGTTTATGGGACAGAATGGGAAATCCCCCCTTCACTCATATATACAGGGATAATAACACTAGAGTAGATGGAATTTCCAAAAGAGGACTCAGAGAATCTTTTGGCATGATGCAGATGGAACAATACAGAGATCGGGACCTCATCTGGAATTCCACGGAACCCATCCTATAAACGTTGTTCTGTTCTTCTATATGACTGTATTTTCTTTCTTGTTTTGTACATTAATGTCCTTTTCCTTTCTACAGCAAGGGTATCCGTAGTCTTCTTTACAAGCGAGCCTGCACAAAGTCTACAAGCGAGCCTGACAGAGATACATTTCAAGCGAGCCGGTTACATTTTCCCTCAAGAATATCGATTACCTGACCTACAAATAGCAGGGTCGACATCTACAAGCATGTTTTTTTGAATTTTGGTATGCTGCTTCTCTCCATTCGGCTAGATAGAACTGATTACGTTCTCACACAGGCACACTTTCCTCCTTAGCGCAGCATTTCATACAAACCTGCACAGAGAATCTGACTGATGAACTATGCAGCCCATCTCCCATCTCATCGCCATCTTACTGTGCATAAGTGGGAAGTATGCTAGAAATTTTCAAGTTATAGAATCTTCCCTTTATGCTTTCTTTTTGATATGTTTAGCTATATTATCTTTTTATGCATCTAGGCGGACTGTTCAAGATACAATACTATGATAATCATGTAAGGAGTGATTTCTTACTCCTCCATAATGGGTGTTTTTTGTGATCATAGGGGTTAAATTCTTTTATGTTAGGAGTGAATCATAATGGTTCCGAAATAGGTGACCCTTCATAGAGATTTCAAGGGCTTACTTCTTTCTTAGAAGCTGCTCATCGATCTCTACATGTCCAAAATTTCTGTTATTCCTAGCAATCTGAAATTGCGAATGTAATGAATGATTTATGAACTGTTATAAAACAACGATTTTTTTCTTCTGAAAAAAAGGAAGATATCATGGTTTACTAATACTACCCGAAAAAACATAATTCATTTCATATGACATGTTCATTTTATAAGTTTTTTAATTAATCATTTTAATTAAAAGGGAAAAAATTGCATAACTACTTTCCACTTAAATCACAACTTTTAATCTATTACTACTACTAAGGATATTCTAAAATATTTCAGGGAAATTAAATTCCTACCATCCATTTTAATAATTATTGATAATTAAATTAAAACTTTGGAACTCCTATTATAAAATACACATGTCCGTAAGCTTAACAATTTTAATATAGTGGTTATGAAGTAAAGATGTTCATATATCTAATTTCTTTATATAAATAAAATAAAATTTTGATATCAATTTCCTTATATCTTTAAATTCATATGTGTATCATTATTAAATCATTTTACTTTTTGATATTTGCTTGATAAAATTACAAAATTATTATGAAGAAGAAGTTATATCTGACTCTTAAATGGCATGGACCATGATGATTTGGTTTAGGGGATTGTGGATAATGTCTCTATAAATTCTTATTCATATTCATTGTCGACTTAATTTGTGATTATGATAATATTGTAACTATCATAATTATTTTGATCACTTAAGTCTTAGTTTAGGTTATAAAATATATGTGAAATTATTAAGAGTAATAATGTGTAACATATCCCCTACTATCCTGAGCCCCTACTAAGGGTATAAGGAGACAATTAATATGATGACCTGGACTCCAATATCCAGTTATGGAGATGGGGTCTAATTTTTTTTACTTTTCTCAAATATATCAAAACCCTAGGTATACATCGCCACCATGTTTGCCTCATCGAGACTATTACAATGATGTAAACCTCCCCTTATCTGACACATGGATCAGGAGACATGAAATTTTAAGGTTAGGTGATTTAACAACTAATGCCTTGTAAAAAGTGGATCCCAAATGGTTTCCTCATGGTACACCATGTGGCACCCACATGGTCACCCTTCCAATATGGATGAGTCGACGTGGAAGGTGGTCCATGCTTAATCGTGTGGTTTCAGAAACAACTTTGAGGGGAAACTACCAAGTTATTGTACCTTCCGGACTCTTACCTCCGACCATGCCGACTCATCTTGAAGAGCTTCGCTTGAAGACCGACCATGTTCACTAGTCCTATTTATCCAAGGTAACTCAATTGGTTTGGATCATTTCGACTCATCATGTTTGGTCAAGTTAAGTCCATTAGTTTGGGACATTTCAATTAGTATTTTTTTTTTGAGGTAACTCGACTGGTTTGGGCCATTTCAACTAGTATTCTTTGGTCGAGGTAATTTGAATTGTTTTGGTAATTTTGACCAGTCCTATTTGGTCAAGGTAAATCAACTGGTTTGATTCATTTTGACTATTCTTGTTTCGTCGAGGTAAGTCGATTGGTTTGGGTCATATCGATCAGTGTTTTCTAGTCATAGTAGAGTGGAATCAATATGTTTTTTATGGATAATAATTCTTAAATGAATGAACTAGTCATGTTATGTTGAGAGATAAGTATATGACCTCAGTAAAAAAGATAAGTGAATTTATGTGTCTTTATTTTTCAATTCTTATGCACATAGCTTACTAGCACAAATTGTCGTTAATTGGTTTCTACACTATGTGTGTGTGAGTTTTTGGGAATTAGAAGGAAATTTTATATATATCTTAAGATATTTGAGGTAAGTACGACATTGTATTGGGCTCCCTCTAATGCTGAGAAGTGCACTTAGATGCACACTCTTTGTATTTTTTTTATTGATTACATGACATTCAAGTATTTTATTCACCCCAATGAAATATAGAAGTAAACATAATTTGTGTGCATTTACAAGTTTAGTCGATTTGTTTGGACATGTTGATTATGTCCCCCATGGTGAGGGTGCACTACAAGGAGTTTGCACATAGATAAGTAATGTGTGATTGAGATATTTGGGAAAATCACCAAGTAAAGTTCAAAATTTATAAGTGTTGAGTGACAATAAGGAAATTCGATTCTCATTGCGGGACCCTGAATTAGGGAGTTGCAAAGTCTACAAAAACTATTAGTCAAGCTTGGTGGATGTGTTAGTCTCGGTTGTGTGGTTGGGATAATTCGAAAAAAGGCGAGACTCAGGGAGAGAAGTTGATATGACTCGAAGAATTGAATCAAGAAAGTTGTAGGTTAGGACCTAGCCCAAGTCAGGTAAGTCGTTGGTTGGACTAGTAATTGGTCAAGTGGGACTGGCCAGGGTGAGGTTAGATAGATCGGGGTTGGGCCCCGGTGAAAATTTTTATTTTCACATTTTCTAAGTGGACAACTGCCCAAATTCACAATTATATGATTGTATGAGAGCACACCTTCCATGTGGACCCAAACACAATGGCGAGATAACCAAGTAGACGTCACACTAGGTGACACGTGGGTGCCACATGGAGATGTTGATGATGTGGCAGAGAGTTTTTCCCAAAAACCTTAAATGAGCATATATTTTGATCTCTTATTGGATTAAGGTAAATCATATATCTCCATAAAGGTATTGACAAGATGAATTCAGTGGAATTTTTTATTTTGGGTTTTGTGAAGCTTGAAAAGGATCAAAATTCTATGACCCCATTTCTATAACTAAACGTTGGAGTTTGGGCCATCACAGTAAATTCCTCATTATACATCCATAGTGAGGGTTATGGGTGGTTAGGGGATGTGTTACATATCTTTATCTAAGGAACCATACCAAAAACCAATAACATTGGTGCAAGTATTAAACTCTTACTTTGATGGTAGTGATATGGATATGGGCTCAATTGTCTCTCCTTCAATGTAAATAATCACATTGGAAACATTCTAATGGGTTGAAGATTTATTATGAGATAGTAAAACTTTATCGGAAGTGGGAGATAACACCATCATTTAGCTTAGAGGGGAAAAATCATTTCAAAATATATAGCTTATCAATTTATTTATTTTGATGGAAAGTTACTCTGAAGAAGAAAGTAGAAAATGAATTGATATTGTATTTTCAAGTTTGTAGTTAATGGCATAACAATAAGATAGGTATTTTCAGTAAGTGTATAAAAATTTCATTGGAACATGATCTTTGTTAATTATATTATAATTAATCATTCCAAATCAAAGTGTCATAATTTTTATATCACAATTTAAATTTGAATACACATGTATCATTTATTGGGAACAATTTCTTCCAAAATCTAATTTTTTTGTAAATTTTCCTTTTTTAATAAAACATATACATTTGATGATACACGACAAATATTATATTAATCAAAACCATTATATGATGGTGAAACTAGCCCATAATGAAGTGCATAATTTTTATGATAAAGAATATATCTTAAGATCTACATAATGAGTAGGGCCTAAAAAAAAGTTGTCAAAAGGAGAATAATTTGACCTTTAATTATAATTTTTTAATAGTTCATTGGCTAGGTAACAAATACTAATACATAAAACAATCTTAAAGTATAAGGATAGCATGCCCACAAACAATAGCATTACTAAATGGGAGTAAAACAAGTGGCAAGGGATGAAAGAATAATTTGAGAGACAAAAAGTATTGGGTGTGTGTTATATTCTTCCCACGACTAGCTCCACACATGAAGTGGGGGTGGTCAACCCCCCCTTCACTTGCGCCAGGCATAATATGGGGGTCTTGGGGAGGGAGGGTGGGGACGAAATCCCATATGTTGGGAGTTTTGTAGGGTGTCGGTACAATACATATTAGGCGGGTGGACCTACCTATGGTTTTGTGCATGGGTTTAGCACAAGGTTTTGGCATGATGTTTTTTTGTCCATGGTATTCTGTAGATCTAGTCAAGGGAACTACGATTATGTTCTAATCCATGGTTAATGGATTGGGGTTTATGAATTCTTCGACATGTCTATATATGTATTGTAACATTGAAAGGAATATAATGGAAAATCAAGCTGGTAGTCTCGGTTTTTGGTCTAGGGGAAAATATATTCGTTATTTATTTTATATTTTATGCTCTCACTATTATTTATTTTTTGTTTTAAGAGTTCGTTTGCAGATAATTTATGTACAGGGTTAAAAGTTACAAAAATACCCCATTATAGAGGTGTATAATTTGGTGTTCATCATCAATACACTTGATAAAATATTTCATGGAGTTATTATTCATAATTATTCCTTTTAATAAGAATAGTTGTATTTATGCTAGTATATTTCCATAGTAATATTGTTCAATTTCACTATTACATATTAAATACATATTTCTCAAAAAGAAGTTTGAGCAAACTCCCACTGTCATAAACCTGTCCAGCTTTAGCCTAGACCAAGCCTCCACTTCCCTTCTTCATAAGGGTTTAAATTTTTCCATTACTCCCAACAAAATCTCGGTTGACAATATAATTAGTAATATAGAAATTTCCATAAAAGATCTTAACCTTATCGAAGTTGAGGAAATAAGACAAGACATTGCAAATATACTTAAAAATGCGAAACCACCTCCATGTAACATATCTAAAATAGAAAAAGGTTCCCTAAATAACCTAAAAAAGAATAAAAATATAATTATCTTAAATTCAAATAAAGGTAATGCAATGGTAATAATGGACAGGTCTGAATATGATATAAAAAAGGAATATCACCTTAACAATAGTGGTCGCTATAAAATCTTAAATAAATACCCCAGCACTAAAATTCTTAAGGAAGTAACCAAAAAAATAAAATATTCATCTCTTGACACCAACATAAAAAAGAGAATCACCCCTTCTAGCTTTATCACCCCTAGAATATATGGTTCTTCCAAGGTTCATAAAGAAGGCATCCCTCTAAGACCCATAGCCAACACCATCGGTTCACCCACCTACCTCCTTGCTTAATACCTTGCCAAAAAGCTTCGCCCCCTTGCCAGAAACACCTCGTCGTATATCAAAGACTCTGCATCCTTTTTTCAATGGAACCAAAACCTTGATATGCAAGACGAAGATCTCATGGTAAGTTTAGACATTTTCTCCCTATACACTATGATACCTATAGATGAAGCCATCAATATTATGAAAACTATTGCAAATAGTGAGAGTGTAGACCTCCTCAAATTGTGCTTAAAATCATCTTTCTTCAGCTTCAATGGAATAATTTATGAACAATCTCATGGGGTAGCCATGGCCTTGCCTCTATCTCCTATAATTTCCAACATATACATCGAACATTTTGAACAAAAATCTGTCAAATCCATTCCATTCACCCCTGAAGAATGGAAGAGATATGTAGATGATGCTTTCACAAAATGGACCCATGGAAAATTAAAATTAAATGATTTCTTAACTCACATTAATAATATCTCTAGTAACATTAAATTTTCCATTGAAATTGAAATGGATAACCAATTACCTTTCCTAGACATCCTTTTAACAAAAAAAGAAGGAAAACTTAGCAACAAAATTTACAGAAACAAGTCTCACACAGAAATATACCTTCATGCTAACTCACATCACCATCCTAAGAAGAAAATTGGCATCATCTAAACCCTAACAAATAGGGTGTCCAAAATTTTAGACTCTCACCACCTAGAACATGAGATAAACCATTTGTGCCATGTCTTTCAACATAATGGATATAATAAAGATGTCATCAATAAAACCATTTACCAAACCCTTAATAAAATTAACATAAAGAGAACCTTTGATATCCCTAAAATATCTTTGCCTTACGAAAAAGGAACAACTGATAAAATTCCCAGAATCCGTAACAAACATAACATTGAGATTTCCTTCACTCCCCCTAACATAATTATAAATATGGTAGACTCCACTAAGGACCCTTTAAATGCTAGTATGCAAAAAGGAGTTTACATTATACCATTCTCTTGTGGAAAATAATACATTGGCGAAATGGGTATATCCCTTAACATTAGACTAAAAGAACATGTTGCCGACATATCTAGGAATAGAACTCCTAAATCAGCCTTGGTAGAACATGCCTTATCATCCTCACACTACATAAAAATGGAGGATGCCAAACTTGTCTCTAAAGACGACCATTGCCTAAAAATAAAATTCAAAGAGGCCATAGAAATCGAAAAAATGAAAAATAACATGAATCCTAACGATGGCCTTATCATCAGTAATACTTGCAAACCCTTAATATATCACACCTCTCATGACATTAAAATTAAAATTAATAAATCATAAATGTAATAATTAGTCTTAAACTTTTTCTTAATTTTTAATTCAATAAGGTTTAACAATCTTACTAAATTATATCTATATATATATATATATATATATATAATTAAATTATTTTTCATCCAAGTGACCATAATTAAACTTTTCTCCTCAATAATTTACTATATATATAATATAATTATTTATTTGCCCTAATCCTCACAATCTTTTCAAAGAATATTTGGCATATACCCCTGATGATGGACTCACTTAAGAAGTCTGAAACGTTGGGTTATTAAAAAAACTCAGAAATAGGTTATTCCTCTCGCTTCTGAAATCTATTTCACATGTATGGACTCTCTTTTTAAGAACATTCAATCCTACCATGGAAGAGATTTGATGGAAAACTCTACCCTCTTTGAGAAATTGCGATTTCTGGGGAAAAACTCCTTTCAAACCTATCATTTCTAAAAAATTTCATAAACTACAACCTTACTCCAAATTTCACTGTTTGTAAAAATCCACTCAATCATGGCTGCAACTTGCCAATATTCAAAAAATTGAGTGAATCCTTAATTAGAACTGAAATAAAAACTACGCGACAATGCCTTATTAAAGTCTCTCAAGATCTGATGAACTTACATCTCTTGTTATCCTCATCACTATGCTTCGACCTATAGTGATATTTATATGCCCTCACCTTATAAAATTGGATCGATGGAATTTCAAATATAGGGTGAATAATGACAGAAAATTCTCATCTTTATCTCATTCCTTGCATCCCACATCGCATCCTTTTCCTGCCAAATATCTGGAAAGATATTTAACCAGAACGCTCCTCACACCAACTCACACATCGGTTTTAGTCAACTCGGCATGCAGATTGAACATAGCAACATCCAAGCCGACATGGAGAATTCATATGTCTCTATCTTGCACTTAACTTCCCCTCCTTCATAGGTAGAGTTTGATGCGGTTCTAGAGAAAAATATCATAAGAGTTGATGGTCACGCAGAATCCAACGCAGAAACAATATATCAGCCGAATAATTTGATGGTAGATAGAATCAACAATTCGGTTAGACACAATAACATCTCTGCACAAGAGAGCACCTGCTCTAGTATCCCCATTCATCAGCATAATCCCCTCATAAACTCCGCATATTTCTCATCTAACTGTATATATCGGCCTGTAGATCTCATACCTAGGCTTATCAACTTTCACACAGTCTCTCACACATCCCTAAACAACTCACACAATTAAGGATTTAACAATCCCACTATCATAAACATGTCCATCTTTAGCCTAGACCAAGCCTCCACTTCCCTTCTTCATAAGGGTTTAATTTTTTCCATTACTCCCAACAAAATCCCGATTGACAATATAATTATTAATATATAAATTGACATAAAATATCTTAACCTTATCAAAGCTGAGGAAATAAGACATGACATTGCAAATATGATTAAAAATCCCAAACCGCCTCCATGTAAAATATCCAAAGAAGAAAACCTTTCCCTAAATAACCTAAAAAAGAATACAAATATAATTATCTTAAAAGTAGAAAAAGGTAATGCAACAGTAATAATGGACATGTCTACATATTATATAAAATTGGAAGATCACCTTAAGAATAGTGGTTTCTATAAAATCTTAAATAAAGACCCAAGCGCTAAAATTCGTAAGGAAGTAACCAAAAAAATAAAAGAGTCGTCTCTTGACACCATCATAAAAAAGAGAATCACCCCTTATATCTCTATCACCCCTAGAATATATGGTGATCCCAAGGTTCATAAAGAAGCCATCCCTTTAAGACCCATAGTGAACACCATAGGTTCACCTGCCTACCTCCTTGCTCAATAACTTGCCAAAAAGCTTCGCCCCCTTGCCGGAAACACCTCGTCGTATATCAAAGACTCTGCATCCTTTTTTCAATGGACCAAAAACCTTGATATGTAAGATGAAGATCTCATGGTAATTTTGGGCATTGTCTCCCTATATACTATGATACCTATAGATGAAGCCATCACTATTATGAAAACTATTACAAATAGTGAGACTATACACCTCCTCAAATTGTGCTTAAAATCATCTTTCTTCAGCTTCAATGGAATAATTTATGAACTAACTCATGGGGTTGTCATGGGCTCGCCTCTATCTCCTATAATTGCCAACATATACATGGAAAATTTTGAACAAAAAGCCCTCAAATCCTTTCCATTCACCCTTGAAGAATGGAAAATATATGTAGATGATGTTTTCACAAAATCACCCATGGAAAATTAAAATTACATGATTTCTTAACTCACATTGATAGTCTCTCTAGTCACATTAAATTTACCATTGAAATTGAAAAGGATAACCAGTTACCTTTCCTAGACATCCTTTTAACAAAAGAATAAGGAAAAATTGGCACCAAAGTTTATATAAGTAAGACTCACATAGAAATCTACCTTCACGCTAACTCACATCACCATCCTAAGCAAAAATTTGGCATCATCAAAACCCTAAGAACTAGGGCATCCAAAATTTCGGACCCTCACCACCTAGAACATGAGATAAACCATCTCCGCCATGTCTTTCAACATAATGGATATAATAAAGATGTCATCAATAAAACCATTTACCAAAACCTTAATAAAAATAACATAAAGAGAACTTTTGACATCCCTAAAATCTCTTTGCCTTACATAAAATGAATAACTAATAAAATTTCCAGAATCCTTAACAAAAATAACATTAATATTGCCTTCACTCCCCCTAATATTATTATAAATCTGGTAGACTTCGCTAAGGACCCTATAAACCCTAGTCTGAAAAAAGGAGTTTACATTATACCTTGCTCTTGTGGAAAAGAATACATTGGTGAAACGGGTAGATCCCTTAACATTAGACTGAAAGAACATGTTTCCGACATATCTAGGAACATAAATGCTAAACCAACCTTGGCAGAGCATGCTTTCTCATCCTCACATTACATACAAATGGAGGATGCCAAACTTGTCTCTAAAGAGGACCATTACCTAAAACGAAAAATAAAATATGCCATGGAAATTGAAAAAAAAAAAATGGCATGACTCATGATGATGGCCTTATCATCAGCAATGCTTGGAAACCCTTAATATATCATACCTCTCACGACATTAAAATTAAAAATAATAAATCATAAATGTAATAATTAGTCTCAAAAGTTTTCTTAATTTATAAATTATTCTATAATATAGCCCCTTTATGTAATTAATTTCTTAATTTTTAATTCAATAAGGTTTAACAATCTTACTAAATTATAAGAAATAAGAAATAAAAATAAAAAATTAAATTAAATTAAGTTATTTTTCATCCAACCCACCATAATTAAACTTTTCTCCTCAATAATTTAATATTTATATAATTATTCCTTTTCCCTAATCCTTACAAACTTTTCAAAGAATATTTGGCATCTACCCCTGATGATGGACTCATTTAAGAAGTTTGAAACGTTGGGTTATTAAAAAAACTCGGAAATAGGTTATTCCTCTCTCTTCTAAAAACTCAAAAATGTTATGTCGTTATAACAATTTTTACGTGTTATTCCAAAATATAAATCCCAATTACCCCTATATGGATATATCTTGAAATAAAAACCTAATAACAAAACATATTTCCAAATACAAAGAAAAACACTAAACATCTGGGTGAGTCAATAAATCTTGAGATAACTATTAATAGGATAAAACTTATTCCTTATTAGGAAGGTGTTTTTGAATGGTTTCTCCTTCCTTGTCACCTAAAGGTTTAACTGAGATATGTGTTATTGGATTTGAAATATGCCAGTAATTTATCAAATTACTATGTGCCTAAGAAAGGCACATTCACTTTTCAGCACTATAATCTACTAGTTTTCATGATGCATTGTTTCTATTGATAGAGTTATTTCCTCGATTTTATTTTTTTCCTAATCCTAGGTTTGGGATGCCACTTTAATTATAAAAATTCTTTTTTTTGCATAAATTATTTCTTGGATCCTTATTTTTCTTTTAATTTATGAGACCTCGCACACTTGATAATTCCCTTTGTGCTTATGATCCAAGTCTATTTTTTATTTATGCTTTGGAGAATAGCCAAAAAATGTCCCATACCATTCTTCCAACATGAACATTTCTACAAATTGAAACAATGTAGAGAGGATTCATCTAATTCCAAAATTTTCATCTATGGAGATGTTAGGTACACCCAACATGACATGTTTTGGTCAAATTACACTACAATATAAATAGGAGAATATCTAAAAGATTTGTACCTTGAAATAATAAACATGTAGTGGGAGGAGCCTTCAATCGCATAGTTTTTTGAGTTCCCAAAGGATTTTCTAATAGAGAATTGTGCCTAGAATGATACACATAAGAACTTGTGTAAAGTAGAATTGAAAATTTTTCATTGTATAAAACCTTTGTTTTCACACTTGTGTGAGGAATTAATTGGAATTTTTTTTTTTTAAATGTAGCAAGAAAATTCTTCATTTGAGATATGCCTTAGTCAAATGGATAAATTCAATTTCCCACATCAACAAGATGACTTGGATTGAAGTTATATGGAGTGGCATGGCTTTGTCTCCTAGTTAAGTCAGTAAAATCAAGTTATATGATATAAGTAGAGTTGTGCATGGGTTGACTACTAAATTTAGCAATCTAGTGGAGTTATTGTTAGCAAAACTCAGTTAACTAGTTGCAGTGGAGGAAAAGACACATTGTAATTATCAATTGTATATTAGTTGAGTGTACAATATTTTTGCATTGAGAAGTTTTTCAATTCCTTCAGGATTTGTGAAAGGAAAAAGGGAATTATCTTATTTTTTAGGAGATAATTTCCTCAAGCATTTCCCAAGGAAATAGGAGGATAACAGATGCCTATTTTGGAAAATTGGGTGTCAGAATAAGTCTCTGAGCAAGGGATGAGAATTTCAGTGTAAGGTGTGCTTCAAGATTGAAGCAATACATTGTAATTGATCCATATTCTTATATGAATTAATGCAAAGTAGTAGAGGGTTTTTTCATAGTTGGTTTCCTCTGTAAAATCATTGTGTTCTTTGTGTTTTAATGGTTTCATTTTATTGCATCTCTTTCGATCATGTTGTTTTCTTTTCCACAAAATAGTAGAAAGAAATTTGTGTCTCTTGTTTTCAATTCAGATTCATTAGCAGTAGAAAATTTCTTGCAATTTATACATGGTATGAGAGAATCAGAAGACTACATGGAAACTTTGTTCTATATGCTTTGTCAGCGAAAATTAAATTTGCATATTTTTTGGTACAAATTCTCTTTAGTGCATGAAAATGTCTTTCGACGAATTAGGGATTGAGTATGAACTAGAGGGAACCTCAAATTTTTGTGCTTGGAAAGATATGAAAAAACTTGTATAGGATGAAAATGGAGTATGGGAATATACACAAATTGATATTCTGGAGCTATCAACATCATATGCACAAGCACTTTCTCAGTGGAAGAAATACACAACAAAATTTCCATGGTGATTATTCTGGAGGGTAAGAGATATCATGTGGTTTCAAACTTACATGGAAAGGAGACTCCTTTTATAATGTGGATAGATGTCACAAATTTATTCCAGAGCAGTAGTGATACCAGAAAATAGGCATTGACAGATACACTAAGGATCATTCGAATGCAAAAAAATGAAACCATCTCACAATACCTATCCAAATTGACTGAGGTTCGAGATGAACTTGGAAGAGTAGGAGAAAACGTTTCATCATCCAAACTTGTGATCTTAGCACTCCTTGGCCTTCCAAAATCCTAGCACAGTTTTCATGATTGAATTAATGCAAGAGTAAATATACCAAATTAGGAGAGTATTTGGGATGATTTGGTGGAAGAGGAGATAAGAAAAAACACTAGATATGGTGTCAAAACTGGAGCTTAGGAGAAAAAAAAATTTACCTTGATGGGAAAGGGAAAGAAATCCTAGGGAATGAAGGCACAAGAAAAGGAAAAATATAGCCAAAATGAGGGAAATAATAAGGACCTTAGCAAAATTAAATGTTTTCACTACCATGAAAATGGAAATTATGCAACTAAGTGTCTTCACAAGAAATACCAGAAGAAACATGCAGGAGGAGCAAGAGGTGACTCTCTTGCATCACAATTTTAATTGTATTTCATCCTCATTGCATGCATGGAAAGTACTGTACGAGAAAATGTATGATAATTGGAATCTGGAGCCTCTTTTCCTATGACAGAATCTAAGGAGCTCTTCAACAACCTGCAGAAGAAGGACCTGCCAGTACACATAGAACTCAGAGGAGATGGGTGGTGTAGTGTGAAAGGGATTGGTACTGTCACATTTAAGATGGAGTTAGGCTTCCATATTCACCTGAAAAATATGATGTATGTTCTTGGTTTGAAGAAAATTTTGATTTTTGTAGTTGTATTGGAGGAAAAATGTTATGATGTGGTGTTTAGTAAAGGGAAATATTTTATGAAGCATGTTTCTTCTGGAAAAGTAAAAAAAATTGGTGTTATAGTGAAATATATCTACAAGCTAGATGTGGATGAATGTGTTGCATTGAGAAGTAAAGAAAAACATGTTCAGAGTTGAAATATTGGAGAACTTTGGCATAGGCATATGGGTCACCTACAATATGGATATTTGAATACCATGCAATAGATCACGACAGTACTTCCAAAATTCACCCTCAATCAACATGATGTTTACAAGGGATGCACTCTTGGAAAATATGTCAAAGCATCCTTCGAGAGTCGAGATAGGAGAGCTATAGAAATCTTGGAGCGAGTCCACTATGATGTGTGTGGGCCATTTTTAAGAGTCTCAGTTACAAAAAATAGGGTTTATGTATTTTTCATAGATGAATTTTCTTGCAAGTGTTGGATCTATTTTATGAAGAAAAAAGATGAAGGGTTTGAAAGTTTTATTGAATTCAATGCATTGATTGAATATCAAACTATTTAGAAAACTAAATCCCTGAGAAGAGATAGTGGAGGATAATTTGTGTCTAATATTTCCAAATATTTTTGTGCTAAGGAAGGAAATAGAAGATAACTGATTGAGCCCCGCGACTCACAGCAAAATGGGGTGGAAGAGAGGAAAAAAATAAGCATTGTAGGGGCTGCAAGAGTGATGTTGCATGATTAGGGAATACCACTATATGTGTGGGCATAATCATGCAATAAAATAGTTTATTTTCAAAAATAAAGCCCTCACAAAATACTTGGCATTATTACACCCAAATAAGCTTTCTCTAGGAGGACGCCAAATGTATCCCATTTTCGAATTTTTGGAGCTACAGTCTATTGTCCTGTCTCCAAGGATATCAAGAAAACGTTGGAGCCTAAAACGGAGATGGTGATATTTTTAGGCTACATAGAGGCACTTCATAACTATCAGGTGTATTTTCACTCACTCAGGGTGATAATGATGAGGAGAGATGTTAGATTTGATTAGGCTAAGGCTATGATAAGCTCTCTAGATCGAGAGCTGAGTAATCCACTAGCTCCAAAGGATGAGCCTCATTCAGAGCCTCATGATGTTGTATATTAGACACATCTGGAGGAGTAGAAAGGAGGTCGAGCGGAGGCACCCAATCAACTAGAATCTTCCAAAAAGGGGAGGAAGAGAACTTGAGAGTCTGGAAAGATGTTGCATGGTGCACATGAGCATATGTGAGCTCCTACATCCTTGAAAAGTAATATGATAACACTAGAAAATTATGCTAGTTATATGGCACTCATCGCAAAAACAATTGATTCTGAGCCTTCTTCATTTGAGGAGGAAGTTTCCCAACCAGTATGGGTAGATGCCATGGTGTTGGAGTATGAATCCATCATGAAGAATAATTATGGGAGGTGGTGTCAAGACTAAAGAACAAGAGTGGTTGTTTCTGAATGGATATACAAAGTGAAACATGAAGTAGATGGGAGTATCGAGAAATAAATGAAATATTTGTTGCCAAAGGGTTATCATATGTAGAGGGAGTTGATTATGAGGAGATATTTTCCCCTGTGGAGAGATACTCCTCCATCAAAAATATTATAGCATTAGTTGCACAAATGGGGTGGAAGATCCATTAGATGGATTTGAAGACTACCTTCCTCAATGGCGTGTTTGAGCAAGAGATTTACATAGAGCAACTTCAGGGGTTTAATACATTTTACATGGGGACACATGTGTGTATACTTAGGAGAGCCCTTTATGGTCTCAAGGAAGCACCTCATTCTTGGTAGACTCAGATAGCAACATATCTTAGTGGATTGCGTATCACCAAGAGTGAATTATATGTCAGTCTATACTACATTGTGGTAGATGGAAATTTTATTATTATAATCCTGTATATAATTACTTGATACTGAAAAGGGATGAGAAATTGATCAAATATTGCAAGGAGGACCTTGTAATATATTTCTAGATGAAGGACATGGGCTTTATACACTACTTCCCTGATTTGGAGGTGTGGTAGGGAGATGAAGTGTTGTTTGCAGGTCAGGAGAAGTATACCTCTAAAATACTTCATAGATTCCATATGCGATAATTAAAGCCTATCGACACACCTCTAGCTACCAACTGCAGGAAGGAGCATGCTTCTACAAGAGAGTTAGAAAATGGTACCATCCATAGATAGTTGGTGGGGTCCTTGATGTATCTCATGAGAACAAGGCTTGACATATGTTACATAGTTAATTAACTGAGTCATTTTATGGTGGATCTTACCAATTCATTGGAAATAAAAAAAACATGTGCGTAGATGCATCTAAGGCACAACATATTTTGGGCTATGGTACATGATAATTAATGGTGTGAAGCTCCAATGATTCATTGATGCAGATTGGGTAGGTAGTCCATCAGACAAGAAGCGTACTTTAGGAGATATCTTTAGTGTTGGGTGAGTATTTATTTCCTGATATAGTAGCAAATAAAGATTTGTAATACTCAGCTCAACAGAGGCCAGGTATATGGTTGCCAGATGTGAGGCCATATGGATGAGGAAAATTCTTGTTGGTCTTTTTAGTCATGAGATGGATCCTACTGTTATTTACTATGATAATTAGATTTGTATCAAACTCTCTAAAAAATCGAATATTTCATGACAAGTTCAAGCATCTTGATATCAAGTACCATCACCTAAGATATTATATGCATAGGAGAATCATGATGTTGTAGTACATTCCCACAAAGGAGCAAGATGCAAATATTTTGACAAGGAATTGTAAAGAGGAAATTTCAAGTTCCAAATGTGCATGATAGGGGTGGTGCAAAACTATTTTGTTGTTAAGAGGGAGTGCTAGAATGTAGCAAGAAAAGTTTTCATTTGACTTGTGCCTTAGTCAAATGGAGAAATTCAATTTTTCACATTAGCAAGATGACTTGGATTGTAGTTAGTTTGAGTGACATGGATTTTTCTCCTATTTAGGTTAAAGAATTTGATTTATAGGCTAGAAGTATAGTTTTGCATGGGATGATTGGTAAAATTTAGCAATCTAGTAGAGTTATTGTTAATTAAACTCATATAACTAATCTCTAGTCATTAACGGAGTAAGTAAGAGTTTAGTTGAGTAGTTATAATACTTGTTAACTCAATGATCTCTTAGTTAACTGATCAATTTACTCAAAATAAACTGAGCCATGCATTGAATTCAAACTGTGTTGTTGGAGTGGACGAAAAGACACATTTTAATTATGAATTGTATACTAGTTTAGTGTATAATATTTTTGCATTGAACAGGTGGTAAATTGCTTCAGGATTTGCGAAAGGAAATAGTGAATTCTTCTATTTTTTAAGAGCAAATTTCCTCAAAGATTGCATAAGTAAATAAGCAGATATAAGAGGGATATTTTGGCTAAGTTTTAGTTAAAGCGGGTGAGTGAGTAGGAGATCAAAATTGCAGTGTAGGATGTGCTTAAGGATTGAAGCGATACATTGTAATTGATCCATATTCTCAGTTGAATTAATGCAAATAAATGAAGGGGGTTTTCCTAGTTGGGTTCCCGTGTAAAATAATTATGTTCCTTTTGTTTTAATGGTTTCATGTTATTTCATGTGTTTTCTCTTATGCATAATAGTAGAAGACATTTGTGACTCTTGTTTTCAGTTCGATTTCATTAGGAGTAGCAAATTTCTTGCAATTTCTACATTTTTTATTAAACACAAAAGTTGATCAATTCTTCTGTACAACACTACCGAAATCCTCTTACTAGAAGTGAATGAGTGCAAGTATACCATATGATGTAGCTATCCAACTACACAATGCACATGCCTCCAATACTTCATATATATTGACATAATTAATAAGGGTATTAGGTTTAATACCCCTATTATCATCTGAATTATTTTGTTGCAAGTGAATGAGTGTAGGTGTTACATGTGAATTAAATATCCAAATACACAATGGATATGCCTCCATTACATCATAGAAACACTCATAATTATTATGGGTATGAGGTCTAATAACCTTTTTGCCTCTTAAGCATTTAATCAATTAATTGATATCATTTGTAACATTTATTACATATCATGATTTCTTTCTCAAGAGTACATGTTGTATTTTATATGATATTCATATTTAGACTCATCAATTTTAGTACTTGATAATTTTCAACCATCTTAAAAATCTCCAAACTCCCCATCTCTTTACTAGTTTAAAGAATGATTTTTGAAATGGTGTTTTGATTTTTACCATAGCGCTGTTCTAAAAATTTTATAATATTTTTAGAATTCTCAACGATATATATATTCTTTCATCAATAAGCATCAATAAAAAAAAAAATATTATTTGCTTATTGGTTTCCCTCATCCCATACTATCGGCAAAGGAATTATATTCTTTTCCTTCAAAACTAACTATAATCCTTCCTATCTCTCACGAGCCCAATAATTATTACTGTATGCAAACCATCGTTGGAATGTGACACCGAAAATATTTCATTATAAGGCACATGAATACTCACTCCCGACCTATGCATATAGCCTATGTGTCTCTTAGAAAATCTGCCATCAACTTGCAAAATAAGTTTTCTAGTGACTTCAAAACAATAACCCTTCATTTATCTTTAGACTTAGTCAATTACTCAACTTAACTTCTTTAATATTTCATTTAATTCAACCATATAACATTAGTATAATGAGAATTTGTAAACATCAATACAAGTAAAATTGCATAAGACAACAAGATTCATAAATTTCACTTCTTTTATATTACATGGGAGGGGGAACTCCCCACATAAAATCTTCCCTTCTTTTATTAACATCAAACTTCACTAGAAAAAAAATATACAAAAACTAGGTTTGTCATTGGTTAAACAAATTCCCTTCACAAATACATAGTTTTTCATCCAATATGTGTACAACATTAAGCTTGCACCTTGACTAATACCCTAAGAAAATACAAATATTGTTACAGTCCTATGACCTACACATGCATCCAAAACCGAACCCACAAGAAACACAACTCCCCAAGACTTGAATGAATTCACTTAACATGGCAAGCCTCACTACATCCTTCTTCCGTGACCTTGTTGTCTTTATATAGATATGGTTTTTCAACCCCCCTCCACCCCCTCCCACCCCCTTATACCTTTCTATTTTTGTCTTGCATACTTGCTTATTTTCCTTCCTCATCATGTGATCTCTCTTTAATTTATAAGAATATTAACATAGAGGTTGGGTGGTATTTCCCTTTGGCCAATGCCCCTCCAACCTCAAGGCGATTCATATCTTGTGCATGGGTGTTCCCCTTGCCTAGGCGCTTAGGCATGCACAACACAAGATCTCTGCGTTTGCCTTCCAGATGCCCCACTATCGTGCGAGTGTGTCCATGGTTCCTTGACATGCATGTTAATTTTGTGCTTCCCATTTGATCACTTGTCCCATCCCTATGCTCTAATTCCTTCACGATCTACTTCACGTCAGGCACGCCTTCCTTCATGCATGCAACCCCACCCAAACTCACCATATTTCACACATCCTTTTAGTGGGGCATGCTTGTATTAAATTTTATTTTAATAAATAGAAAAATTGTTAAGATTAATAAATTTATATAAATATATAATATGTGTACTACTCAAATACATATTAATAAATATGTAATCAAATAAATTAATTAAAAAAACATTTTCTAATTCAAAAAAAAATTAAAACAATTTCAATTTTATTTCTATCATCGTAAAGTTTAAGTGTAAAAATTATCCATATTCTGAAGATAAAAGGATTTAATAGATAAAAAAAATTTATGTATATCCTTAGGGTGATAAAATATTATGAAAAAAAGATGAATGAATTTAAAAATATATCATTTATTTAGTCCCAGTTTAAGGGTTGCGTGGATTATGATATATAGTTTATGTTTTTTCATTCTTCGTGTACATTAAACTAATTCACTTTAATTGTAATCCTTGTTGCTCTATCTTGTTCTTTTAAACTTCTACAAGTAGATCTTTATTAATAAGAGAAAATGACCAGAATTTGAATTAGTGGCAAAAATTAGCTCAGAAATGAAAGTGCTCATAATTGCACCAAACAAGAATGACAATGACCAGACCGTCGCAAGGAATCCAACACAACCCGTTTTGTTGAAAACCGCGTTCGGATGAGGAAGTTATGGTATGTTGATTGTCGTTTAGAACAACCAAATTTAAAAAACAATATTGCATAACAGGTACAACTGATGACATGGAAGCCCATTCATCACTCCAGGAATATTCTCCAGTTTTTTTCCCAATGAAACTCTGATAAGTGTCACAACCAGATTCGCTAGTGTTGGTTATGAAGAAGAAAATTCCCCAATGGCTCTCAAAGGTCAAATTTGTGTTTTTGGGTGCATTTGCAATTTTTTATATGGTGGATTTATGGCCAATAAGGAATGGACACGTGGTGTAGCCAGGGGCTGCCACGTGCCCCCCCCCCCATGGCATGAAAGGCTGGCATGTATATGGTGCATATATTATTTATAACCAAAGTTTTAATTATATTTCATTGAAAAATTTATATGCAGAGGAGGGGCGGAGGTCGAGGTTGACCACATGACCTCCCCCACAAATGCGCCACCAAATACCACCATACCACAATGTGCAGTCTTAATAGACATAGGCGTGCTTTTCAGATGAGATCTTGGACAATGTGGGAGGACAATAGGCCTAGTCGTTCACTGATCGATTTTCAGTGTATCATCAAACTGAGGATTGCATCAGAAGACCAAAGAAAGACCACTTTGGAAAAATAATGGGGTTCTTTCCAATACACATTTATTCCTTTCGGATTGAAGAATTCACCTGTTATCTTCTCACCTGTACTATTAGTTGTATTCAAGGAATTTTTTATCACAAAATTTTACTTGATTGGCTACTTATAAAAAAACTCCGTGTAACTGTTTCAAACCACTTCTAACTGAAGCTTAGCCTCTTCAGTTTGAGAGGGCTCTCTCAAGGGTTTTTTATGATATTGAATAATGATAGTACTAGATGCCTAACTCTATGGAAATTGTAACCTTTTCTTATGATTGCAGGTTGAAAAGAATGCAGGCTTTCTACCATTTGGCTTATGGAGTCAACAATCACTATTTTTACTGACAAAGGTTCTTCAACATGGAATTTGAGGCAGATAGAGGTATTTAACAGAGCAAACTCACACATAAAAATAGGAAAACACATTCATTTCATCAGTAAAGGAAGTTAGAGAATAAAATTATGAATTCTGCGTAATAGAGATGAAATCTACTACAAGTGGTAAAACATAAAGATATATATCAATATGACATCAAAAACCTCATGAGAATCTCATATTTTTCAAGAATAATGTCACTTTGTATTGCTAATATTTGTGAAAGAATACAACCATCATTTTAGTGCAAATGTTCCCCAACCCCTAACTACTTTCATGGTTTGTCTTTAAATAGAAATTCTTTATAGCAAGGATGATCTTCCTGGTGGCTAGATCATTGAATTCTCCTATGAAACCTTTCATAACTGAAATACATAACTTTTAACAGAAAACTGATAGCTAAACCTTTAAAAAAATTGTCTCCTTATAACACTCTAGCTCCTATTTATTACATTTCTCTTATCCTATCTATGAAATAGTTACATGATGGTTACAAATTAAGTATCACATGCTTGGAAGACCCATGACAGAGTTCATCACCACTTTACATATTTAAAACCCTCCTAGATCTATGGAACATAACCCTACTTTTTAGTAATGCATGACCCTTACCTTCAAAGTTTCTTTGGCTGATGACCTATATTCATAACACTTCTTTCGAGTCATAAGTATATGATGATAATATCCCTTGACATGTTGGAGGACTCCAGCTGGCCAAAAACTTCCTTGAGGATGCTTAAAACCTACAACAAGTGCTCGCTATGAAAACAGGACAGTTTCGTACCGAGTTTTGGTAGCGTGGAAAAAATTATTTGTGCATCCATTTACTTCGCTCCTTTACTATTCCTTGATGTTAATAAAGTCATGGAACATCACCACCATGAATCTCCCTCCTTGAATCAAGAAAAATATTACTTTAGAAGAAAAAAGGCTGCTACAGGTTTTTTCATAGCGTATTCCTAGCTTTAAAACTGTGGAATGCTATGAAACTGTGTAAAAACCCAGAAATTTCCCCTTTCAAAACAGCCTTCGAAAAATGACCTCCAGCTACAAAATCTTGATTCTCTGCATGTAATTAACCTTCCAAGTCATATTCAATCTCAACTTATACCTCCTGTGGTGTTTCTTCCTCATTAACAATTAGTTGAGATATAGGCTCTTCTACCACAGTCATTTTCAAACCTTTCTTTTCCAGCTCTTCATGAATCAGTTCTAATTGCTCTTGAAGATCTTTCACTTTGTCTGTCAATGTCCTATTCTTAGACTACAAGTGTAGGTTTAAATTTTTGATGTTCTTGACCTCTCTTCTTAGTGGCTGAGTCCATTTTATCAGTTTTTCTGAATTGTCCAAGATCTTTGAGACACTTGTGACTTGATCTTCCTAAATCTTCCTCATTTGTTCAAATTGCACTCTTTTAGCACTATGCTTATTTGCCTCCTTCCTCAAGACTGATATCTCTTCACCTACCTCTTTCAACTACTCCTTAAGGGTTTCAAATTCTAATTTTTCAGTGATTTTCTCTTTACCCTTCTTTTTTTTATGACTAGTTCCTCTTTTGCAGGAGAAGAGAGGTCTATGATGCTTAGTAATGGCTGAGCAGTTTCACTGACCTTCTGATTTTATTTGTTGATTTCCATGAACTTTCTTGCATGTATTGTCATTGGATTTCTAGCTTGAAACATGAAACCATCATCATCACCTGCAAACTCTAACTTTTTAGCTGTTTTTCCTTTCTTTAGCTTCCTACCAACATCTTCAACATATTCAGCTTGCACAATGGGAGTTTCTTCAATATCAATTGCATGCAAGATGTCCTCTAAGTTACCCTTAACCACTTTTTGTCTCCTACTAACTCTCTTTCTGCCATGTTTGCTAACTTTTTGCTTCTATTTTGTAGGTGTAGCTTTAGGTGTGTCAATTTTCTGCAAAGGCTCTGTCCCCATGCTCACTGGTTCTATCTGCTTTGCCACTGTTGGTGATGAAATATCTCTAGGTTTGGGAAATATTTTATGAGTGACAACATCTACTTCAAAACCAATAATGAACAGAAAGGATGTCCAATCTCTACCTAATCTCTTCAACTCTCCTAACACCAACAACTTAATCAAACCATGGTGAAAGAGAGAATTCTCATTTCCTTCTTTTTTAACTTCGACCTTATCTGACATTTTAGTTAGACTTCTGTATAAGTAAAAGGGAAATCAAGAGACCTCTTACCCACAAAATGCAACAAAAGCCTAAGGTGGTAGGAGTATACCATGTGAAACCTTCCTTCACAGGTGAAGTACTTCTGAATGATCATCAGTAGCTTTGAGTAGTTGTCCTTCATGTAGCTCCTTGGGATAGCATTCGTGAGATCAATTTCACTATGCTCTCACTTGATGAATTCATTGCAGACCTGCATGGTGAACTTGATGCCTTTAAACCATTTTTCCCCTCCTCTAGGGATTCCTATTCCTGCTAAAATACTGTCTGGTGTTACTGTAAGGTTTAGCATTCCCACCTTTGAAGTTGTCCCAGTGAAGCTATTAGCAAACTCCTTGGAAACTTGTAGATGACAACCTTGCAATATTTGACAGAATTGCAAGCAACCTGTTTTTATGAATACCTCAAAGGAAGTTGGGTCTTCATTTAGAAAATTCATGTCCATGGGCTCATACCTGTGGCAGTGACCACCTTTTTTTTTTTTCTTCCTTGCAACCATGGTGTTTTTATATCTTCTCAACCTTGCTTGATTAATGACACTTGCAACCTTTGAAAATAACAGAAACCTTCTTGGCTTGATGAAGCAGCTCTCCAAAAATGAAATAACATGCAAATAAAAAGTAGAGTATGAAAAAAAGACTCAGTTAGGTAATTTTTTATGGTTTCTATGACAACCCATGCCTTCATCATGACACATGCATGCTAAAAATGATAATGATGACCTCAACCATGACTTTGTACTTTTGAAATAACCCTAACCGACTCGAATGACATCCACCTTAACTCCTACAATGATGAGCTAACACTTCACCTCATGCTTGGCAAGAAAAACAGGAAAAAAAAAATCGAAGCATAGGTAGTTCATTTTCTGATAGTTTCACTATGAAACTATTAGGCAGTTTCGTAGCGAAAACTGTTATTTCACAGTGTAAAACGCTACAAAAAGAGGTAAAACTGGCTTAAGTGTCCTTTTTGAAATTAAACGCTTGGGATATGATATATGACACCTAATGATCACTGATGGGACATGACATGACCTAAATGGTTGTGGGTTGAACCTTAGGATAGGTTAAACATGTAAAAATTGAAATTTTCCTATACCAACTTTGAAAGGCTTAAGGAAACCTTTGACAAATGAACTCTATGACCATGTCAAATAATGTTTCACATTTTTCTGAGTGATAACAGAATTCATGCACAAGCTTTTGGAGGTTTACTTTGATTATTGCACTATGTTTGGGCTGGTAAAGAAGCATATGTCCAACCTGCACATGATGATTGACACTTGCAGGAAGCACAAAATATCTCTTCATTTGAAAAAGTGTATATTATTTGTCCCTTTTGGAATCTTGTTGGGAAATGTTATTTGTCAACCAGGGTTGATGGTAGATCAGGCCAAGATTACAGTTATTATTAACCTAGAGGTCCCTAGCAATGAGAAACAACAACCCTCTATTATTGGACACACCAGACATTACATAAAATTCATTCAAGGCTATGCTCTCATCACTGCACCCATGGAGAAATTTTTGAAGAAGGATGTGTCCTTTTTATGGGATCAGGAATGTCAAAATAGCTTTGAGCTACTAAAGGAAAAGATGGTTACTGCAACTTTTACAATCTTCCTAAACTAGTCCAAGGTCTTCCATGTTCATGTTGACGCATCTGACATTGCACTTGGAGGTTTTTTAGCGTAGCTAGGAGAAGGATATATTGATCACCCTCTTGCCTTTGCTAGTAGGAATATCTCCATTGAAAAGCACAACTACTCAACCACAGAGAGGGAAGGAGTGGCTATGGTCTATGCTCTGCAGAAATATAGGCACTATCTACTAGAAGGGCACTTCAAGATGTTCAATGACCACTCTGCTTTGAAATACTTGGTCAATAAGCTTGTGTTGGGGGGGAATATTTATAGATGATTTTTGTTATTTTAGGAATATGATTTTGAAATCATCATTAAGCCTGGTAGATTGAATGTTGGACCTAATCACCTATCACACATTTAGGGTGGAGAGGAACCAACTAGTCTGGAGGAGGGACTACCTGATGCATAACTCTTTTCTATTAAGGTGGTTGATGAAAACTTTGTTGATATCATTCACTTTCTAACCACTGGAAGTGCACTTTTTGAATACTCGATGCAACAAAAGAAGGAGTTGGTTTCATAAGAAACTGATTTTACACTGATTGTCGGTCAACTATATAAGTTGGGAGCGGATGAAGTATTAAGAAGGTATATTTTGGAACATGAAAGACAAGACATCTTGGTTGAAGCTCATGGAGGAGTGGTAGGGAAAGCTATTGTGAAAAAGGTGCTACATGTTGGGTTATGGTGGCCCACACTGCACAATAATGCAAATGAATATTGCAGAGCTTTTGATGCATGCCAAGGAGCAGGGAAGCCATCGTCCATAGATGAAATTCCTTTGCAGCCATAGATGGTCCTACATGCTTTTGATAAATCAGTCATAGAATTTTTTGGACCTATTGATCCTCCTGGGGAGAAGACTGGCACATGATACATCGTCACTACCATAGATTATGTAACTAGATGGGATGAAGCTAATCCATTTAAGGATTTTACTACAGATACTGCTACACATTTCATTTTTTAAAATATCTTAACTAGATTTGGGTGCCTAAAGATATTGATGAGTGATAGGGTATGCACTTTTTTAATGAGACCATTGAAGATTTGATAGAGGAATTTCAGATACATCACCATAAGAGTACTCCCTATCACCCTTAGGAAAATGGTGCAGTAGAAGCCTTAAAAAAATCTTGTATAATGTGCTCACAAAGATCTATAATGAAAATCGAAATGATTGGGACATGCACATCCCTTCTGTGTTATGGGCTTATAGGACCACATGCAAGAAGTTGACTGGTAAAACATTTTTCTGGATGGTTTATGGCCAAGAAGCAATCATGCCAATGGAATATATCGTCTCAAGCCTGCACATCACAGCATTCACTAATATGGCTGAGACAAACATCATGGTGGAATGTCTAGAGTAATTGGTTTCCTTGAAGGAGGATCAGTTTATTGCTAACTTTCATCAGCAATTACAGAAGGCGCGCACAAAGGCTTGGAATGATAGGGACATTCGGCAGAAGGCATTTGCAGAAGAAGATTTGATTTTGTTATATGAAAGCCAGTTTTCACGCCACCCAGGGAAGTTCAAAAAGCATTGGTTAAGGCCATACATTGTGAAAGAGATCACTTATGGAGGTGCGGTGTGCTTCGCCACGTTGCACAGCAAGAGTATTCCTAGGTACATCAAAGGAAGCTGACTAAATCCATATAGGGATAACCCTGTGCCTACCAAAAGACTATATGGCCAGAGAATGGGAATCCACTTGTCTGCGTACTACACAGAGGACATACGCAAGCAAGTGTGACATGAGCGCAAAGGTAGCACGCGACTGGAAAACTAGTCGTTGGAAGGATGATTCTCTCTAAAAAGAGATTGTACCATTGGATGGAGCATGTTTTCTACATTTAATGAGGATATATTACGGTATTTTTTACCTTTTTTATAGGGATAAGGTGCAATTAATGAAGTTCTGACCATTTTTACCATGGATCGCATATAAAAGGAAGGTCACGAGTCATATTATGTTTCTTTGTTGTCTGAGTGAATTGAGCCTTGAGTTTATCTTTGTGAACCATATGTATGGTCATGAGACCCTTGCATCTGATGCGAGAAACCATGAATTCATCTTCAAACCAACAATGATAGTCGCTAACCCTGAGATCGTGCCATCTGAAGAGCACTCTACGCTGCTCACAACATCCACCGAGCCCATCTTTGACAATGTACATGAATGTATCCCAGAAGTGCATGAAGTCATGTCCACGTTGGCTGAAGGAAAGGGAAATATGGCCAAGGGTTCATCCTCAAAATCACGAGCATCACCTAGACAGTTCACATCACTGTGCCAAGCGATGAAGGATAGGTCGCCTATTTCTGACCCAACCAAGATTCCCATGAGCGCAATTGAGGAGGCCACGTTCTTCGTCAAGGCCATCTCATGGATACCTAAATATGTAAATCCATGCAGACCCTCTGTTCTAGCTCCGAAGTATTTATATATGGTGTGTGACTATCAGCAAATGCCATTAATCCCGCAGGAAGTCCCAGTTGAAGGGATGTGTTCAGAAAAATCCCTCTGGTAAAGTTCGATGACTACGATCTGGCGAATGAGGAGATGTTCCCTGACCTAGCGCTTGAATATTAGCTCTAGAGATTATTGTATGATGGATTTGTGAGTGTAGAACCCATGCCATGGGTGTGTGAGTTGAGTAATGCTGGAATTCTCAAATTTTTTAGGATTATGTTGATCAACGGTTATCATTGATGTGAACCCAAGCAGCACTAGGGGCTACCCCAATATTGCATGGGAATTCTTACCTACCAAACTACTATATTTTGGGTCAATAATAATTTTTATGGTTTCTACTTGTCAAGATGTTTCTGTTGATATATGGCATGCCACATAATTCTTCACGGTTTGAGAGATATTCATGTTTGAAGTTTGTAACCCCAGTTAGTGGGCTAAAACCCCATGGGGTTGTGGCATGGGTCATTGAAAAGTCATAATTAATAATTTTTAAGCTCCTAAAATCCCTCCCACATTCACTTTTTGAAGCCCCTCTCAACCTAAGGATTTATATAAATTGTGATCCTCATATCCTCCTTATGTAGGGATTTCACTACCTGAAACAGGTCATCGTGGAATTTTCAATCTAAATTTTTTTCTAAAAATTTTCAAAAGCTTAAATTGTTATGAGGCGAATTCAAAATCCTAAGGAAGCTCCTGTAAAAATTTCAGATCATGGTGTGCAACATTTTCGGAGATATAATCTGTGGAAATCAGTGTTTTTGCAGGCTCCTGAACCTCAGCTCAAAGAAGTGACCTTGGGAAAATCATCATAACTCTCTCTGTGAGTATCATATTTGAATTATATAAAAAGTGGCAAATATTTCATGGAAATTATTTTTCTCTATTCGAATTTCAGAGGAAAATGAAGAAATAGGGACACGTTGCATGTTGTACAAGTTCGCTCTATTGAAATAGTCCATAATTAGGTCATTGTGAGAGATTGGGAATAACTCTCTCTTGAAGAATCCAAATTGGATCATACCTGTGGCATTAGAAAGAATACTTATATTACTACTAAAAAGCCGAAAATCACATATTTGCGAGTTGAAATAACAGAGATACACCAGATTCAATATTGAGATCATAAAAGGCAATAAAAAGCTAGATCATGTGTTGTCAAGGGCTGCAAAGGACTAGAATTTCTAGGGAAGCAAAGCAAATAAAGGTGTAGCATATGGTAGCATAACAAGAGCAGAAATAAAGGTGCAGAACAGTAGCAAGAAGTTCAGTACATGAAGTATTCAAGTGGGAAGCACTGCATACATTCATTGTAAAGGTATCAATGTACTAAGTCATTGTAAATGCATCATTGTAAAAATTGAACTAGTGTATATCTGCCAAGAGTTGAAGAGGTGGTGTCGGGAGGTCCAAGATCATCATTAGGTGGTTGTATCATAGTTGGGGTTATGGTCTATTGTGTCTTATTCTTCTACATCATTCTATATCATTGTAAAGTGGACCATTTTCCCTGGTACGGGAGTCCATTCTTGTTTTGTTCTTCTATAGGGTGGTAGGTTGGTGGTAGGCTATTGCATGAAGTCACCAACTGGTTCAAGCCTATGAAAAATTTAGGGCAGTATGGCGACACTAAGGTGTGTTGTAGCTCATTGGGTGTTGGGGCATCCGTTCAATTGACTACTGAATAATCTCGGGCATTGGAGCATCCATCTAGTGGGAGCTGGAGAAGAATGTTTTTCTAGATTCTAGGAAGTTGGAGCTTTATTTTCAATTGGAGTTGAATATTAAAGAATTATTAGAAAATATTTCAGGTGGTTCTTTTCCTAGAGAGGGTTTCCAGCTTAAAAACTGTGTGCATTTGTGTTCCTTTTGTTTACTGCTATCATTGTACAAACATTGATAATAATTGAATATTAACTAATGCTATAATTGAAAGGAATACTAATTCACCCCCCGCCCCCAGTATTTGCAAAAATTGGTATCAGAGTTTGGTTCCTTAAATATAAATTTAACAGCTGGAAGGAGGTCATGTAGAATACCAAGAATAGTGTACCTTTGTTCAATGAAAATAATTATGCACTCTGGAAAGGAAGAAAGGAGGTATATCTCTTGGGGCAAGGTTATGAAGTATGGGACACTATTCAAAATGGATTTACATCAACCATAGATGAGAAAGGTAAGAAGAATTTGGTAAAGGATGAAAAATAAAATAATATTATTATCAGTGGAATTATTGAATTTGCTTATCATAAGGTGTTGGGTTGTAAAACCACCAAAAATGTATGGGACAAGCTTGAGAACATATATGCAGGTGACTCAAATGTCAAAGAAGCAAAGCGTCAAATCTATAGAGAAAAATTTGAGCAAATCATAATAAAATAATATGGAAACATTGCTACATACTTCCAATACGTTGATGAAATAACCAATACTCTGGAAGGATTGGGAGAGACAATTGACGAGAAGACTATTATACGAAAGATTCTTAGAACATTACCAGGGAGATTCAACCCAAAGGTATCAGTCTTAGAATACAGTGCAAATCTGGACAAACTCATCAAAGAGGAATTACATGGAGTTCTCATAGCATATGAAATGAGACTTGATGAAGAATAGGGTACTTCGCATCTAGAAATTGCATTCATTGCATCTAAGAAAACCAATAAGGACAAACAACCTTCAATTGAAAAGACATGCACCTGCAAGTGTGAAGAAAAGGGAGATGATGAATAAGGTCTTTCAGATGAATAATATGCTTACTTTACAGGAAAACTAAAAATTGGTAAGCAAAAATTTGGAGGTAAACTTCCATTGATATGTTTCAGCTGTGGTGAGGTTGGGAATTTCGCAGAAAAATTTCTGAACATAAGTGATGACAACTCAAAAGGAAAGAAAGGCTTTAAGAAATTCAACAATCAAGAAAAAAAGAAAGGATCCAAAAGGAATTTTCTCTCTAAACAAGATAGCTCATCATCTGATGAAGACAGTGACAGCAAAGAAGAAGCCAATGAGAGAGTATTGCTTATGGAAAAGCACAATAAACAAGAGGTATAAAACAACGAAGAAGAAGGGTTGACCATAGAAGAATTTTCTAAGGAGGAAATCAGGCTTATAAAAGAGTTCAAGGCTGAGAAGATTCATTCCAATACTCTTGAAGAACAAGTTCAAGGTATCAAAATTGAAGTTGAAGAACAAAAATGTATTGCAGAGTCACTTCAAAAGAAGTTGGAAGAAAGCAACCAAGAAAATGAAGCATTAGAAGCTGAAGTAGTCTTGTTGTGTAAGGAAGTGAAGAAGGGAAAAAATGTCCAAAACTATGCCAACAACTCAAGGGCATTGGAAGAAATAATCAACGATCAACGATCTTATAATGACAGAACTGGCCTCGATTACAAAGAATAAGAAGCAGGACCTTCTAAAGCAAAATAAATTGAACCTATGAGATCTAACATTCATGTAAAATTCATTGGACAAGATTCGCAAGAACATCCTTGGAAGACGTTTCCTCAACGAAGATTTCCATCTAGGTACCAATACAATTCCAGGAGATCCTTCAAATATGAACCTCCCAGGGCTCAAAAAAACATCAATATATTTTAACATTTAAGAAATAATATGGAATGTTACAAATTTCAGAACTTTGGACACATAGCCAAAGACTGCAGACTTGAAAATCCTCCAAAAGAATCTTCGAAGCCACAAAAAAAACTAACATGGAAGAAGAAGGCTGATGATTGTGCTCTCGCTCTCAAGGCTTAAAACAACAAAGATGTGTGGCATGTTGATAATAGTTTCTCAACGCATATGAATGGATATAGAAGGAAATTTGTATCTCTGAAAGAGAAGAAGGATGGAAATGTATCCTTTGGAAATGATGGATATTCAAATGTTATGGGATCAGGTGCCGTCACTCTCGGAAGCAAAGATGTTATCACCAAGAATGTTCTATTGGTTGAAAACATGAATCACAATCTGCTCAGTGTTGGACAAATGTGTGATCAAGGAAACACAATGTTGTTCAACTCCACAAAATGTGAAATCAGGAAAGGCAGGTATGGTAAAATTGTGGCTACAGCAAGTCGAGCTCCAAACAACATATATGTTCTGGATGAAGCAACTAAAGCATGTCTACTAGCTAAATAATATGAAAGTTGGTTATGGCACAAACGAATGGGTCACATAAACTTTGAAAATATTGTCAGGATAAGAAAAAAGGAAGCAGTATGAGAAATGTCAAAAATCTCAAAACCTTCCAACACACTATCGGCACAGCAAGAAGACAAAATTCCAATTTAAAACAAAAGAACACTTTGCATCACATCCTTTGGAATTGATACATATTAATCTATGTTGTCCTGTGAGAACAGAAGGCTTATATGGAGAATTTTATCTCATGTTAATGATAGATAACTATACCAGGATGACAATCGTCAGTTTTCTAAAGAAAAAATCTAAGGCATTTGGGTGCTTTAAGATCTACAAGGAGTTGGTCAAAAATGAATCTGATTTGAAAGTAAAGTGTCTAAGATCAAATAATGGTGGAGAATTCGCTTCCAAATTATTTCAGCAATACTGTGACGAAAATGGAATAAAAATAAAATTTTCAACAGCACGAACACCTCATCAAAATGGAGTTGCTGACAGAAATAACATAACCGTATAGGAAATGGGTAGAACAATGTTGAAGGACTGAAAATTGGATGAAAATTTATGGGATCAAGAAATTGATACAACAGTATTTATTAACAACCGAAGTCTTCTAAAAAATAATTACAACAAGACCCCATATGAATTATGGAAAGGAAAACCAACTAATGTAAAATATTTCATAATCTTCGAAAGCAAATGTTATATCAAAAGAGAAGATCAAAATTTGGGTAAGATTGAATCACGTGTTGATGAAGGTATCTTTGTTGGTTACTCACACAAAATTAAGGCCTATATATGCTATAATCTAAGATGAAAACAAATAGTGGAGAGCATAAATGTTACTTTTGACGAAGATGGTGTTCTAATGAATAATGATGAGGATCTAGAATCTTTGAAATTTGAGACAGAGATTGAAAAAGACACAGAGAAAATTATAGAAAAAGAAGCAACTATCAACTAGGAATAAGTAAATAATGATCATCAAGATATACCAGAACAACAACAAGAAGCTCCTCCAAATATAACAAAATAATGGATTCAAAAGAAACATCCATCAAATCAAATCATTGGTGACATAAATGAAGGTCGACAACTATGTTCATCACAACAAGCTCACATTGCTTTTATATCAACCTTTGAGCCTAGTAGTTTTGAGGAATCCAGCCAGAATGAACATTGGGTAGCAGCTATGAATGAAGAATTGGATCAAACCGAGAAGAATAACACCTGGGAATTAGTTCCATGACCAAAAGATAAAAATGTCATTGGGACTAGATGGGTGTTCAGGAAAAAATTGAATGAATAAGGACAGGTTACCAGAAACAAAGCAAGATTGGTTTGCAAAGGCTATGCACAAGTGGAAGGAATTGATTTCGAAGAAAAATTTGCATGAGTTTCCAAAATGGAAGCCATACAAATTTTTCTCACCTATGCATGTTTAAGAAAAAACAAAGTCTACCAAATGGATCCTAAGTCATCATTTCTGAATGGCGAATTAGAAGAAGTTTACATCGAACAACCTGAAGGTTTTCTACTATCATAAAAGGAAGACTATGTTTTCATGTTAAAGAAGGCTCTATGTGGTCTCAAGCAGGCTCTCTTTGCATGGTATTCTTGTCTTGATGGATATCTACGTCAACAAGGGTTCAAGAAAGGTATTGTTGATAGAAATATTTATGTACAAATAGATAAAGATAATTTAACAATCGTTGAGGTATATGTGGATGATATAATATTTGGTAGCAATGATGATAAAATAAGTAAGAAATTTTCTAAAAATATGCAAAGTGAGTTCTAGATGTCTTTACTTGGTGAGCTAACATATTTCTTAGGGCTTCAAATATCTCAATAATAAAATGGAATATTTATATTTCAAGCCAAGTACATCAAGGAAATTCTCAAGAAATTCAAAATGGAAGATTGCAAACCCGTCCTTACTTTGATGGTAACAGGTTGGAAATTGAGCATAGATGACTCATCTAAGGATGTGGATCAGAGGTTGTAAAAATCTATGATTGGTAGTCTTCTATATTTAACAACCTGCCGACCAGATGTTATGCAAGCAATTGGATAAGTGGAAATTTTCCAAGCAACACCAAAAGAATCACATATTATTGTTGTCAAAATAATTCTTCGATATCTAAAGGGCACAGAAGAATATGGCTTGTGTTGGGAAAAATACTGAGAGGGGGTGGGGGGGGGGGGGGGTGAATCAGTATTTAGGGCAGACAATGAAACTTTTATTTTTCCATCACAAAACCCATACGCTACTTTCATGAAGGCAACCAGCGTATATACGCGGATATCCTTTACTGAACTCGCATATTCTTAGAGATCTAATTATGCATTCAATTCTTAACTCAGATCATTACTTTATTCATTCATTAGATATTTCAGAAAATAGTAAACAGGTGCAGAAAGAATAGAATAATCATCACACATAGGCAACACACATGAACACCATGATTTTTAGGTGGAAACCCAATTCGGGAGAAAACCACTGCTGCCGTCGTCTCAGCCTTCAAAATTATATTATTAAGAAAACTTCTTACAACATGTACTGGTGCAGACTCATACCAGTACGCAGGCACCCACCTGTAGAAGGCTACAACCTTCTCTCATTTACTAGCCTCACCTGGAGAGAGCAACAACCCCCTGCACTCGTTTACCAACCTCTCCTGGAAGGGAGCCACTACCCCCTGATATTCACACCAACCTCTACCGGCAGAAAGCTTCTTCTTTTAGACTGAAGGCTACAACCCACAGATTCACTGCAGACCATGTTTCATCAATTTTCAAACTGGATCAAAACAGCTTCAACACGACCCTTTACTTCTCAACAAACATTCTTTCCTAATGCTTCATACAGAATAGTGAGACCACTGTAACCAAACATCAAAGACAACCCAAAGTTCAGAATAGATATGCAGAAACACATTCACCCTTTAAGTAGTCTTGGTTCAGATACCATACGTGTTTTTCATTAAGAGGATCCGTGTATGTACGTGCTTTCACTAAAGAGAAACCGCGTATACATTTGTGCACTTTTCAGAAAAACCCTGACCGCCCATACACGCTTTTCATTAAGCAGATTCCCATATACACACGCTTCTCATTCACTGAACCTGCGTATATATTTGAGAAAGATAGGTTTTACAAAACAGATCAGATCTATTAACTTACCCAGATTTCTTCAACAGATGTGCGCCAAGTCTTCTTCTCTTCTTTTCAGATCATCCTTGAGATTCTCATTTATAGATCTAGAGATCTTGAACCTTCTTTATGAACATAGGTGCAACATAGACTTTAGATCTATCAATTAATAACAGAGTTCAACCATGCAGATAAAATTCAGAGTTAAGTATTCAATAAAACCCAGACCACTTGCACACGCTTTGCACAATGATTTTCTTCTCCCTATATAGGGTTACCCTTCATCAATACCATGAATCAAAACCACATAAATTCCAATGGTATTCCTGGACGGGATCACATATGTGAACCATCATTCACTACAATGGGTCAATACCATGGTAGTTACCCCTGGTTTTACAAATTTAGAGTGCTTTTTCGCATACGCGACTTGGCACGTTATTTCCCACGTGCATACGCTACTTCGTCTAGACAAATCCACGTATGCCTTGAGACATACTATTTTCATCATGTTCTGGCACATACCGACATTCCTTACATCATTATCTTCTGTACTCATTGTAGATACAACATATTTACATCATTTAACAAGTTCATCAAGACACATTCCATCAAGGACAACTTCATCAAGTAGATTGCCATCATCTTCGTCAAGTGGGTTGCCATCAAGGACAACACTCTGCATCATATTGCCAAAAATCTCCCCCTTTGGACTTGATGGAAACCACGATGGTGTTTGATCACCACATAAGATAGGTACATTAAGCGTATTAATATTCTCCCCCTATTCAAACACCATGTCACATGTCACTCTCCCCCTTTGACATCAAGGGAAAAGGGCGGACAAAAACCAACACAAGGTTTTTCTCCTTAAGTAGAAAGAAGTGCTTTGCAGATAAGAAGTGCACTGAATTTACCATGCTCCCCCTGAGTTCAAGCTAAATCTTCAAACATATTTTACAAAAAAGTACACGACTCTATGACCTTCCTATCACCAAGGACTCATACTTACATCACAGTTCCAACCAAGTGGATTTACATATGAGACTCAAGTACCCAACCAAGTGGGTTTACAGATTTGAACAAGTCCTTACATGACTGAATATGACAAATTTACATCATGGATTTCAACATGCCCTTTTTCAACCAATTACAAAAATGACCTTTTGTAACAAAAACCAACAAGATCTCAAGAAAGAGATTATATTTCAGAATCATCATACTGCCAACAATGCATTATACTCAGCAAGGCTAATGCTCCCCCTGAAATAGTGCATCCAAGTCTCCTTTCTATATGACCAAGGCTCCTCCTTAGCTTGTGCAACCTGAACACTTTCAATCAGCAATTCATCAAGGCATATTTACCCAATAATAGAGAATGAAACAGATATATAAGAACTGGAACACCACCAGAGACATCAAACAGCATCAGAGATACCAAACAGCACTGAGAAATTCTGACCCCAATCAAAAATTGTCAGCAACCAACCATACACGGCTTTCTGTGTATAAACTCGCGTATATACGCTACTGTCTTTAAAGAACCCCGCGTATCCAATTTAATCTTCTGAATTTAATCAGATCTGATCTTCTGAGATACAGAGACAACACCCAGCTTTTTTCTGAGATATTCGAATGCTTCCCTGGGCAGAGGTTTGGTAAAAATATCAGCAACTTGTTCTTTGGAGGGAACATACTCCAACTTCACCTTTTGTTCAAGCACTTGTTCATGTAAGAAGTGATACTTGATGGGGATGTGCTTGGTAATTGAATGCATAATAGGATTCTTTGAGATACTGATGGCACTTGTATTATCACACATAATGGAGATAGGAGAAGTACATTTGATTTTAAAATCTTCTAAGGTTTTCATAATCCAAAGGAGTTGAGTGCAACAAGATGCGACAGCCACATATTCTGCTTCAGCAGTAGATAAGGAAATAGAACTTTGCTTCTTACTGAACCAAGATACCAACCAGGGCCCCATATAGAATGCACCACCACATGTGCTTTTCCGATCATCAACATTTCCACCCCAATCTGCATCAGTGTAAGCATGTAGAGTAAGATCAACATTCTTTGGATACCATAGTCCAAAGTCTTGAGTTCCTTGTAGATATTTGAATATTCTCTTGACAGTCTGAAGATGAGACTCTTTTGGATTAGCTTGAAATCGTCCAACAATGCCAACAACATGCATAATATCCGGTCTGGTCCCTGTGAGATAAAGTAGGCTTCCTATCATTGATCTGTATTCTGGTTGATTCACCATGGGAGAATCATCATGAGAACTGAGATTACATCCGGTTATCATTGGTGTACTTACAGGTTTGCATTCTTCCATGCCATACTTCTTCAGAATTTGCTTAAGATATTTTTCTTGTGATAGCAATATACCATCTGTAGTTTGATGCACTTGTAAGCCAAGAAAGAATATTAGTTCACCTAGTAGGGACATTTCAAATTCTTGCTGCATGATATAAACAAATTTCTGACTCATAGATTCATCATTACTCCCAAAAATGATATCATCAACATAAACAACCACAATCAATAGTTTATCATTTTCAATCTTTGTGTATAAGTTACTATCAGCAGACCCCTTTGAAAATCCTTGTTGATGAAGATATCTGTCAAGACGATAATACCATGCCCGTGGAGCTTGTTTGAGACCATATAGAGCCTTTTTAAGTTTACAAACAAGATTCTTATCATTTCCCAAAATGAATCCCTCTGGTTGTTCTATATAAACTTCTTCTTCTAGATCACAATTGAGGAATGCAGATTTGACATCCATTTGAGGAACTTTGATTTGTTGAGAACTTGAAAAAGCAAGAAACATTCTTATGGCTTCAAGTCTAGCTAAAGGAGCAAAAGTTTCTTCAAAGTCTATACCTTCTTGTTGAGTATACCCTTTTCAAACCAGTCTAGCTTTTTTTCTTATAACATCCCCATTCTCATTTAACTTGTTCTTGAATATCCATTTAGTTCCAATGACATTTTTATCATGTGGTCTTGGTACCAATTCCCAAGTGTGATTCTTTTCAATTTGATCAAGCTCTTCATTTATGGCTTGAATCCAACATTCATCTTTTCTAGCTTGATTGACATTGTGTGGTTCAATTGTGGATAGAAATTCCAGATAGCTAGAAGAACGCACAAGAGTCCTCCTTGTTTGTACACGTGATTCCTTGTTTCCCAAAATTTGAGATTCAGGATGATTCTTTTGAACATATCTGGATGGAGCTTTTCTGGATAGATCATCTTCTGGTACTTCATTGGATCCATTGTCTATATCATTTCTATTTGATGTAGAAGGACAAAAGTCACCATCATCTTCTTCTGCTATGTGTTTTTCTTCTTTAGTAGCTGCAGGAATCTCATCAATAACAACATCAATACATTCAACAATCTTTCGAAGCCTTTTATTGTAACATTTGTATGCTCTGCTTGTAGATGAGTAACCAAGAAATATTCCTTCATCAGATCTGGGTTCAAACTTACCAAGCTTTTCATCATTATTTTTGATAAAGCATTTACTTCCAAAAACTCTAAAATGCTTCACAGAAGGAGGATTACCATACCATAGTTCATATGGAGTTTTGTCACTGTTTACCTGAACATGTGCCTTGTTAATAATATTTGTTGTTGTGTGAGCTGCTTCTCCCCAATAAGTGTGAAGTGTTCCGGAATCATCAAGCATAGCTCTATCCATTTGTTGAATTGTGAATCTATTCATTCTTTCTGCTACGCCCATTTTTTGTGGAGTGCCTGCTATAGAAAACTGTCTTTTTATGCCATGTTGTTCACAAAATTCAAAGAATTCATTTGACGTATATTCTCCTCCTCGATCAGATCTAAGACATTTGATTTTTAGATCTAATTCATTTTCAACCAAAGCTTTGAAGATCTGAAATTTCTCAAATGCTTCATCTTTGTGTTTAAGCAACCCAATCCAACACATTCTAGAGAAATCATCAATAAATAAGATATAGTATTCTTCTCCACGTGGTGAATTTTTCCTCATAGGTCCACATATGTCAATATGAATGAGTTCAAGAGGCCTATTTGATGAACCTTCTTTGGCATTGAATTGTACTCTGGTCTGTTTACCGAATTGGCAAGATTTGCATATGATGCTCTCTGGTAGATTAATATTGGGAAGACCAAGAACTGCTTTAAGTCTGCTTGATTTTTTGATTTGAGAGAAGCTTAGATGCCCTAGCCTTTTATGCCATAGCCAATTTTCTAAAGATTTACTTAAGTAACATTGATCTTTGTAGTTTTTCAATACATATAGGTTGCTTGGAGTTCTCTTTCCTTTGATAATGGTTTTACCTATATCAAGATCACATACCACACATTCTTTTGAACTAAAGACAACTTCAGTTCCTTGATCACACATTTGACTTACACTTAACAGGTTATGTATTAATCCATCCACATACATGACATTATTAGCTTTCACCTTTTCTTTTAGAAAAACAGACCCTTTTCCCTTAATAACAGCAAGTGTATCATTTCCAAAAGTAACATTATTTTCCTTTTCTAAGCCATCATATGCATGAAGTTTGTTTTTTCACCTGTCATATGTTTTGAGCATCCGCTGTCAATATACCATTGATTTTCTTCACCTTCTGCAAATAAAGCTATGCCACAATTTTCAACCTGTTTTTCCTTCTTTTTCCAAACTTTGAAACTTGAAGGAACATGTTCTTTTGGCTGTATTTTTCTCCTGCATTCAAATTATTCATGGCCAAAGTTATTGCAATAAGCACATTCAACTTCATTTTGAAGAGGAGAAAATTTGTTATAGACATTCTTCCTTGGTTCAATATCCATCCTTTTCTTTCTTGCTTCTCTTGTCATGATGGTTTTATATGCAACACATTGAACATCTTTATGACCAAAATTGTGACATGAGAAACATTGCCCTTTGAAGTAGAAATTTCTACGATCATAAAATCTTCTATTTGAATTTACCTGTTGGTTGTAGCCCTTTTGAAAATTATCCCTGTTAGTGTTCCTTGTATCATGCTTTACCTGTAAAGTTTCTTTATTCCCTTGCTCAGTGGTTGAATGAAGTAAACCAGTTGTAGCTGCTCTTAAGTAATTTGGAGCTGAGGCCTGAGAAGATTCTCTTGTATATCCAAGACCTGTCTTTATAAGAGGAGACCGTTGAACCTTGATAATTTCATCTAAGGTTTCTGAACCCTTAGAAAATCTAAGATTGCGAGTCTTCTCTTTCTCATGATCTTTTCTTATCTTTACAGCTTCACACTCTAATTCTCCAATGCGTTTTTCCTTTTCTTCAAGCTGATTTTCAAGAGTCTCTATGATTATGTTCTTTTCTTCTAGGCTTATTTTAAGTTGATTGTTTTCGTCAAGAAAATCCTTGTCCTCTAGAGCATCCACAAAAGTATCATTAGATTCAAAGCCATGAGAAGTCTAAGATCTTGTTCACATTCCTCCTCACTATCAGATAACCCATCACTGTCTTCATTAGTATAGTAACTTTTCTTAGTGCTAGATCTGTTCTTATTCCTTCTTGCTACTTCTTTCCCTTTAGAAGATGTTTCTTTATAAGGACACTTTGCAACATAATTACCAACTCTTCCACATTTAAAACATTTGAAAGGAAGCTTACCTCTAAATCGTCCTGTGCCAAGTTGAAGTTTCTTTACAAAATTTGCCTCATCCTCTTCTGAGATATATCCTGATCCTTCTGCCTTTTGAACTTCTTTCCCTTTTGTAGAAGCTTTAAAAACAACTTCTTTGACTTCAGATGGTCCTCCTCTCCTCATTTCATATGTAGTCAGTATACCATGTAGTTGCACCACAGTAATATTTTGAAGATCCTGTTTTTCTTCAAGAGCATAGACTTTTGATTCAAATTTTGTCGTTAGTGATCTTAAGATTTTCTCAACCAAGGTAGATTCAGTTATTGTTTCTCCCAGATTTCTCATATGATTTACAACATCATCAAGACGTAAAAAGAAACTGGCAACACTCTCATCATTATGCATTTTTAAATTTTCATATTCAATTCTGAGAGTTTGAAGTTTTGCACTTTTTACCTTTTCATCACCTTCATAACTTATAATGATTTTGTCCCAAATTTCTTTTGCTATATTCAGCTGCATGAATTTGACAAATTCAGCCTCATTTAGGCTTCCGGTTAGAGCATTCACCGCCTTTGCATTTGATTCATAATTCTTCCTTTCAGTTGGATCTGTAGGTATAGTAGCTGGATATTGATATCATTGTACAACAATGGCCCATATATCTGCTCCCATAGACTGAAGATAAGATCTCATCCTTATTTTCCAGAAGATTAAATTGCTTCCATTGAAGAGTGGAGGCTTGATAGATGTTGTTCCCTCATGATTGGTCATCTTGCTTGATCTTCCTTCTAGCGGTTAAGCCCTTTTAGAATGACCTGCTCTGATACAAATTGTTGGGAAAAATACTAAGAGGGGGGGGGGGGGGGGTGAATCAGTATTTAGGGCAGACAATGAAATTTTTATTTTTCCTTCACAAAACCCATACGCTACTTTCATGAAGGCAACCAGCGTATATACGCGGATATCCTTTACTGAACTTGCGTATGCTCAGAGATCTAATTATGCATTCAATTCTTAACTCAGATCATTACTTTATTCATTCATCAGATATTTCAGAAAATAGTAAACAGGTGCAGAAAGAACAGAATAATCATCACACATAGGCAACACACATGAACACCAGGATTTTTAGGTGGAAACCCAATTCGGGAGAAAACCACCGCTGCCGTCGTCTCAGCCTTCAAAATTATATTATTAAGAAAAAATCTTACAACATGTACTGGTGCAGACTCATACCAGTACGCAGGCACCCACCTATAGAAGGCTACAACCTTCTCTCGTTTACCAGCCTCGCCTGGAGAGAGCAAAAACCCCCTGCACTCGTTTACCAGCCTCTCCTGGAAGGGAGCCACTACCCCCTGATATTCACACCAGCCTCTACTGGCTGAAAGCTTCTTCTTTCAGACTGACGACTTCAACCCTCAGATTCACTACAGACCATGTTTCATCAATTTTCAAACTGGATCAAAACAGCTTCAACACAACCCTTTACTTCTCAACAAACATTCTTGCCCAATGCTTCATACAGAACAGTGAGACCACTGTAACCAAACATCAGAGACAACCCAGACTTCAGAATAGATATGCAAAAACACATTCACCCTTTAAGCAATCATTGGTTCAGATACCATATGCGTTTTTCATTAAGAGGATCTATGTATGTATGTGTTTTCAATGAAGAGAAACCGCGTATACATTTGTGCACTTTTCAGAAAAACCCTGACCACCCATACGCGCTTTTCATTAAGAAGATTCACATATACACGCGCTTCTCATTCACTGAACCTGCGTATATATTTGAGAAAGATAGGTTTTACAAAACAGATCAGATCTATGAACTTACCTAGATTTCTTCAACAAATTTGCGCCAAGTCTTCTTCTCTTCTTTTCAGATCATCCTTCAGATTCTCATTTATAGATCTAGAGATCTTGAACCTTCTTTATGAACATAGGTGCAACATAGACTTCAGATCTATCAATTAAGAACAGAGTTCAACCATGCAGATATACTTTAGAGTTAAGTATTCAATAAAACCCAGACCACTTGCACACACTTTGCACAATGATTTTCTTCTCCTTATATAGGGTTACCCTTCATCAATACCATGAGTCAAAACCACATAACTTCCAATGGTATTCCTGGACGGGATCACATAGGCGAACCATCATTCAATACAATGGGTCAATACCATGGTAGTTACCCCTGGTTTTGCAAATTTAGAGCACTTTTTCCCATACGCGACTTGGCACGTTATTTCCCGCGTGCATACGCTACTTCGTCTAGACAAATATGCGTATGCCTTGAGACATACTGTTTTCATCATGTTCTGGCACATACCGACATTCCTTCCATCATTAACTTCTGTACTCATTGTACATACAACAGATTTACATCATTTAACAAGTTCATCAAGACACATTCCATCAAGGACAACTTCATCAAGTAGGTTTCCATCATCTTCATCAAGTGGGTTGCCATCAAGGACAACACTCTACATCATATTGCCAACAACTTGTGGTATCCCAAGGGTAACAATCTCATTATTCAAGCCCTTACAGATGTAGATTGGGCAGGAAGCATTGATAATCATAAGGGTAATAGTGGAGCAGCATTCTATCTAGGTGGTTGTCTCGTATTGTGGTTGAGCAAAAATAAAACATCAATATCATTATCTACAACGGAAGAAGAATACATTGCAGTGACAACATGTTATACTCAAGTCCTTTGGATGAAACAAACTTTGCAAGATCTTCAAGTACAATTCAATGAGCCTATTCCCATATTCTGTGACAACACCAATGCCATCATCATCTCCAAGAATCCTGTCATGCATTCAAAAACAAAACAATTCGCTGAAAAGAATATCACTTGAGTATTTTTGTACAAAAGAAAAAATCACTGATAGATTCACTAAACCTTTACCTCGTGAATCATTTGAATATCTTTTCCAGAAGCTTGGGATTCTCCCAATTTCTCATTAGATTTTATTTATTCAAAATATGAAGGGGGATTGGAAGTGTGTACAGGTCTGCAGGATGGTTGTGTGTAAGGGAGAGTGGAAGTGTGTACAGGTCCACAAGATGGTTGTGTGTTACGGGGAGTTACCCTTTGCCATTTATGTCAAAGGGGGAGATAATGTTGTAGGAATAGGTGTCATGATCGCAGGGGGAGTACTTATGTTCCCATCAATGCCAAAGGGGGAGATTGTTGATCAACGGTTGTCATTGATGTCAATCCAAGCAGCACCAGGGGCTAACCCAATATTTCATGAGAATTTTGACCTACGAAATTACTGTATTATGGGTCAAGAAGGGTTTTTATGGTTTCTAATTGTCGAGATGTTTCCGTTGATATATGGCACGCCACGTAACTCTTCATGGTTTGAGAGATGTTCATGTTTGAATTTTGTAACCCCAGTTAGTGGGATAAATCCCCATGGGCTTGTGGCATGGGTCATTGAAAAGTCATAATTAATAATTTTTAAGCTCCTAAAATCCCTCCCACGTTCACTTTTTCAAGCCCGTCTCAACCTAAGCATTTATAAAAATTGTGATCCTCATATCCTCCTTATGTAGTGCTTTCACTGCCTGAAACAGGTCGTCGTGAAATTTTTGCTCTAAATTTTTTTATACGAAGGTTAAGAAGATGAATGTTTTATGAGGTGAAGCTAAAATACTGAGGAAGCTCCTATAAAAATTTTAGATCAGCGTGAGCAATTTTTTTGGAGATATGATCTGTGGATGTCAGTGTTTTTGTAGGCTCTTGAACTTCATCTCAAAGAAGTGACCCTGCGAAAATCGTCATAACTCTCTCTCTAAGTATCATATTGGAATTCTATAAAAAGTGGTAGATAGTGCACAAACTGTAGATTTCTCTATATCAATTTCAGAGCTAAATGAAGAAACAAAGATGCATGGAATGTCGTACAAGTTTTCTCTACTAAAACAGTCCATAATTAGGTCATTGTGATAGATTGGGCATAAACTTCCCTTGAAGAATCCAAATTGGATCAAACCTGTGGCATTGGAGAAAACAATCAGAGTAATACTACAAAACCCAAAATCACATATTAGGGAGCTGAAATAATAGAGATACACCAGATTCAATATCGAGACCCTAGAGGGCAAGAAAGAGCTAGATCATGTGTTGTCAAGGGTTGCAAAGGACCAAACTTTCTAGGGCAGCAAAGCAAGGAAAGGTGAAGCATACAGTAGCATGAAAAGAGCAACAATCAAGGTGTATAATAGTATCAAGAAGTTTAGCACATGAAGTCTTCAAGTAGGCAACATTGCGTACAATAATTGTAAAGGTATCACTGTACTAAGTCATTGTAAATGCATCATTGTAAAAAATTGTACAAGTTTCTATCTGCCAAGAGTTGAAGAGGTGGTGTCGGGAGGTCTAGGATCATCATTAGGTGGTTGTGTCATAGTTGGGGTTATAGTCTAGTGTGTCTTCTTCTTCTACATCATTCTATATTATTGTAAATTGGATCATTTTCCCTGTTACGGGAGTCCATTCTTATTTTTTTCTTCTATAGGGTGGTAGGGTGGTGCTAGGCTAGTGCATGAAGTCACCAACAGGTTCAAGCCTATGAAAAAATTAGGGTGGTAGGGTGACTCTAGGGTGAGTTGTAGCTCATTAGGTGTTGGAGCATCTGTTCAGTTGACTACTGAAGAATCTCAGTGGGAGCTAGAGAAGAATTATTTTCTAGATTCTAGGAAGTTGAGGCTTTATTTTCAATTGGAGTTGAATATTAAAGAATTATTAGAAAAGCATTCAGGTGGATTTTTTTCCGGAGAGTGTTTTCACCTTAAAAACCATGTGCATTTGTGTTCCTTTTGTTTACTGCTATCATTGTACAAACACTAATAATATTTGAATATTAAATAATGCTTTGATTGAAAGGAATACTTATTCACCCCCCTCTCAGTATTTCCAATAGATTCCTCACTTCAGAAGGTACCCCATCAAAAATGTCTACGTGCACCAACTACTGTCGCTAGTGCATGATGGGTGCCTATGGATCCAAAATAGAATCCCAATTGATTTCACTTTGATCCACTGAATCACTGGCTGTTGTGTAACCAACTCCAAAAATAGAAGAAAATAGATATCAACACCTTAGAAATAAGCCACTTCGAGGGGGCAACCTCCAATACATTACATAAATGAACAATTCTTGGATGATACAATTTACAAAACCTCCTTTCTATATATAGGAGTCCATGGGGCCATAATGTAATCCTAGTGGCCACAATGTAATCCTAGCCGACCTAACAATAATAATTTAAGGGCACAATAATAACAAAATGGGGGTTACAAGGGTACAATAATAACAATAAGGGGGTTACACTAACAACAATAAGGGACTATACTAGTAATGTAGGGACCTAACATGCCCCTCTCCTTCAAAAAAGTGTTGTCCTCAACGCTTGAGTAGCTCTGGGTGCTTCTGTATAAAATTCTCATCCTCCTATGTAGAATCTTCAGTGGGTAAGTTCTTCCACTTGATGAGATACTCTGAAATTGATCGATTCCGTAGCTGTCGAGTTCTTGTTTCCATGACTGCTTCAGGTTCCAATATGATTTTTCCTTCCTCATCAAGTTCTGGCAATATTGTTTGAACCAGAATATTTTCACCTATAACCTTCTTTAAGCATGAAACATGGAAAACTGGATGTACTCGCGAAGAAGCAGGAAGCTCCAATTTGTATGCCATAGTACCAATCTTTTGGAACACCTTGTAAGGACCATAGTACTTTGGCGATAATTTATTATCCTTCTTAGCTTGCTTGAGGGACATTTGTTTGTATGGTTGTAGCCGTAAAAATACCCAATCTCCCACATCAAAACTTCTCTCGCTGCGATGTTGATCTGCCTGTTGTTTCATTCGATTTTGTGCCAAATTCAGGTTATCCTTTAAGAGTTGGAGAACTTCTTGCTGATGCTCAATATGATCTTCCACTGCTTGAACCTTCGAATTTTCCCTTAAAGATGATGTGATCGATGGTGGATAATATCCATAAAGTGCCATAAATGGGGTCATTTTTGCTGCAGTATGGAAGGAAGTGTTATACCACCATTCAGCAAGAGGTAACCACTTGACCCATTGTGTTTGTTTATCAGATACAAAACAACGAACATATCCTTCCAAACATTTATTTACTATCTCAGTTTGACCATCAGATTGAGGATGATAAGATGAGCTATGAGCTAATTGAGTACCCAAACAAAAAAATAACTCCGTCCAAAAATTTCCAGTAAAAATGGGATCTCTGTCGCTCACAATAACCCTTGGGCTTCCATGTAGCTTTTGAATTCTGTCCATAAATGTAGTAGCAACCGTACTTGATTTAAATGGATGAGATAATGCACAAAAGTGTGCATACTTGGTAAGTCTATCAACTACCACCATGATGACACTCTTTCCTTCGGACTTAGGTAAACCTGTGATAAAATCCATTGAAATCTCCTCTCAACGTTGACTTGGAATGGATAAAGGTTGTAGAAGTCCCGGGGTCTTAATTGTTTCCACTGTATTCTGCTGGCAAACCAAACATTCCGCCACAAACTTTCGAATATCAGATTTAAGGCCATCCCAAAAAAATTCTTTCTTCACCCTGTGGTAAGTTTTTAAAAATCCTGAGTGTCCTCCTAAAGGAGAAGTGTGCAATTCCAGAAGAATCTTTTGTTTTAATTGGGAATTCTTACAAAGATATAAGCGATATTTGTACCATAAGGAATCATTTTTGCAACTAAATGTATCAGATGTACTAGGATCTTGCTACAACTTTTGAATGAGTGTCCATACATCTTTGTCCTTCTTCCATTCCTCTCTTTCTTCGGTTATCCAAACTGTTTGAATAGTAGAAATGGCACAAAGCAATGCTTCCACCTCTTCATTCTTTATTGAGAGTGCATCTGCAACAACATTAAGCTTTCCTTTTTTGTAGATTATTTCAAAGTCATAACCCAATATCTTTGTGACCCATTTTTGCTACTCTTCTGAAGATAGTCTTTGTTCCAAAAAGTGTTTAAGACTATCATGATCAGTTTTTACCTTGAAGTGTCTTCCCATTAGGTAAGTTCTCCATTTCTTTAGTGCATGCAGTATTGCTAACATTTCCTTCTCATAAATAGGTTTCCGTAAATACTTTCCTTTGATTGGACGACTTTCAAAAGCAATGGGTCTTCCTTCCTGCATTAAAACTGCACCAATTCCATTTCCTGAGGCATCACATTCCACAATAAAGGTTTTTGTGAAGTCCGGTGTAGCTAAGACCGGTGCTAGGCACATTGCCTCTTTAAGACGTTCAAAGGCCTTAGTTGCTTCAGGAGTCCATGAAAATGCATCTTTCTTCAATAATGTTGTTAGAGGTGCTGCTATTCTCCCATAATTTTTAACAAACTTGCGATAATACCCTGTTAACCCGAGAAATCCTCGCAACTGCTTTATGGTTGTGGGGAATTTCCATTCCTTAATGGCTTTAATTTTGTTAGGGTCTACTTTAACACCCTCGTGAGATACAATATGACCCAGATATTCCGCCTCTTGTACTCCAAAGAAACATTTGGATGTTTTTGCATATAATTGTTTCTCCTGCAATAGTTTGAGCACCCTGTCAACATGTTCAACATGATCCTTCCAAGACCTGTTGTAGATTAGTATATCATCAAAAATTACTAGCACAAATTTTCTAAGGAAGGGTTTGAATATGGAACTCATCAACCCTTGAAATGTAGAAGGTGCATTGGTAAGGCCAAAAGGCATGACCAAAAATTCATAATGACCCTCATGAGTTCGAAATGTTGTTTTTGGAATATCTTCAGTCTTCATTCTAATTTGATGATATCCTGAATGAAGATCCGACTTGGTAAAATAAATTGCTCCATGTAATTCATCCAATAATTCATCAATCACAGAATGGGAAATTTATCTTTAATGGTGAGCTTATTGAGCTCCCTATAATCCGGACACATGCGCCATGATCCATCCTTCTTGTGTACCAATACTACAGGAGCAGAGAAAGAACTTTGACTAGGTTGAATTATACCCGCCTCTAACATTTCTGCAATCATACGTTCAATTTCACTCTTTTGGACGTAAGGATATCTATAAGGCCCGATGTTTGGAGGAACACTTCCTGGAATCAAATGAATAGCATGATCATGATCATGAATAGGTGGGAGTCCTTTGGGAGTTTCAAACACATTGGAATGATTGTCCAAGACTTGTTGGAGATCTGCAGAAATAGATGATTTTGATGTTGGAACTTCTAGTGAGCATAATTGTGCAATGAAGCCTCATTTTTCTTTTTTTAGAAGCTTTGTCATGACGTTAGAGCTTAATATCTTTCCCGGCTTCCCCACAATACCCCGTAATTCAACTTCTTTTCCTTCTGAAAGAAAATTCAAGAAAATTTCTTGAAAATTAAAAGATACTGTCCCCAAATATTGTAACCATTGTACTCCTAGTACAACATCATGACCTCCCATAGGAATGGAAAACATTGGACTAGTCAATACATATTCCCACATGGTTAGCTTGATATTATGGCATTTTCCAGAGAAATTTATAGTTCCTCCATTTGCAACCATCACTTGACATTCTGGTGCTGGGTATAGGAAACAATTTAATTCCTTGGCTACCATATAATGAATAAAGTTATGGGTGCTACTTGAATCAATCAACACTATTACCTTTTTTCTTCTTGATATGTCCTTCTATCTTGAGAGTTTAAGGAGTGGTAATTCCTGCCAGTGCATTACACAATATGGTTGGAATCATTTCTTCCTCTTCTAGAGTAGGTTCCTGGTGTATATCCTTTTCTTGTTCATTTTCATCTTCCTCTTCACAATCTATGTAAAATAATTTCTTCTCAACACACTTATGACCTTTAGTGTATTTTTTATCACAACTGTAGCAAAGCCCTTTTGCTCTTTTTTCTTCCAATTTTTGTGGTGTCAACCTTGTAGGTTGTGGAAATCTAGGCGTAGAAACACTTCCTTCTTTATAGAATTGAGTGGTAGGCTTCCTTGTCGCCATAATTTTACATTCAACTTTTCTTGCCAACCCGAATGCCTTCTCCAATGAATCAGGTTCCAAAACGCGAACTTCATGTTGGATGTTATCCTTTAAAGTGCCTATGAAGAGATCAATCCTGTGTTCCTCTGGAATATCAGTTACCCTTATATTCAATTTTTGGAAGTCCTCAATGTGCTGCCCCACTAAACCCTTTTGTTTGAGATTTATCAATTGGCCAAAGAAGGTGTTTCTCTTTGTATCCTCATAATGTGCTATCATTTCCTCCGTAAAAATTGACCAAGTGACAATTTTTTTACGGGAGCAAAGCCATCGATACCATACAAATGTATTTTGTTCTAAATGTAAAGTTGCAATGCATACCTTTTGTGTGTTTTGCACATTATGGAGATCAAAATATTGTTCCATCTGTAGTATCCATGTTACAGGATCCTTTCCATCAAACTTCCTCATATCCATTTTTGGAATATGGTGGTTCTTCCCGCCAACATTAGAGTTTATGAAATCACGATTAACATTTATTTTGTTCTCATCATGAGGTTATTCTACTATCTTTTCACCATTAGGAAACATTTCTTGTATCAACTTTGTCAAACCTTCTATGTCTGGTTTTAGATCATTCTTCATGTTTTCCATGTTGTCTTTCATGTCATCCATCTTAGCTTCCATGCCATCCATCTTAGCTTCCACGCCAGCTTCCATGCCATCCATATTATCTTCCATGCCTTTCTTCAAACCGTCCATACTTGCTTCCATGCCTTTCTTCAAAACTTCCATTTCATTTTTTTTTGCTCTTTGCGAGAGTGAAATTTGTTGCACTTGCTCTTGTAATTTTGATAGATCATGTTGCAATTCGTCATCTTCATGAGTCATAGTAGAGCCTTCTAAAGGCTTACTGGGTGTTGAATTATTTTTACGGGGCATATTTTAGAACCCAATACTGATATCTATTCTACAATATGCCCTTGGAATAAATTCAAATTGATCCTTCAAACAAGACTTATGCAATTCAGAAAGAAAAAAAAAAACACACCTTTTTCTTGCTTTTGAGGAGATCGATATTGAAATTGGATTATCTTTGTGATTGTGGCTCTCAAATATTTGAAATTCAGCACTGAATTATCCCTATGAATTCTCTTTTGAATGCCACAAGTCTGACCTGATTTGGATTCTCCAAGACAAAGTTATGTCCAATCTCCCACAATGACCTAATTATGGACTGGTTCAGTAGAGCGAACTTGTACGACTTTCCACATGTCATTTTTTCGTCCTTCACCTCTGAAATTGATAGCCAAGAAACTAAATTCCGTTTACTTGTGACCAATTTTTACGGCATTTCAATCCGATGCTAAGAGATAGAGTTATTGAACTTTTCCCACGATCACCTCTTTTTGATGAAATTCGGGAGCCTGAAAAAGCACTACCTTCCACAGATCATATCTCCAAAAATATTGTGAACCAAGCTTTGAAATTTTTTGGTGCATTTCCTCAGGATTTCATCTTTGCACCCTAAAAATTTCAGATTCTGAACTTTCTTAAAACAAACTTTATAGCGCAAATTCCATGATGACCTATTTAGGAGCCTGAAACAAGACCTAACTTCCACAGATCATATCTCCGAAAATGTTGCAAACCAAGCTCTGAAAATTTTAGAAAATCTTCCTCAAGATTTCGGCTTTTCACCCTAAAAATTTCAGCTTCTAAAACTTTGTAGAAAAACATTTATAGCGAAAATTCCACGATGACCTGTTTGGAGCGGAAAAACCCTAGAATCCAAAGCTCTGATACCAAATGTTGTGTAACCAGCTCCAAAAATAGAAGAAAAGAGAAATCAACGCCTTAGAAATAAGCCACTTTGAGGGGGAAACATCCAATACATTACATAAATTAACAATTCTTGGATGATACAATTTACAAAACCTCCTTTCTATATATAGGAGTCCATGTGGCCATAATGTAATCCTAGTGAGCCACAATGTAATCCTAGACGACCTAACAATAATAATTTAAGGACACAATAATAACAAAATGGGGGTTACAAGGGTACAATAATAACAATAAGGGGGTTACACTAATAAAAAATAGGGACTATACTAGTAATATAGGGACCTAACACTAGCCTGCCCAAGAAGGGGCTCCATGCTTTGGCTAGTTTTGGAAAGAACGAGGAGCTAAAAGTAGTTGCCAAGGTCAAGAAGGATTACAAGGTAGGGCATGACTCCAAGGGGTTCCTACTACAGCAGATCAATGACCCAGTAGTAAGCCTTGGAACCTTAGCCTTAGGATGTAAGCTAATGGGCATGTTCTGACCGAAGGTGGTCCTTGTGCATGTCATCACGCTAGTAGGACAGTGCAAGAAGGGGGTGAGCTACAATTTGTCCCAGTACCTATGCATGGAGTTCCTAGAAAATGTGCACGAGGCACAGGATCAAGGGAAGAAGTTTTGTTATTCATGGCTGCCTCTGTTGATTGCTCTGGTTGCGTTGGAGACACCAGAGGTTGCATTCCTCCCGGAGGTCGAACCTAGTGTTTTTTAAGGGGCACACTACACCAATTTATGGGACTGATGAGACCTAAAGAGAGTAAAATAAAATAAGATCTTTTGGGTCTTATTGGAAAGAGCTTTGGCAACAACTATCCACACATGGCCCTGGCTGTCCCCAGCCACCTATGAAAAGTAGAAAACCATTGTAGACATCTAGGTGACAATGCACCATGTGCAGATCCGTGCACTCAAATCCTCAATATGGTACAACCTGCCATATATGGTAACATAGGTGGAAATTGACTAGGTCATTGCAATGTGGCCGGAAGCATGGAAGGTAAGGCTCGGTTCCACCCCGCCTGTCACAACCTCAACTTCCGGGAAGGAGACAACAACAGCCGAAAAGGAAAAATAAGTTGAGAAGGGTGAAGAGAAAGATGAAGAAAAGGAAGCTAAGAAATAAATACACAAGGAGGTAAAAAAAATAGCAAGAGGACGAGCCTGAGGTAGATCTCGGTGAAACGGATGACCTATATGGTATCAGAGTTGAGTTTCCATAGGCACCAAGTGCGGCGGAGAAACCCCTAAGGGCTCGTGCAAGAAGCGGAAAGGTTTGAAGACTGAAGGCATGGATGAAGTCACTCTCAGAGAGGATGAATTGCACAAGATCATAGATGTGGTTGGATCAACCTTTGAGGATAGGTGGAATAAGCTCGAGGAGCAGTACAAGGCTACACTAGAGTCGTTGCAGACTATATTGCAGGTGTTATAGCTCACGACCGACACAATTCAAGTGAGTGTAGCTCAGGTGAGACTGATTCAAGCGAGCGAGAGAAAAAACATGATCATCAGCATGGCGGATAGCAGGATCTGCCCCTTCCGTGGAGAAGAAGTCACGATGGAACAACCTGAATTTCGTGCGAATATGAAAACCTTCTCAGAAGTTGGCATTGACTTGTCAATGATATCCAATGGAGAGTTAAACGTAATCTAGATGATCATTACAGATGAGCTGCAATATAGAGAGGCATGCGTGCACCAAAAACTCACTGAAGCAGAGCAAAAGGTCACAGTAAGAACGTTGAAGTCTCTCCAGGATCAAACAACGCAAAAAGAAGCGGTGGCACAACATGTGGAATTGGAAAACCTGATTGATCAACTTTGTGGTGACCTTTCTGAGGTTACAATCCCTGCTTCGGCTATGCTGCAAGACAAAATTGAAGGTCTAGTAGCAGCCTTGAAGTCCTCCAAATCTGAAGTGCAGGCGATTAAGTCAGATTTTTAGCAACAGATCGTGGATTTGCAAGCAAAGCTTCAACCATAAACTCTGCCAGAAGTGTGAGCATAGTGCGTTGCCTTAGTCAAAGAAGCCTCAACAAGTATTACAACAACTATTGACAATGGTATAGAACTTCAGGAGATAGCTATGGGTCTATGGACATCCATGTAGACAGATCCCCTTATCAGAAAATATTGCAGGAACTACACACCAAAGAGCAGGTGTTTGATGACCTTCAGTATGCTCTGCCAACATTTGTGCCTGCTCAACAAATGGCACAACTTCAAACAAGTTGGGTATTGTATGATGAGATTAAATACCTATGGAGGAAGAAGCACATCGTGAACAACCACATGAAGCCATGGGCAGAAGAAGCAATGAAGCTATCGCAGGCTTTGGATGCTGATGTGAAGAACCTGAATCAAACTTACCAGAGTATCAATCTCACAACAAAGGGGATGACCTCTCAAAAATTGTTGGATACAGTACAGAGTTCAGACGATCATAGCGCGAGCGTCCTTGCGCCCTTCACTACCTCCATCGAGTAGTTGAAGATGAAGATGAAGACCCAAGTACCTCTATGACTCGAGACGAGTCACAAGATTGTGTTGGGGGACTATTGGATCAGGGTCCCTTAGAATCATAATTTTGAGTAAATAATAGTATTTTTGTAGTTTTGAGTCATGCGTGCTAAGAAATGCATAGTCAAGGAACTTTGGGGCGGTTAAAAGTCACTTCATGAGTTGTTAGGCTAAAGGTTAAATATAGGAGTCTCAAACCATAGTTTGTGGACCTTAGGATGAGCACAGGCTAAGATATAAATAGAAGTATAGATCAATTCAGATACGGCATATTTTTATAAGTTTTGGGTATGTTCTGAAATTTGAGGCAAATCTGTGTAAGTGTCTGTGTCTGAAAGGCTCCTATTGGCTGTGTGCATGGAGGCCTTAGTATGGCTATGTGTAGACCCTACTGGTTGTGTGCATGGGTGAATCTGAAGGATTTCAAAGGGTTTTTCGAACAGTTGATGAAAAAAAAGTGTTTTGGGATAATTCTGAGTACTAAATGCATCTATGATATGTTTCTGCGATCTGTTTTTCTTACGATTTATGTTATATGTGATTGGATCGGTTGCGTACCTATTTTACTACTTAATATGAATGTTACTTGCATAGATCTATTACTGTGAGACCTAAATATCGGTTTATTAAGATTGTTAAAGGGATTTTTAAGCCACCATCTGTGCACACAGGATAGCCTACGTAAGTTGACCTAGATTCTCTTGGTTAGGGTTTCTAGTGTGTAATAAAATTTGTTATTATTATAGATCTGTGGACACCCACATCATTTAATTCTCTCTCAAGGTGTCGAAACCTGGTTCCATCACCACCCCATATTGCTTCGAGTGAGACATTCGCCTGCGCAAGTAGGTCACTAGAGAAAGGGCGAGTAGTAAGAGGGTTTTGTTGGTTACGCTTAACTCCAAACCTGGGTTAGGACCCCACAGGCTAAAAAGACAACACAGTTGCGAAAAATAAATCATATGAGTCTTCCTTGTAATAAAGAGTGGCTAATATCAAAACATGTTGACTTGCTCAACTATAACGGAGAAAATATTCCAAACAAATTTACTCATGGTAGAACACAGTGGTTGTGGTAAAAAACAATACGTAAATTTTATAGAACCATATCGCGACTAACCAAACATTATATTATGATATAAAAAACACTATACAAGTTCATATGGAGGTTGTGACTCCTTCACCAGTGAAACAAGAGTTCTTACTGAGATTTACATTCACCGAGGGTTGCAGAATTACATGCAGTAAAACACATTAAGATATTGTTTTTAGGCGCCTACCAAAATTTTCTCCACGATTTTTTCCACATACTTCTCAGACTTACATCTACCACAACACATAATATTTTTTTCTCCATAGACTTCTCAGACTTACATCCACCACAATACATAATATTTCTACTAACTTGTTATTTCGAAACATACATTTTCAACGCATTAATTTCATTACAGAGTCAAAAATTAATACACAACATGGTTGAATTAATACATAGCATGGGAGATTATACAAAAATGTTTTTATATGTTTTGGAGTTAATGTTTGACCATACACTTTTATAAACTATGAATTAAATTTTCATTTTATTTTTAATTTATATGCTATGTTACGGAATGGGTAATTGTACTCTTTTTTAGAACTTCACTTACGCCATGTCCTTAGCCTGCAAATTCAATCCGCAACCTAGAAAACATTTACTTGGGGGATGGTTGTTTTCGGAAAATTAAATGCAATGGTTGAGATTATTTTCCAACACTCCCCATTAATCGCAACTGCCACCATTGACCATTCCCAAAATATCTCTGAGATAAACAAAATTTCCATGTGCCAATGGCATTGTGAATATGTCTGCAAATTTTTCTTCTGACCTGCAGTGTTGCAACACAATATCACCATTGTTAACTAATTCTCTTATGAAATGATATTTAGCATCAATTTTCTTTATCCTCTTGTGAAAAACATAATTCTTTGATACTCCAATTGTGGAACTATTGTCATAGAAAATATTTGTTTTTCCATCTTGTTCATGGCATAAATCCCTAAACATCCTTCTCATTCAAACTACTTGAAATGTTGCTAATGTTGCGGTGACATATTCAACTTATGTTGTTCAAAATGACACTATCGACTACTTCCTGGAGGCCCATGAAATGGCTCTCGAACCTAGATGAAAAAAATATCCTCACGTGTTCTTTTTTCATCAACCCTTCCTGCCCAGTCACTATCAGTGTAACCAACCAGCCTAAACTCATTTTTTGTGGTGTAAAAAACACCATACTCCTTTGTCCCATTGACATACTTTAAAATCCTTTTCGGTGCTTTCCAATGTGTCTCCTTGGGTGTCCATGAACCTTGACACCAAACTCGTTGCATACATTATGTCAGGCCTAGTTGCAGTCAAATACAAGAAGCTGGTCACCATACTTTTGTATAATGTCAGATTGACATTGCTGCTACAATCTTCCTTGCTCAACTTGAACTCCATGATATTTGGAGTTGGTCCGAGCTTGTTGTTTTGCATATTAAAACTCTCTAAAATGTCTGCAACATAATTTGCTTGAGAGATAAAAATACCATTTTATGTTTTCTTCACTTCTATGCCCAAAAAATATCCTAGCAATCCCAAGTCATTCATTTCAAACTCACTTTTCATGACTCCTTCGAAATCAGTGATGAGGAAATAATCACTCCCTCTAAAAACCAAATCATATAAATACAAGAGAATAATAATAATATTACCATCACTCTCTTTGATGTAGAGAGTAGGCTTACCATCACATTTTTCAAACCCATTGTCCATTAAGTAAGCATCTATCTTGCTATACCATGCATGTGGTGCTTGCTTCAACCCATAAAGATATTTCCTCAACCTACACACCTTGTCTTCTTGGCCTTTTACCTCATAGCCAAGAGGTTGCACAACATACACATCCTCTTTCAACATTCCATTCAAGAACATTGATTTTACATCCATTTGATACACTTTCCATTTATGTTGCTCATCAATGGACAACATTGTGCACATTGTCTCCATCCTCGCGATAGGCGCATATGTTTCCACATAGTCTCTTCCATGTTGCTGCATGTATCCTTTGAAAAATAATCTTGCTTTATTCCTTTCAATTTCCTTCGTTTTTTCTCTTAGTCTTATAGACCCACTTCACTCCAATGACTTATTTTCCTTGTGGAAGGTTCACTAACTCCCATGTGTCGTTCTTTTTTATTTCTCCTATTCCTGCATTCATTTCTGCAACCCATTTATCTTCTTTGACTGAATCCTCAAAATTGATTGGGTCATCTACATGACAAAACAATTGAAATAAGAAATTCAGACTAGTGCTACTATCAACATCATTTGTTTGATATATTTCACTTAAATTTTTGAATTTTGGTTTTCTTATGCTTGTGGAATATGGGCTTGACATGTCACTTGGTGTTGTGACTCAAATAGATGGAGTTGAATATCTATGTGGCGTGCTTCGAGAAGCACTTGCTTTCCTATGCCATGTTGTTATATTATATTTTTGTGGTGTCACATGTTGACTACTTTATTGAGCTTGTGTAGGTGTAGGAGGAGTCACTGTGGAGGAATTACTTTCTTTGGTCAATTCATCTTTCTCTTCATGTGGTGTACATGTTTTCACATTGGCTTTCTCCTCTAAAATTCCATCCCATGTTTCCACTTCTACGAACTAAAAATCGTTTTTCATTATGACCTTCTTTATTGATAGATTTTAGAGCTTGTATTCTTTGGATCCATAATTGTATCCAACAAATATACATTTATCCCCTTGTTGTCCAACTTCTTCCTCAACTAATCTAGGACATGTGCATACGCCACACATCCAAAAACTCTCATGTGAGTGACAATATCCTTTCTTCCACTCCATGCATCTTCAAGAACTATATTCATAACACTTTTGGTTGGACACCTATTAATAATATATGCTACACAAGTGACAACTTTAGCAAAATAGTCATTTTCCATATGATTTTTCTTCAACATACTCATTTCTATTTCAATAATGGTCCTATTCATCCTTTCCACAAAACCATTTTTTTTCAATTACATGTTGTTGTAAATTTCTTGTGAATTCCATGCTACTAGCAAAAACATAGGAAGTCACTTGAGATGTATATGCCACCTCTGTCAGTCCTCTACACTTTGATGTAGTGTCCACTTTTCTTCTCCACATAAGATGTGTATTGGAAGAACTGCTCAAATACTTCAATTTTCTATTTTATGGAGTAAACCCATGTCTTCCTTGTATAATCATCTATTAAAGTCAAAATATAATGGATTCCCTCGATTGATGGTGTCTACAATGGTCCACATAAATCTGAATGGAAAATCTCTAAAGGTGCCTTTTCCCTTATTGACTTTCTTGCTAGAAATGAGTCTTTGTGTTGTTTTCCAAACATGCATCCTTCACATTGGTTGCCCTATTCTTCTGTAAGTGGTAATCCTTTCACCATGCCTTTCCTGTGCAACAAATTCAAACCTCCAAAGTTGAGATGGACAAATCTCAAATTCCACAACTAATTTTCATCTTTTATTTATGCTTGAAAGTTTTCTTGTGTGACAGCTACAGTTAATTGATAGTTGTGCTTGAGAACCTTCTTTCCTCAAAAATGATTTTAGCTTGAGAGGAAACATCCTTTTGTTTGTCATATGAACTTTTGAAATCAATTATCTTCTTGGAGACTTATCCAAAATTGTGCACACATCATTTTTGAGAAAAGCATTGTAGCCCTTTTGCATGAGTTTTCCAATGCTTATGAGGATATGTTTCAAACCAAGGACAAAGTAAACATCTCAAATGTACTTCTTCTCTCCCTTATTTGTTAGAATTCTGACTCTTCCTTTTCCCATGACAAAGACTTTGCTATCAGTAGCCAATGTCACTTCAAATTTTACACCTTCATCTCAATTGGAAAACATTTCTATGTTCAATGTCATGTGGTTGCTACACCTTGAATATAGAAACCATACATATCCTTGTTTTTATTGTGTTACATTACAATCTAAAAACATGCTATCATGGTTCTGATTTTCCTTTATGAATTTTCACTTGGTTTGCTACTTATGTCATATTTCTCATTTCTACATTCATTTTCATAATTACCATACTTCTTAGAGTAATGACATTCAACTTGGGATTTATCATACCTTTGACCTTGTGCTTGATTTTGGCTTGGGCCTTGGCTCATATTTTGATTGTTGCCCATTCCACTTGAACTTGAAGAGCTGCTTCTTCCACTTTTGTGTGGGCTTCCACCTCTTCCTCTATAATTTGATCTTCCTTGACCTATACCTTGGACAAATGAAACTTGTGTCTTGAAGGAACACTCCAATTATGAGTTTTTTTATTTTTCGAGTCTATACTCATGAGAAATCAGAGATGCATAAAGCTCATCCACTGAAATTTTTGAGAGATCCCTTGTCTCTTCTATGGCCACAACCATGGCATCCAATATTGCTGGAATAATTCTCAAAATTTTCTAATATATTCTCTTTTCCACACGTGACTCACCATGAGACCAGATTTGAGTAACCAATCCAATTACATGTGTAAACAATGATTCTACATTCTTAGAATCTTCCATAAAAATTGTCTCAAAATCTCTTATCATTTGTAGTCTTTTTTTCTTCAGCTTTTCCATGCCTTGGTAGGTTGTCTGGAGGGCATCCCATGATTCCTTGTACTTTTTTTCTGTTGCAATCCTTGGGAAGATACTTTCATGAAATGATTGAAAGATGTAAAAGAGGGCCTTGGAATCATTCCCGTTGTCCCTCAAGAAATCTTTTTTTTCTTGTGTTGAATCATTGTATGCTACTGCATCTACTGGTTCTTGGAAACCATTCTCCACAAATTCTCAAATATCTTGAGAAGAAAACACATCCTTCATTATAATAGTCGAATAATCATAAATTTTTCCATTAAATTGAGGTATTTGTGGATTATTCAAGCTTGTGCTTGTTGCTACCATTTTCACTATGTAAAAAAAAATTGTCTCACTGTGTTACAAACATTATCTCCCAGCTGGTGAATAAGCTCCCAACAAAATGTCTTCTAAAATTTTTTTAACTTGCAGTAAAATGACTTATAAAACAACTTTTAACTTGCAGTAAACTACTTTCGGTAATGAAATTTCAAAATCGCTGATACCATGTTGAAATTTTTAAGACAAAGGAAATTAGTTTCATCAACACACAGAATTGTCGAGTGGTCTTAATCAAGACAACACAATTGCGAAAACTAAATCATATGGGTATTCCTTGTAATACAGAGTGAAAAATATCAAAACATGTTAACTTGCCCAACTATAATGGAGAAAATGTTTCAAACAAACTTACTGACAATGAAACAGAGTAAAACAGAGTGGTTCCAGTAAAAAATAATATTTGAAATTTTACAGAACCATATTGCAACTAACCAAACATTATATTATGATTTCAAAAACACTAGAAGTAATTCATCAAGAGTTCTTACTGAGATTTACATTCACAAGGGGTTGTGGAATTAACACACGGTAAAACACAGTAACAAATTGTTTTCACTCGCACACCAAAATTTGCTCCATAATTTTCTCCACAAACTTCTCATACTTACATCAGCGACAATACATAATATTTATAATAACTTACTATTTCCAAATATACATTTTCAACACATTAATTTCATGGCAGAATCAAAAATTAATACACAGCATGGGCGAATTAATACACAACATAGTCGAATTAATACAGAACATGAGTGATTATACAAAAATGATTTCTATGTTAGGGAGTTAATGTTTGACCATAAACGTTTATCAACTATGAATTCAATTTCCATTTACCTTTTAATTTTCTAAATGTTATGTGAAATCAGTAATTTCACTCTTGTTCATAACTTCACTTAAGCCATGCTCTTAGCCTGCAAACTCAGTGGGAAACCTGCAAAACATTGATTGAGATATGCTTGTTTTCAAAAAATTAAACGTGATGGTTGAGATTAATTTTCCAACAAAACTCTCCAACTTTCTATGACTCCACAATGTCGATCACTCCACTTACTGGCCCGTTGGTTGAATGCAAGCTAATACAAGCTTCTATATCTATTTGACCATGTGTATACAACAAAATAGTACTAGGAGTGAACTATAACACACACAACGTCATTATTTATACAAGTTGGCTCTCAACATTCAGAGCTCCAACTTATTAACGCATAAATAATGCAATGGATCTAGATCTAACACAAGCTCTCAAATACAATATGGCATGCCTTTCATTCATTGGAACTCTGTAGGGATCATCTCTCTACCTCCTCAGTACGCTACGTTATAATCTCAATTCCTCCTTTTTAGACACATTTTTATGCACCAAAAACATTTATTTTAGATTGTAGGAGAACCGACTTTCTCCAGCAATTCTTGTCTGGACCCTTCAAAAACAATTCAATTTTGGAAGGCTCATAAACACTGCAAGCTAAATAACACTTGCACACTGCATAGAAATATGCAACAATGCTCCTATCTTCCAACAATGCGCAACTCCAAAGGGCCACACAACCAAAACTATTTCATGAGCCCAATTAATACCTAATATTTGATACCAATTTGAAATTAAGGATACACAACCAATGAAAGAAATGGTTAGCTCCTTGGTGAGGCTAGCTCACCATGAGAGTGCATGCACAAGGCACATTTGTTCATCAACAAGAAATCTCATACATATATAAGGTTACAATTTTGTTGAGTATTTTAAACAACTCCCTAAGAAATAGGATCTAAATCCTAAATAAAATAGCTCAATCTCAACAAACAACAAGAAGTGACTATTAGTGAATTAATTTAGAACTAAGTAGATTTGTATGTTATTTCCATGTTTTTAGTAGTATATATATTATTTACTTATATAAATAATTTTATAAAAGTTAATTATTTTAATTATCAAAATAAAATTTAATATTTTTTATAACTAAAAAAATGATGAATTATTTACACTTTGTATAAGAAGGGAAGTATTATAATTGGTTTTGAAAAAAAAACAAATTGTCTCTCGCATGGGAAGAGGGAAACAAATGAACAAGTAATTTTTTTTGGGATTGAAGCTTACTGAATTTTTTTTTGTAATGTTGGTAGTGCCTTCCTATTCATTCATTAGATCAAAATATCAGGTTACAATCATAATATATACTTGATGGCCTCAACCTTCACATAGAAAACCAGGTCTGCTAGCCACCTCAAAGAGTTATAGGCCAACCAAAATTGATAGAGTTTAAATGATATAAAAGGAGTGTATTAGTTCTGTTGTGCTAAGTTTCCTTTCAGTAATAAAAACATGTGCAATTTGTCTCCATATGTTGTCTTAAGGAATGAGAGTTTTAACTGTAAAAATTAGATGAATTAGTGAACTTTAAGCATGTAAATAATCCTTAAAAACACTGAACAATCGTGCATAACAGAGAAAAAAATTCACACATAAGTTTTACACAGTAGACATGATGATGCAGTTCACCCCCCTTGGGCTACATCTACTGGTCCATCTCCCAATGGCATGCCCCTCTTTTACATTATACTCAAAACTGTAAATTACATATGTTTTCAGACCTCTACTGGTTGTTTCCTCTACACCAATGGCTCTAGAATGCTCAAATTAGTCTAGGTAGACTCTTGTTTTACCACAATTGGTCGAAAATTGACCTCCCAATGCATTTTTCGCAATGTTAGCTTGAAAAGCTCCATTAAATGTGGAGAACAGGCAAATAGCTACAGTTAAATTTAATAAATCCCCTAAAAATAGGGGCGCACTCCAAATATGGCCAGACGGTTATCTTAACATTTAAGTGTTAGTGGCTGGGTGGTCACATGCCAAACCTGTCGTAACCTTCGCTTGTTACAGTTTTGAAAATATGCCATATACGTCGAAACCGGAGGTGACGAGGTTCCACAACCGTAACATTTAAAACTCGATCATGTGACTATCGTATTAACTTTTTGCAACTCCACCGGGTTAACCGCTGTTTTGGAACTACAACTGTAACATAAGTTTTAACTCCTCACATGTGAACAGTCTTCGCACTAACCATTGGGGTTTGAGTGGAGGCCACGGTTCTGGCGCTAGGGCGTATGGAGGGGGGGGCTGGCCTCCCCAAACCTCCGAATACAAAACCATCAAAATTTAAATAACACTTCCGTCCCACTACTGTTAAGAACCAAGGTGTAGGCAGCCTGCTGAAAGGACTTTACTGCAGGCATGAGGTCGACTGTTCAAACCTCCGGAGCTCCAAAAAACTTTAATCAACCATTCTAAGGACACGTGGCAGCCTCCGGGCTTGCCACGTGTCACTCTACCATTGGCCAGTTAGAATCTCATCAACGAACCAAATTCCTCCGTACCATCAACATCTAATGGCCTTGATTGAGTCACATGCCACAATTCTGTTGGTCGAATAAAAATGGAATATTCCAAGTATATACCTGCTGACTGTACCTACATGTTGACTAGGAATCCAGTCACAAATTTTAGTGTTTGGGAAAAAAAATAGAACGAGATATATTCCTCATACAACAACAACTTTTCGAACCGTTCACGGTGTTGGAACTGTAATGACAAGACCTTTCTGATCGCTCAGGTTTGGACCTATTTCAAGCAATTTCATTTTTGAGCATAAGACTTGATCTCCTGATGACACCTCCCCACCAGGAATATTTTGGACCACAAAAGATCTTTGGACTACTGAACATGAAGATGAGGAGACTGTGTCCCCACTCTTCCAATCTTAATCCACTGAAATTTCCCTAATTTCATTAATTGAAGCTTTTCATGAAACGACAAATTTTTCCTTGATTTCGTTGACCAACCATTGCTGAATTTGACATAGTCATGCTGCATATTTACTGAAATTGCATAACAACAACCTAACTTTGTTGTAAACATCTTATTTCTACATTGGTCTATAATCAAATGAAACTTGGAATTACTCTCACCTTACATCTTGTCCTTATGGCGATTTTTTGCTGAATTAGCCTTGAACTTGTGTTGATTTCTGACCAATTTTCTTCGCCATTGTACCATGCCTTTCTGAAACTAGCAATGAACATTTCTAAATCATGTTCCTTCTTTTTCAAGTTGCTTTTCCCTCTCTTGGACCTTTGCAACTATCACTGACACTTTGTTTTCAGCACCGTTGGACAACAATATCGACTACTTCAACTGCTTTTCATGTTCTTTCAAAGATAACCTACTTTCAAACTGAAACAACTCATTACATACATCAACATTTTTTTGAAAAGGATTATGTAAAGCTTCCCTTTGTTTAATCATCATCAATGTCAATTTTTGACTTGCATTGATGAGCCTCTTCATTTGTCGTGCATTAACTATAGAAGTGTCTAGCTTTTTGCGATGAGCTCTCACAATGTGGTCCTTGCCATCTTTGAATAAATGGTATTTGTTCTCATGGAGATGGAAAATAGCTTTCTTGTCATACAAGTAAGGACTGTCCAACACCATACATGTTGTATCAAGCGGAACAACATCTAATTCAACTATGTCAATGAAATGTACAGTTGTTGCAAAGTGCAACATGCACTTCTTTGAAACCTGTAAATTTGCATCCCTACAAATCTAACCAAGTGGATATGGTTTCGGATGTGGAATGGTTTGAATATTAAGTTTCTTGACCAAGTATTTAGAGATTAAATTTTCTTGTCACCCACTGTCAAACAATGTGTCAACTTTGTTATGTTTGGAAATGACCCTAACATAAAATAGTTCAATTCTCTTTACTTCATTTGGATTTTGTGTGTGGCAATTAGATATACTAGAACTGGGTTTAGTTTCTTTTTCTTTCCCCTGTATGTTCTTTAGTCCCATAGCTATGATTTTTGTTTCATAACCTGAATATGACCCTAGGTCTTGTTCATCTATTTCAACAGTTTTTCCTTTCTCCTTGGCTTTCTCTTTGGCCTTCAAACATTCTGGATTCAACTTTGGATGAAGTTTCCAACAATGGTCATCATCATGGCTAGTTTTAGAACAATGTTTGCAAGATAATTTTCCCTTCTCTTTTCTAATATTTGCATTTCTCCTTTTCTTCCATTTTCATTTAAACTCATTTTCCTCATTCCCATCTCTGTTTTGTTTTCCCCTTGCTTCTAAATGTGTGGCTTGAACACAAAACTCATCTAGGCTTGTAGGGTTAAACATGAGGGTTGTATGTCTTAGGTAGGTATGTAAGCCTCCTATATACTTGAGAAAAGTGTCTTGGAAATGAAAATCTACTCCTAGTAAAAGATTTCTTCTCCTAAATTCTTGAGTATACATTTGTACATTTTGTCCTTTCAATTGTTTAAAATTTTCCAGTCCATTATGGCTTTCTGAATGTGAGCTAATGGATAAAACTATTGTTTTATTGCAGAAATGAAACCAATCGACGATAAAATAATATTACCATATTTCTTGATCTCCTCCTTTTCTTGGCTTCCCACCAAACAAGTGATGCACCTTCCATTCTCAATGAAGCTACTTGGATTTTGGTATCATCATCATGAAAATTTTGAATTCTCAAATAGACCTCCAATTGCCTAATCCAATTATCTATCTTTTATGCATTAACTTCACCATTAAACATTGGAAATTCAAACTGTAGAAATTTGAATAATAGATAACTTATTCACCGAGATTATCCTGATCACACACTATTTGAGCTTCATGCATAATACATAACCTCTTCTACTATTGATCATCAATTTGCGGAAATTAAACAATCGCATGTGCACATTAAAACCATAAACAATCACACATATAAACATAGTATTTATGGGAAAGCTTAAAGCTTAAAACCCCCAAATATATGTATATTATAATGATAGATATCATGTAACAATCATAGTAGAAACTCCTCACAAGCTCTCAACACTATCTCCAATTGTTACACACTACACAAGCTCAGATCATACAAAACACATGCTCCATTCTGCTCCACCTGTTAGCCTGCCTCTACTGCCCAATCCAATATGGATAAGCATGAGATCCAAGTTCAAATCTCTCCAGTATGTACTGTGCAATCCTCATTGGCATCTCCATCAATGTGTGTGAAAATCTCATGCACCAGTATATTCACAACTGATAGTGACACTGCTCTTTCACCTACCTCTCCACTGGTCTCCACTGAAACTATCCATGCACTGCAGTTAACTGATGTATTCATTAGTTGATTTATGAGTTAATAGTTAGTGAATTAATTAATAATTAATTCACACCACTCTCACTAATTGTATCAATCAGTTAGACTAGATACAACTAGCTCAACTAAGTTAAACTGAACACAACTCCATTAACTGTCTCATCAAGTCCACCAAACTCTGTCACATGAGTTCTAACTGAATTCAACCATGCAATAGCTCCAATAAACCCTAGTAATAGCGTAATTCCTTCTGTCAACTACATGTGCCACTTCCGTGACTCAAACTGAAGTGATCCAAGAGGATAAGATAATGTTTATAGTCCAAATATTATTAAGAGCTAATAATATCCGACACATCTATTTTTAGACTAGTAATCTAAAAATAGATTCTGCCCAGTATGTCTAAAAATAGAAGTCCATCTATTTTCCCGACTTGACCAACCATCTAGAAATAGCATCCTGCAACTCATAGAACATGATCCATATGTCTAAAAATAGACTTTGCGCCAAAAAATAGCCTGCGGGCCCACTTAGTGAAGGCGACTTCTTTCCACTAAGCTCCTCATCTTATTGCAATCTCAACACTCCCTCTAAAAAAGATAAGGATTATCTGCAACCCCTATCCTGCCCCTGTGGTATTCGAATTTGCTCCTGGTGAGCGCCTTCGTCAAGATATCAGCATCCTGATGCTCTGTAGGAATGTAAGAAAGTAACATGATCTTCCGCTGCACACAATCTCTGATATGATGATACCGGATGTCAAAGTGTTTAGATCTCTCATGAAATACTAGATTAACGAAGAGTTTGATGCAACTTTGATTATCACAATATATCACAGTAGGATCTAAGTGTGAACCGAACAACCCGACGAGGATCTTCCTCATCCATATAGCCTTGCATGCAGCCAAACTTGCTGCCATGTACTCGGCTTTATGCTGGGCGAGTGCCATGGATCTGCCGCTAACTGGCATACCAAAAATTTGTTGTCGACAATATTTAAATCCCTCCAGATGTTCTCTTTCTGTTCGTTGAGCTTCCTACCCAATCTGCATTTGTGAAGCCATGCAACTTCAACTCATTCGACTGTCTGTACCACAATCCGTACCCAAATGTGCCTCTGAGATACCTCAGGACATGCTTGCTTGCCTTCCAAAAGATCTTGGTAGGATTAACCATAGCTTGTGAAATTTGGTTCACAGCATAGCATATGTCCAGTCGTGTATTGACCGAGATACAAGCGACCCCTGGCCCATCGATAAGCAGGTGGCATCCACTACCTCCGCCAAAGTAGCATCCTCCTTCCTCCATCCACCAGGAAGAGGAGTATCAACAAGCTTGCAGCCCTGCATGTTGAACTTCTCTAGTATCTCCCGGGAATACTTGCCTTGAGAAACAAACATTCAATCACTGCGCTGCAAAATTTCCAATCCCAAGAAATAATGAAGGAGGCCCAAGTCCTTCATCTCAAACTCTTTTACAAGATCATCCTTGCATGAGAGTATCAACAGATCATCACCTGTCAAAATCAAATCATCTACATAAAGTACAATGATTAGCAACTTACCCTCCACCACTATCTGGTATAGGGTCGGATCCGCCTCACTCTTGGAGAATCCAAGTCCGATGAAATAACTGTCTTTCCATGTGTACCAAGCACGAGGTGCTTGTTTCCTTATCTCATGCTCTCTTGAACTGCACAATTCGACTTCTCACTTCCGAAGATCTCGAAACCTTGGGCCTGCTCTTACACCTCCTCCTCAATGACTCAGTTGAGAGCACGGCCTTCACATCCATCGATGAATGTGCCACCCCATACGCAGCAGGGAAGAACAATAATCATCCATATGGAAGAATACCTTACGCGGGTGCAAGGTCTCTCATGTCGATCCCTCTATCTGTGAAAAGCCACTGGGGCAACAAATCTTGCCTTGTACTTCTCCACTCCAGTCATTTGCCTTATTCACTTTGTAGATCCATCTCGAACCTACCACTGATTTCCCTTACGGCCTTGGGACAATCTCCCATGCACTGTTTCTGACAATCGAATCATACTCTTCCACCATGGCATCTACCCATGCAGGGTCCTCCACAGCTTCCTCGAAAGAGGATGGTTCTGTCACGATACACTTGCTCATCAGAGCCATGTATCTAGTATATCGGTCAAGTGACTGTCTCTGTCTGCGTTGTGATGTAGGTGCTCCTACAATCTTCTTTGCATCTTGATTTAGTCGCTCAGCTTCTGTAGTGCGCTTCCGCCCTCTAATGGTTGGCACTACATGAGTGGTTTCTTCCACTCCATGAACCTCCTCTTGTGGTTTATCCACATCCTAAGGCTCATCCTTAGGAATTAATAGCTCCTCATCTGCATGCAAGTGTAGCTCCCTCTCAAGCGAACACTTCATGGCTTTCTCCTCATGAAATTTGATATCCCGTCGCACAACAGTCTTTCGACTGTCTGGAAAATACACACGATAGTTGTGAGGTGTTTCTGTGTACCCCACAAATATCCTCTACGATTTGGCTCCGGCTTCTTCTGGCATTCTTCGTCACATGAATGTCCTTGAGTGAACAAAAATCCTCAAATGAAATATCGGGCCTCTTACCGACGCCTCCTCGGGGTGTACTCATGCCAAGTATCCTATGAGGACAACGGTTCTACATATATTACGTGTGCATGCCTCCGCCCACAAGTGAATGGGTAGGCCTTGATCATGCAACATCGCCCATGCAGCACCCACGATCGTTCTGTTCTTCCGCTCAGCAACCCCGTTCTGCTGTGGGTTATGGGGTGCTATGAGCTCTCTCCGAATTCCTTCTGCGCTACAAAAGTCCTTGAATTCGCCAGAGATGAATTCACCACCATTGTCACTCCTAAGAGCCTTCACCTGCTTCCCCGATTCCTTCTCAACCAGCGCCTTGAACTCACAGAACTTTGAGTATGTCTCGCTCTTCTTCTACATGAAGAAGATCCAACACTTCTGAGAAAATTCATCAACAAAGATCACATAATACCTATGCTTTGCTGTCAACGCTACTGAGAAAGTTCCACACACGTCTCTGTGAATTCTCTCAAGGATCGTCGTGGCGCGACTATCCTTCTCGTGAGTAGCTTTCACAAATTTTCCCAAGGTACACCCCTTGCACTGATCTGACTGCGCAAGAGTGCCTTTAGGAAGCCCAGTAGAAATATGCTGCAGTATCTTCAAAGCTCCATGGTGAAGGTGGCCCAATCTCCGGTGCCACAACTCGCCATCATCTCGGCTAACCACTCCTTCTGCCTTGCCTTCCATTGCTGCACAGCCATCTACCTGCAATTGATAAAGGTTATTAACTCGAACCCCTATCCTCCGGGTCTCACCAGTTGCCTTACTATGCAGGAAATCCTTTCCCTTGCTAAAAACAACATTATATCCCTTGTCTTCTAACATCGCCACAGAGATAATATTCTTCTTCAATCCTGGAACATGCATCACTTCCTTCAATACGAAGGGTTTACTAGACTCCCTCTCAAAGGAAATGATATCGATACCTGTCGCGGTGTATCTACCATCATCGCCCATCTCGATGTGCACTCCAAGATATTTCTCATCCAGATCAGTAAACAAATCTCAATCTTCTGTCATGTGAAAAAACGCATCACTGTCCAGAAACCACACTGAACCCATCACACTTGAAACCAAGCATGCGATCAGAAAAAAATCCAGCTCAAACTGCGAGGCTAAGGCCTCTTCAGTTGCAGATCTAACAGCCTGCTTATTTTTCTTCTTCTGAGGACAATTTGTGGCATAATGTCCGTGGTGGTGACAGTGAAAACACTTCACCTTGGACATGTCCTGCTTCTTGAATTTCACACCGGAATGAGAAGCTTTCTTTCTCTTCCCCTTCTTTTCTTTGGCTGCCAAAGCACAATTCTCTTCATCAGATTTCTTTGATGACAATCTGTCCCTGGTACTCCACCTTATCTCCTCTTGCACAAGATCCGACCAAAGTCGCTCCCATCCTGGCAATTTCTCCCGACCATTGACAGAGTACTGATAGGAATTCCAACTCTTCGGAAGCCCAAGGAGAGCCAAGCTCACCAAGTCCTCATCATCTACAGTCACCCCCACACTTCCCAGCTCATCCCTGCATTGGATGAACTTCGTGAGGTACTTGGGCATACTGTCGCCTTTCTCCATCTTTATGTTTCTGAGTTTATCCTTGAGTGCCAACTTCCTCTGGTCGCTCTTGATTTGGAATAAATATATCAAGGCTTTCCACATCAAGAATGGAGAAGCCTTACCATGTAGGCTAGACACTATGTGATCCTTCACGCCCTCCAACAGAATCCTTCGACACTTTGCTTTCTTATTTTTCCAAGCCTCAATTATGGCAGCATCGCTAGAAGTAGGCTTTGGGACTTCAGCATCTATGAACTCCTTCAACCGATTGTCATCTAGCACCACCTCCATCCTGTCCTTCCATGCAATATAATTCGAGCTGCCCTCAAGGGCACACTCCAATCAGAATCCGTTGAAAGACATCTCAACTTCAACACCAAGAAAACACTGCTGCAAATTCAAATTCCACCAACACAAAACTCAACGGCTTCAATGTTCTGCAATTGCTCCAATGATCAATATTGCTCTGATACCATGTAGAAATTTGAATAATAGATAACTTATTCACTGATATTATCCTAATCACACACTATTTGAGCTTCATGCATAATACATAACCTCTTCTACTATTGATCATAAATTTGCGGAAATTAAACAATCGCATGCGCACATTAAAACCATAAAAAATCACACATATAAACACAGTATTTATGGGAAATGTTAAAGCTGAAAACCCCCAACTATCTGTATATTATAATCATAGAGATCATGTAACAATTATAGTACAAAATCCTCACAAGCTCTCAGCACTATCTCCAATTGTTACACACTGCACAAGCTCAGATCATACAAAACACATGCTCCAATCTGCTCCACCTGTTAGCCTGCCTCTACTACCCAATCCAATATGGATAAGCATGAGATCCAAGTTTGAATCCCACCAGTATGTATTGCGCAATCCTCATTGGCATCTCCATCAATGTGTGTGCAAATCTCATGCACCAGTATAGTCACAACTGATAGTCACACTACTCTTTCACCTACCTCTCCACTGGTCTCCACTGAAACTGTCCATGCACTGCAGTTAACTGATGTATTCATTAGTTGATCTATGAGTTAATAATTAGTTAATTAATTAATAATTAATTCACACCACTCTCACTAATTGTATCAATCAGTTAGACTAGATACAACTAGCTCAACTAAGTTAAACTGAACACAACTCCATTAATTGTCTCATCAACTCCACCAAACTTTGTCACATGAGTTCTAACTGAAGTCAACCATGAAATAGCTCCACTAAACCCTAGGAATATCGTAATTCCTTCTGTCAGCTGCATGTGCCACTTCCATGACTCAAACTGAAGTGCTCCAAGAGGATGAGATAATGTTTATAGTCCAAATATTATTAAGAGCTAATAATATCTAACATATCTATTTTTAGACTGGCAATCTAAAAATAGATTCCGCCCAATATGTATAAAAATAGAAGTCCATCTATTTTCCTGACTTGACCAACCATCCAGAAATAGCATCCTGCAACTCATAGAACATGATCCATATGTCTAAAATTAGACATAGTATAAAAATAGACTTTGTGCCAAAAATAGCCTGCGGGCCCACTTAGTGAAGGTGACTTCTTTCCACTAAGCTCCTCATCTTGTTGCAATATCAACACAAAATTAACATCAAGTTTTAGAAAAGGACTTTTACCCAATTTTTTTGACTTGTATGGTTGATGTACTGAAGATGAAGTAGAGGATTATGAGGATGAAGATGAGGGTGATGATGGTGAATTTCTACTATCTTCATTTCTTCCATTGCACTTCTTTGATTTATGTTCATCATTGTGGCCTCCTGACTATCATTTTCCTTTCTTATGAAGTTTGGATCCTTCTCCTTCTAGTCTTTCATTCCTTTCTTGATAAAGGACTCTCACCATTTAAGTCATGTCAAGGAATGCTTTCGTAAACACTCTTTCTTCCTCTTTGGGATCCACCTCCTCATGGGTTTCTTCTTCTCTTGGAGGCATGCTTGATGCTACTTCTGCTTCTCTTGGACGTGAACTAGGAGGTGTAGAATGTGGCAATCATGCCCTCCTTTGCGTAGCTCACTTAAAGAACCTGTTGCTTCCACCAATTTTCCTTCTCCTCTCTTAAGCTTGAGCCTAGTAAGCATGAAAACCCTTGCAAACAGTTAAAAAATCCTTGCACATAAAAACACCAGAGATAAAACTCTAGCTCTGATACCAACTTGACCTTAAAGGAGTGTATTAGTTCTACTGTGCTAAGCTTCCTTTGAGTAATAAAAAAATGTACAATTTGTCTCCATATGTTTGCTTAAGTAATGAGAGTTTTAACCATGAAAATTATATGAATTAGTGAACTTTAAGCATGTAAATAAGCCTTAAAAACAATGAACAATAGTGCATAATAGAGAAAACCATTCACACATAACTTTTACACACTATGCATGATGAAGCAGTTCAACCCTCTTGGGCTAGAACTGCTGGTCCAGCTCCGAATGACATGTCTCTCTTTGTCATTATTCTCAAAAATGTAAATTACATATGTTTTCGGGATTCTAATGGTTGTTTTCTCTACACCAATGGCTCCAGAATGCTCACATTAGTCTAGGTAGACTCTTGTTTCACCAAAATTGGTTGAAAATTGACCTCACAATGCATTTTTCCCAATGTGAGCTAGAAAAGCTCCACTAAATGTGGAGAACAGGCAGTTAGCTACAGTTAAATTTAATAAATCCCTAAAAAATAGGGGCGCACTACAAATATGGTCGGATGGTTATCTTAACATTCAAGTGTTAGTGGCAGGGTGGTCACATGCCAACCCCGTCATAACCTCCAATTGTTACAGTTTTGAAACTCCTCCATATACGTTGGAACTGGAGGTGACGAGGTTCCGCAACCATGACATCTAAAACCCCACCATGTGACTATTGTAGTAACTATTTCCGGCTCTGTCGAGTTAACCATTGTTTCAGAACTGCAATTGTAACATAAGTTTTAACTCCTCGGATGTGAATAGTCTTCACGCTAAATGTCGGGGTTTGAGTGGAGGCCACGGTTCTGGTGCTAGGGTGTATGGATGGGGGGTTGGCCCTTCGAGGCTAGCCTCCCCAAACCTGCAAATACAAAAACATTAAACTTTAAATAAAACTTCCACCTTACTACTGTTAAGAACCAACATATAGGCGGGTTGGTGAAAGGACTTTGTTGTGGGCATGAGGTTGGTTGTTCGAACCTCTGGAGCTCCAAAAAATTTTGATCAACCAATCTAAGGACACATGACGACCTACAGGCTTTCCATGTATCACTCTACAATTAGCCAATCAGAATCTCATCAATGGCCCAAATTCCTCCATACCATCAACATCTAACGACCTAGTTTGAGCCACATGGCATGATTCTGTTGGCCGAATAAAAATGGAATATTCTAAGTATATACCTACTAACTCAGCATCTAGTCACAATTTTTTGTTGTTTGGGAAAATGAACAGAACGTGATATCTTCCTCATATGAAATCGGTTATTCAAACTGTTCACGGCGCCAGAATCGCAATGACGAGCCCTTTCTAGTCGCTCAGGTTTGGACCTGTTTCGAGCACTTTCATTTTTTAGCATAAGACTTGATCTCCTGATCATTAAATCTATCTCTAGCTACCTTAACAGGTCTATTATCTACTATATCTAAATACTTAACTAGAAAGTAAATGTGATTCGTACTTTTCATCCCAAAACAAAAAGAAAGAACCATAAAACTTAGTCATCTAATGATTCTATGGGCGTCGGGCCCTTGACGCTTGACCCAGGCATGTCGACTTGTTTCATACTCTGTAGCTGAAGATTCATTTGCCCAAGGAAAACATTCTGGTGGTGTTGCAGGAGATGGATTTCCTAGATGTCCCTCCACATTTCCACTAGAATAGAGGTTGCTTTTGGATCTTCACCTATTTATTGAACATTAACAATGGCATTGGCCAATAAGAATTTCATTGTCTAGTATATATCAATGGACTATTTAATAAATAAATTATTCCCCTGGTATTCCCCAGGTCTGTCAGCATCTCCATCTCTTCGTCAAAGATGTCTTCTTCCACTTTTATTTTTTTATCTTTCTCCCATCCTAAAATCAAATATTTCACGTGGCCAGGTGTACCCACCACGTAGGCATGGAAAAGGTTCTCCATTATTTCCTTCCAAGACTTCCTTCCCCTCCTGCTTGGCCCCACTTTTGAATTTCCTTTATCCTTAACCTCGTTTTTCATAGATTTCCCTTTCACCATTTTGACTTTGTAATGTTTAGCCAACAACTGAATTATCTTACCAGGCCACACGGGGGTTCTAAGAAAACCTGTAGAGGTACTAAGAAGACCTATAGAATGCAACAAAATTAAAATATTGAATTTAGTGAGAAAACATAAGATAATATCCTCCTTATTGAGGGTCACCATCGTAATCTTAATAGTTTGTTGTGATTCATCTGTCCCTCTTATTTTAACCCTGAGCATTATAAAATTTGCAAAGCGCGATAGCTCATTGGATTGACCTGAGAGCGTTATACTGATCTCAGTTCTTTCCGTTTCTAGAACAGGGCCACGTAAAGGAGTCTCAACCTTCCATAAAGGAGTTACATTCTTAACATGTAGGAGTGAGCCTTGTAGAAACGAAATGTTCCCATTCACCACAAACACCTGGACAGAGACTGGATAGTGACACCAAAACAAAACCTGATAAGCTTCACACATGCAACTTGAGAATAAGACCTGATAAGATTCACATATGAAACCAGATAATGAACGCTCCATGTGCACGGTAAGAGAAATATGCCCCCCAAAAAATAGTCTGGAGTTTAACTTACCACACAAGGTTCCTCTGGCATTATCTACATTTCCAGACAGAAATCTACCCCCCAAAGTATCATTATATTTCATGCATGCAATTTCATGAAATTTCCACTCCGAACTATGGAATTCACAAACTGGGGAAAGAGGTTGACCTACATCACTATGGCCATAACCAATATAATTCCAAAAATTGCTGTTTATGCAGTGAAATTGAGATAGAAGACTCATAATCTGACTTCCAGAACTATGAATTGGGTAAACTAAGATGATAATTTTACAAGAAAATACCTGGAATTAATAAACGACTCTATAATATTAACATGCAAGGCTAATTAAGAGACATGTAGATTCATTCAAACAATTTAAAAGACAAGATGATTAGGGATTCAGGGTTACCCGCACAATTTCTCCTGCCACATCGCCTGCATTCTTCATGCCCAAAACTTCCGAATTAACATGACTAGAAAGAAAAAAACCAAATATCCAACTAGACTTAAAACCACGGAGACAGACCAAAACAAAATTTCCATGCAAACTTAAAACCAAGTACCCATAGATGCCAGATTCCAATGCCTAACAACCTTAATATCCCATGAAAAATTCAATAAACCAGCTTGAGAAACATACGTCTTATTAAAACCATGGTGAATCACTTCCATTCCAAACATAAAGAAAATAAATGAAACCAATAGAGCAAGGCCTTCTTTCTACGCAGAGACAGTCATACTGATAAGGAGACTAAGAACATACCCAGGGAAGCGACATGCAACAACTACCAATTCCTTCGACTGCTCAACAACCTTCTGCCTGACTACCTTCTCAATAGACATCTGTGGAGGGAATAGCTTACCACCCTTAGCTTGTCTTTTCTTCCTCCTGTATTGGCACTTTCCCCAAAAACTGTCTGACAACATGAGTCGTCTGCCATACAAATTTAATGTTGTCATTATATAACGTGGGTGAAACCACCCACATCCCTCACCGCATGTCAATATGGTCTAGCCGTGTGGCTTGCATGTCCTCCTGCCACCTCACTCCTTTCTATGTACACCTGGCACCCCAATCGGGGATGATTGAAGCTTACAGATGAAAAATTATATAAAATATTAATTAGTATTAAGATTTCAAAATAATAATTACAATTTTGAAAACATGTTATTAGAAAAATTAAAGAACCTTTTTAAAATTCATTATTTTAATTATTAAGGAGGTGGAAAGTTTTAATATGGTTGAATATTATCAAATCCTCATATTAATGAATATAAATATGGATAGTTTAGCAAATGTAGCATTTAGAATCCTGACATATAGATAATGTGAGAAAAGGAATCCAACTCTAGATTAAATGATTCAACAAAATTTGAAAAATTAATAAATGTTATACATTTGCTAAAAATATGCATCTTATTGTAATGCTATTGTAATGTTTTTTAACTAGAAACTTGAAGATATAATGTGAATTCCTTTTCTACTTTATTTTAAATATCCTTCAATATAAAAAAGTTAATGAATGAACAATATATTTTAAAATATTTGTTCGCTGAACAAAAAAAAAATGTGAATGTTAATTCCCTCATTCCATAAAATATTCCTCGTTTATGATATAAATTCAACCCATTAGAATGGTTTTCAGTGTAACTATTACACTGAAGGAGGGACAATTGAGACATACCCATGTCACTACTATCGAAGAAAAAATTCAATACTTGTTCCAATATTATTGGTTTAAGATTGCGTGTCTTAATTAATGCTATAATTAGGTCTTAATCATACTAATTAATCTTAGTATGGTTTTCTGGGGGGTGAATTTGGATATTGAAATGCAGGAACATTTATCTCTTCCATAGCTTTAGCATAAGTGGCTGGATATAGTTAGCATTTCCAGACCCTTTAAAAACATTTGCTTCAGAATTTTCCATCAATGGTGTTGTATCAACGGATGTTGAATATAGATGATAGTGCATGTTATGGTAATGGGAGGTGCATCAGTGGTGTTGTTATCATATTTGGTGCATTTGAGGTGGTGAATTTTGGACTCTGGAAGAAACCCTATTTTTTGGGGTGGATGTTGTATTTGGCGGTCTACTGGTGGTTATGGAGTGGTGGAATACCCTTTGAGAACAGACACTTGCTCGATCTCCTTCGTTTCCTGGTGATATTCGGGTGGAGATGTGATGGGCTGGGGTGGCTATGATACGATGTTGAGGACGTCGAGGAGATGCATCTTGTTGCTTGCTAGTGGTGATGTGATTATGGATTAAAATTATTTTTCTTGCCTGGGTGGGTGGGACAATTAATTTTGGAGTTATCTTTAGTGCAAATTTTTGGAGTTTCAGGTGGCCAAATCTGCTGAAACAATTTGAGGTAAAATCTTGGTTTTTGTTATTTAAACTAGTTTTTTGACTCTATATATGGATTCATCACCCTAAAAAAACCCCTAGGGCACTTTGATTGTGCAAAGTTAGCAATCAAACTTCTCTTTTCAATAAATTCCTGCCGGATTTTTGAGAAATTACATCGGAAAAAGCCATTATAAAAGCCTTCAAAAAGTCGCAGTAAAGACTACCTGATTAATTTCTGGAGATGGTGTGATATGTTTTGTATCCTGTTTGATATTTTGGGTAGAGAAATTGTTTGGGATCAAGGCTAACTCATCAATGTATTTCACATCTTGACACACCACTACTGCATATTATATTCATATGCCTTAGTCTGCCTAGTTGGCATTCCCTAGGTGATGGTGGTACCTATCAGTTATTCTCATCCATGGGTGTTTTTATATAAATTCTCCCTATCAGGTACATGGTGGTTGTTGCTCGGAGTTAGCCATTCTATTTGTGGCACGCCGGGGAAAATATTTCCTTTATGGGACTGGTTATATTTTTTAAAGGAGTTGTCTATTAAGGTAGAGTAATTGCTCACATGACCGAAAGTGGCTGGAATCTGGGCAATTTTTTTTTAAGAAATCTTGCAGTAGCAGTGTTTGAATCACATTTTTTATGGTGGAAATGGATTTAACACCATCAAAAACCTCTAGGGCACCAAAATTATTGAATTTTGATAGCTATAACATGGATTTACAAAAATTCCTACCGGATTTTCCATGATTTTCAAGGAAAAAAACCAATCTAGTTAGACTACGAATTTTTGAAACGGTATTTTATGATCCATAATGGGTCTTGCTCTCAAACCGTGACATCCTGGTGACCCTGAGGCTGACATCCTTAGACTCAGTATTGTCACGATATGTGTGGAGAAACATAAATACATTACATTGCTCTTGGGCCTTTTCTCCTTTTATATGGCGCGGCGGAACAAAATATGTAAAACAACAATAAAAACAATTACAAAGGAAAATATTTTTAAAACATAAAACTTTGATATTGGCGCGACATACGAGTGGGGACCACATCGTAGTTGGCCATCGCAATTGCGGAAATTGCGATATGCGATATGGCGGAATAACAAAACTTGCGATCAAACAAAAATGCGACGGTGCAATGATGCAGTGATCGCACATCGCAATATTCAACTTTTGCGATGACACATGGTGGAACACATATAATGAAAATGCGATTTGCGACATTGCGATGGTGCGACGGGCGCACATCGCAACTTTGAACATTTGCAATCAACACATAGCGGAACACATATAATGAAAATGCGATTGTTCGATCGTGCGATGACGCGACGATCACACATCGCAACAAACTAACTTGCGATGGAGGAGAGCGATGACAACATTGAAATATGCGATATGCGACTGTGCGATGGCGCACATCGCACATCGCAGATTTCCGCATCAACAAGACACTTTGTCTTCTGAACTTCTGAATTTACGATCTTGCGATCTTGCGCTTTTGTGCTCAAGTGGTAGGGACCACTTGTCCTTCTGCTTCATAAGTGACTTCTGCCTGTTCGATCAATTTCATTCATTTTTGGTTGTTGAGGGATTTTACGCCCGACTTGACTGTTTTAAATAAAACTGCTCCTCTGTAGACAAAAATCTTCATTTCTCTGCTGAAGTAACTTCTCGCCCATAAAAAAATTAATTCCTCTGCTATACTTGGCTGCGGCCCATCAAAATTTAATTCTTCTCCATTCCTCTTTATTATATGGTGTTGTGCACTCAATATCCTCTGCGTTGCTGCTGCTGCTGCTGTACTTTGTTCTTTGTTCTTCCTGCCCAAAGCACGGCAGGTGACTTTAATAATTTCAACACTCCCCCTTAAAGTCAGCTGCTGGGTTGTTCATCAAACCCAAACATTTTCTTAAAAATTCAAATGTCTTCTATGTCAATGGCTTTGTCAAAATATCTGCATATTTCTCCTCTGTTTTACAATGTTGTAAAACAATTTCTCCATTGTTTACCAATTCTCTGATATAGTGAAAATTTGTGTCTATGTGCTTCGTTCTCTTATGAAACACAAAATTATTTGATAATGCAATAGCTGAGCTATTGTCACAATAAATCACAGTGCCCTTTACCTGTTCTTGGCACAAACTTCTCAACATTCTTCTCATCCAAATTGCTTGACATGTTGCTGCTGTAGCTGCCACATATTCTACCCTGCTGTAGATAATGCTACAATAGGTTGTTTCTTAGAAGCCCATGAAATGGCTCTTGAACCCATATGAAAAACATAACCGGAAGTGCACTTCCGATCATATAGACTTCCAGCCCAATCACTGTCAGTGTAACCAACTAATTCTGAATTTTCTGAAGTAGTATATAAAATACCAAATCTTTTTGTTCCTTTCACATACCTCAGAATTCTCTTTGCTTCTTGCCAATGTGCTTCTTTTGGCTTCTCCATAAATCTGGAAATTAAACTAACAACATGCATAATATCCGGCCTAGTTGCAGTCAAATACATGAGGCTGCCAACTATGCTTTTATACAAACTTGGATCAAAATCCTTGCTGCTGTCATCCTTTCTCAACTTCAATCCCATTACTGTGGGAGTAATTGCAGCTTTTCACTCTTGCATATTAAACCTTTCTAAAACCTGATTCACATACTTTGCTTGAGAAATAAAAATCCTTTTCTCATTTTTCTCTACTTCTATTCCCAAGAAGTATCTCAACAAACCTATGTCAGTCATTTCAAATTCATCTTTCATGACTGTTTTAAAATTTTCAACAAGGTAATCATCATTACCTGTAAAAATTAAATCATCAACATATAAAACAACAATTAACATCTTACCATCCTTTTCTTTGATGTAGAGGGTGGGTTCTCCCTCACACTTTTCAAATCCATTTTCCAGTAGATAGGAATCTATCCTACTGTACCATGCTCTTGGTGCTTGCTTCAACCCATAAAGAGCTTTCTTCAATTTGCAGACCTTATGCTCTTGGCCTTTCTTTTCATATCCGAGAGGTTGTTCCACATATACCTCTTCCATTAAAACTCCATTTAAAAATGCATATTTTACATCCATTTGATATACTTTCCCTTTGTTTTGTGCTGCTATGGACAGCACTGCTCTCACGGTTTCCATTCTTGCAACTGGTGCAAAAGTTTCTTCATAATCAATTCCTTGCTTCTACTTGTATCCCTTGACGACAAGTCTAGCCTTGTGTCTCTCTATCTTTCCTTCGGCATTTCTTTTGGTCTTATAGACCCATTTAACTCCAATGACTTCTTTACCTTCTGGGAGATCAACCAACTCCCATGTTTTGTTCTTCTCTATGGCTTTAATTTCATCATCCATAGCTTCTATCCATTTTCTATCTTTAATAGCATCTTCAAAATGAATAGGATCATCAACTTGACAGTACAAAGAAAATAAGGAATTCATACCTTCATCTGCTGCAACTTGCTCATAGATTTCTCTGAGACTTCTGAACTTTGTCCCTCTTTCACTTGGTGTAGTTGTGCTTGATGAAGCACTCATTTCTGCTCCATGTGGTGTGCTTGGAGATGCACTCCCACTTCTTCTCAAGGGTGTTCTCACTGCTGCTTGAGGTGTCCCTTGCTTTCCTTGTGTTGGTGGAGGTTGTGCAACAGATGGGTTATTAATTTCAACCACATCTCCTTCATCTTCATCATGAGATAAACAATTTTTAACACTGACTGTTTTCTCTATGCTTCCTCTTCAATGAATTGCACATCTTTGCTTATCACAAAGTTCTTTGTGGATGGGTTATATAATCTGTATCCTTTGGAATCCTCACAATATCCAAGGAAAATGCACTTCTCCCCCTTACTATCCAACTTCTTTCTCAACTTGTCTGGAATGTGTACATATGCCACACATCCAAAAACTCTCTTGTGGGTGACTCCCTGTTTTCTGCCACTCCACGCGTCTTCTGGAACTTTGTTCATCAATGCTTTTGTAGGGCATATATTTAAAATATACACAAAACAGTTTGTTTCTTTTTCCCAATACTCATTCGGCAAATGCTTTGCCTTTAACATACTTCTCACCATTTCCATTATGGTTCGATTCTTCCTTTCAGCAACTCCATTCTGTTGTGGTGTGTACCTTGTGGTAAATTTCTTGTGTATGCCATTCTCTCTGCAGAAACGCAGAAATTCCTTTGAGATATATTCTCCTCCTCTATCGGTTCTGAGGACTTTTATATACTTCCCACTTTGTTTCTCTACAAGAGCTTTAAAGTGGCAAAATTTCTGAAAGACTTCACTCTTATATTTTAGAAAATAAACCCACACCTTTCTTGTGAAATCATCTATGAAGGTCATCATATAGTTGCTGCCTGAAACTGATGCTGTCTGCATCGGCCCACATAAATCTAAATGAACTATTTCTAAGGGTGATTTTGCCCTTATGCTTTTTCCTAAAGGAAAATTTTCTCTATGTTGTTTTCCCAAGATGCAACCTTCACATAGGCTGTCAGGCTTCTCTATCAATGGAAATCCTCTTACCATTCCTTTTCTGTGCAGCAAATTTAATCCTCCAAAATTGAGATGTCCAAATCTCAAGTGCCATAACCAATTTACATCTTTCTCTTCCTTCTGGAAGGCTTCTTGTGTTACGGCTGCTATACTCTTTCCTTTTCCTTTCAAGTCAATGTTGAGCTTGAGCGGAAACATCCTATTGCTGGTCATTTGGATTTCAGCAATGATTTTCTTACTTGGAGGAATATATTTTATGGTGCACACATCATCTTTAAAAATTACATTGTAACCTTTATTTATGAGCTGCCCAATGCTCAAAAGATTACATTTCAGACCTGGAACATAATATACTTTAGGGACAAATTTCTGCTCCCCATTCCTTGCTCGAATACTTACTCTACCTTTTCCCTTGACAGAGATCTTAGTATCAGTTCCTGTGGTCACTTCAGATTTTATTTCTTCATCTAGATTGGCAAACACTGCTTTGTTGCCAGTCATATGATTACTATAACCTGAATCTAAGAACCAAACATTATCATTTCTATTTTGTGCTACATTACAAGCTAACAACACATTACTTGGGTTCTTTTCTTCTTTTGCTACATTAGCATTCTGCTTATTTTTCATGTCATTTTGCTTCTTTCTACATTCATTGGCATAGTGCCCATATTTCTTGCAATAATGACATTGGACATTGGATTTATCATACCTTTGTCCATGAGCATGTTGGTGTTGATGTCCACGCTGCTGGCTGTTGCATTGGTCGTGGCTCTGACTTTGAATGTTTCTCCTTCCATGTGAATGTGAAGGGTTGTTCCTTCCACCTCTGTTCTGGCTTCTGCCTCTTCCTCTTCCTTTACCTTGACCTCTTCCTCTTCCTGAAGGCATTTAGGTCTTGAAGGCGTGCTCAAGAGATGAGTGTTCATCTATGCTCAATCTATGTTCATGAGTTATCAGCGAGGCATGAAGTTCATCTACTGTGAACTGTGAGAGATCTTCGGTCTCTTCTATGGTGGTAACAATTACATCAAACTTTGAGGGTAAGCTTCTCAAAAGTTTCTCCACGGTTCTTCTTTCTTCAAGAGTTTCTCCATGGGATCTTATCTGATTTACAATCCCAGTTACATGTGTAAAAAATGTTTCAACGTTGTCTGACTCTTTCATGCAAAGAGTTTCAAAATCTCTTCTCAGCAACTGAATTTTTGCTATCTTAACTTTCTCCATACCTTGATAGGCTACTTTCAGATTTTCCCATGTCTCCTTGGATTTCTTAGCTGCTGCTATCCTAGGAAACACACTCTCAATTATAGCTTGATACAATAAGAAGAGAGCTTTAGAGTCTTTCTTCCTATTATTTTTCAACACATCTTTCTCTGCTTGAGTTAAGGCATTAAAAGCCTGCTCATCAGCTGGTTCTGTAAAACCATCTTCTACTAATTCCCATAAGTCTTGTGATACAAACAGGGCTCTCATGGTAATGGCCCAATAATCATAGTTCTTTCCATTAAACTGTGGAAGTTGAACATTTCCAAGACTCATACCAGTGCTTGGTCCAGCCATTGCTTCAAAACTGAACTCTAAGCTTAAATAAACTGTCTTTCCTTCTTGAAAGAACAAACTCCTTAAACAATAAACAACTGCACTTTTATCTTTGATAAATACCTGATTGTGACTTCTGTCGAGCTTTTCACGCTACTGGAGAAAACGCTGCAACAAGTCTTCTTCTTCTTCAACTTCTTTGAAAGTTTCAAAGAGCCTGAAATAGCTCCAATACCATGTTGGAATTATTGAGAATTCCAAACAACAGTGGAGAGAACAAACTCTCCTCTACAACACAGAGAAGTTTAAAACAGAAATTTTAATCGCAGAAAGAGATGGCATGAAAATGCTTTCTATTTCAATAACAAAACTTAAAAAAAACTGTTACAAATTTTCTTCCTCAATGGAGGGATTCACAAAATATGTTCGACTGCTGCAGATGCAGTGCTATACAACACAAATCTTCTCTCTCTGTCTCTCAAGAATGCACAAAACAGTGCTATGTTCTTCTTGCTGTGGTTTTCTTGCTTGCGGGCTCACACAGCGTTTTCAACAACAATACATTACATTTCTCTCGGGCCTTTTCTCCTTTTATATGGCGCGGTGGAACAAAATACGTAAAACAACAATAAAAGCAATTACAAAGGAAAATCTTTGTAAAACATAAAACTTTGATATTGGCGCGACGTACGAGTGGGGACCACATCGTAGTCGGCCATCGCAATTGCGGAAATTGCGATATGCAATATGGCGGAATAACAAAACTTGCGATCAAACAAAAATGCGACGGTGCGATGATGCGGTGATCGCACATCGCAATATTCAACTTTTGCGATGACACATGGCGGAACACATATAATGAAAATGCGATTTGCGACATTGCGATGGTGCGACGGGCGCACATCGCAACTTTCAACATTTGCAATCAACACATAGCGGAACACATATAATGAAAATGTGATTGTGTGATCGTGCGATGACGCGACGATCGCACATCGCAACAAACTAACTTGTGATGGCAGAGAGCAATGACAACATTGAAATATGCGATATGCGATTGTGCGATGGCGCACATCGCACATCGCAGATTTCCACATCAACAAGACACTTGGTCTTCTGAACTTCTGAATTTGCGATCTTGCGATCTTGCGCTTTTGTGGTCAAGTGGTAGGGACCACTTGTCCTTCCGCTTCATAAGTGACTTCCGCCTGTTCGATCAATTTCATTTATTTTTTATTGTTGAGGGCTTTTACGCCCGACTTGACTGTTTTAAATAAAACTGCTGCTCCGTAGACAAAAATCTTCATTTCTCTGCTGAAGTAACTTCTCGCCCATAACAAAATTAATTCCTCTGCTATACTTGGCTGCGGCCCATCAAAATTTAATTCTTCTCCATTCCTCTTTATTATACGGTGTTGTGCACTCAATCTCCTCTGCGCTGCTGCTGCTGCTATTGTACTTTGTTCTTTGTTCTTCCAGCCCAAAGCACGGCAGGTGACTTTAATAATTTCAACATATTTCAGACCTATTTCTTTATTTAACATTCTGTACAAATTAATCTCCAAAATAATTGGGGAACAAATTAAGGGCCCTCTCTTTTCTTATATCACATTAGAACAATTTGAATTTTTAAATGGAAGATCTATCCACGATGTTGTTTCTATTGCGCAAGAGTACATACATTCTGCACATTCTAAGAAGTTGAAGGCAGTGGTGATGAAAATAGATCTGAAAAGAGAATATGACTATTTGTATGGAGGACACTCTACTTCATCCTTGTTAAAATCAGACTAGACCACAGAAACATAGACTGGATCATGGCATGTGTTACTATCATTTGGCTAGTTGTCCTCATAAATGGTTTGCCCATAGATTTATACATTGGGGACTACGTCAGGAATGCTCTTTATTTCCCCTACTCTTCATTCTTGTCATTTATGGATTAAGTAGAAAGATCACATATGCTCAGGAGCTGGATCAATATCACAGTATGAATTTTTCTCTACTAGTATGCATAACACATTTGTTTTTTGTAGACGAAATTCTTACAATTGAGGATATCAATCAAACACAATGGGAGGTATTACATTATATTTTCAAGAGATTTGGTGAGGTTTCAGGTCTACTTGTTTATGGAAATAAACCATTTCTATATCTTTTTGATGGTGATATGTTGGATATCAATTTCATTGGTGATCTATTTGGTGTGAAAATATGCAAACTATGGGATGGTTTTGGATATTTGGGTTACAGGTTAAAACTAACCTCATACAAATGCTGTGATTGGCATTGGCTTCTCTCCATGACTGGTAGAAAGCTACAATCTTGGACCTACATGTTACTTTCTCTTGGAGGAAGATATACCCTGGTCACTTTAGTACTAAAACAATTGGTGACTTATTGGATGCATCTCCTCACCATTCCAACTCATATATGCTCAAGAATGTGATCTAGAATGACACGCTTTCTGTTGTCCGGCTCAGGAATAGGACACAAATTTTATCTGGTTCCATGTGATTTACTTGCTAGACCGAAGCTATACAAGGGATGGGGTATACTGGATACCCGTATATTTGGTTTCTCACTACTTCTTAAATCTTTGTGGAGGGAGTTATTTGGAAATGAATTATGGGGGAAGATTATCTCTGTCAAATATCTCGAAGACCTACATATTTTCCACTAGCTCAGGCGATCAAAAATTGGATACAGGAAGGGCTCTCATATTTGTATGAGCTTCCCAAAGGTTAAGTTGTGGCTCCTAAGAAGGTCCAAGAGAACTTTTGGCAAAGGTAATGACATCCTAATTGGCTAATATGACATTGTAGGAATAGAATTATGTAATTATTTATTGCACAACACCATAACCGCACTATATCGCAGAGGTATCATGTTCTTATATTAGGCTATTGGTGGGTGGCGCTTCACAACTTGGTTTTGTTGAACTAGAAGCAATGGATTGGAATCATTTTCTATGTCTCCTAAGAGAAGCTGGACTGTGTGGGAATCATGATGGGGACTCCATATCATGGGAGGGAACCACTCACAGGGGTGTTGTGATTGTTGCAGAGACATATCATTACATATGAGAATCGTTATTGGACCACATGTATCATGATTTGTGCCTTTCTCGAAGATGTGTATGCCCCTCAAGGTTGTCTTAGTTGTCTGGATTGTATGGAGGACTAAGATCCTTACATGGGATAATCTTTGCAGAAGGGGATTCATGGGACGTGGGATCTTCTCTTTATGTGGTAAGGATAATGAAACTATTACACATATTCTTCTTACTTTCTCATTTACTACGCAGGTCTCAAATCTAATTTTTAGAAATTTTTACATTCTGGGGTGAGACTTCTCATCCATTATATGTTGTTTAGAATGGGCGATGAGAGGAAAAGACATCCAGTATTATATTCCCCTCTTTCTATTTTGGGAAAAATGGAAGACTAGGAATCAGGTAATATTTAGAGGGAGACCACAGAATATATACACGACCTTTTCTAAGGTTGTAGGATGCCTAGGTGAAATGAGTCCTCGTTCACACCAGGTAATGATCTGTATGCCTGATTCCACAGGCCTGACATAAACATGCCGAGGAGCTTCTTTGATGGTGCAACTCAAGAGGTAAGATGTGGATTTTGAGAGATACTTTATTATTAAAATGATACAAAATACAAAATATCATGGTCGGGCGGACTCAGTTCAAACACTAAAGCTAAATTTTTAGCCTTTTTGGGTCTCTTCTATTTTTCCCGAAGGGTATGGTTGATACACATGTATATGGTGACTCTTAGACCATTATACATGGGGTCACTGGTGCCACGACTTTCGATCCTCCTCTACTTAGAAATTTTCGTGGGCGTACTGATGATCTCATCCAATAATTTCACGCATGCCATATACAACACATCTACAGAGAGCACAACACGGAGGCACACTCTCTATCTAAGAGAGGGCTTCCAGAATTGGATGACGGTTTGCACTTTACTCATGTCAATTTGGGGATTGTTCTGGGGGAAGGCAACATGGCCTTTCCTTAACGTTCTCTTACAGCTTTCTATTGCAAATTTCACTCCACCTTTTTACATTGGCTCTCGAAAGTGTTTTGAATGATGTTTAACATATATGCTAAACTATATACCACACCGGATGATATTACATGTTTTTGTTTTCTCCTGTTGTTTTGGAAGAATACTAAGTTGCACAGTACTCCATTGTAGTGCATGTATTGCTACACATATTACTGGTTTATACTTTCTGGATAGTATATATGGAGAGTACTTTCTATCCTTCAGATTTCATGTACAGTCAGAGGTAAACTAAACTGAATATTTACCTTAATGAAATTCAATTTTTATTTTACTTATGAAAAAAAGAAATCTGATTTACAAATTAAAACTCTCCACAGTAAAATAGAAATAAATTTTAAAAATTAAAAATATTATTACATGTTTTTGAAATATATGTGTATATAAAAGGAAAAAAGTCCTTTCAATATATATATTGAAAAAATTTGCCAAAGCTAAGCAATCCCTTTCCCCGCAATCTAGCAATGTCTCCCACAGAAACAGAAACATAGTGGTGATTCAGAGGAAAATGAGAATTTTTCAGTTTGCAAGAAATGAAGATAAAAAGCACTGAAAAGCGAATCCCTTTCCCCGCAATCTAGCAATGTCTCCCACAGAAACAGAAACAGAAACATAGTGGTGATTCAGAGGAAAATGAGAATTTTTCAGTTTGCAAGAAATGAAGATAAAAAGCACTGAAAAGCGTTGTCACTATTGTCACTAATGAGGAGGACTCTAAGGTCAAAGCCCAGCTGGAATTTCAAACAATTTTAAATTACCTTCAAAAGTATCTCATATGTTCGCTATTTCAATGATTTTAGGGATCGTTATATCGTTGTAATCTATGTACCCTTGACACTTGTATTTTTCCTTAATGCTATGTCAGGGATTTCTCGAGTACTACGAAAATGAAATATGTATTTTCTTTTCTGGAAAAATGTGAAATTGTAAAAATATGTATTTAATAATATTTTATTGTGTTGAGAGGTGTATTTTATAGTTTAGTATGACTTCAATGTGTAAATATATGGAAAACCAAAATATAAAAAAAAAAAAAAATTTAAAAAAAAATCTATATAATGTCTCCTCAAAGAATAAATTACACAACCATATAAACAAACAATTAAAATAAATTTAAACCATATAAATTTAAAATATGAAAAGTTTTAAGAACACTCAAAAAAGATATATGGTAAAAAAATAAAAATATAAATAAACTACAGATATGGTAAATAAATGAAACCTCTTTTTCTACTTACTTGGGAGGTATGGTAAATAAATAAAATAGAGGTATGATAAATAAATAAAACATTTTTTTATATTTACTCCATAAACTCCTTTGCATTTACAAAAACTCATCAAAGAGGTTTTATTTAGGTGAATCCTATGGGCCAAATACCATGGGAGAAATTATTATTAATACCATGGGATAGATTATTATTAATATTAGGAGCAAAATACTATATTTATAAAAAAGTAAGGTAAATAAATAAAAATATATCAAATAAGAATATAAATCAAGGAGACATTAGGCCTAAATAGACCTGCATTTACCCACCATTTATGTAGATTCCCACTATGATTCCCAAGATAAAGAGATAAGAAGGAGACATGGAGAGAAGGAGATAGAGAGAGGCATATATTAACAAAGTTGGAAGCTGAAGATAGAGAGAGAGAGGGAGAGAGGTGGGAGAGAAAGGAAGAGAGAGGTTGGAGAGAGATAGGGAAAGATAAATCTCAAACATATTTAACATATTTAAAATGGTTATATTAATATTAGATGTATTTACATATTATTGATAAAATTAATCATATGTTCTATTTTCCTTGACAGCACAGGAGTGAAACCAGCCTAGATCCATCTTTAACTCTGGATCTATCCAACCCTGATAGGGATCAAATCTCTTTAGGTGCAAACCTTTCCTCAAAATTTACACTCAAAAAGAGGTTTGCACCTCGAGAGATTTGATCCCTCTCAGCGCTTAGTGAATCCAGAATTAAGATAGATCTAAACTAGTATATTCTTGAAATTGTGCTTAAGAATGCATTTCCAACCCCGTAGAGACTCTTACCTGCTATTAGCAAGATGTTCGATGACACAAAGCAGCCGATCGCTGATGTTGCCCATTTGAACACAAAATCTCTATTATAATGCGAAGTGTGCAATTATTCAAGGATAGAAAATATCATATTGCTTAAAGCGATAATCCAGAGGAGGTTAACTGATCTTAAAAGTAATAATAATAAAACCTTGCGTAACTTGGGAATCATATTTGATATTGAGAAAAGGATAAGATTGAAAGGTCGTGACATGGGTTTGAAGAGATTCTTAAGAGTTCCCAACGAGTGTAATATAATAAGCATTTAAAGGGCAAGATGCCAACAACATTAACGCTTTAAGGTACATCTATAAATTGAAGAAAGCACTTCAAATGCTAATGCAGGTCCTCTAACTGTTCATTCGTTTTGTTCTCCTTACTTTAGCAATGCTTTATCCTATTCAACCTTACTCTTTTAAGCACTCTTTAGCCATCAGGTTCTCCTTACTGTTTTAGCACACGTTCATCCTGTTCAGCATTGCCACCGTCTTTAGTTTCTGAAAATGAAAGCAAAGGTCATCAATGATCATATAAATAATGTGGACTGAGTTAGTGAAAGACAAGTTTTTCCTGGAATCTGTGGGATCAATCTGATACACGAAATTCTATTTTCTCAATTTACAGCCAATGTGTGGAGCAGTAATTGCAGCGCAGCTGGAAGATATTTTGGCTGTATGCTGTATATAAGTTGTAAATAAGAACCAAAGTTTTGGTACTGTTGGTAATTTTTTTGGGAGAATCTCTCAAGTCCTTTGCACGAGCTTTTAAAATTCCGAAAGCTTATAAAAATACTAAGAGCCATTATGTTAAAATTATGACAAATCTGTCAGCTAACCAGATTTGTTTTGACTTCTGCATATCATGGAAATCATCATCCCATCAAATTGAAAGTTTACTTCTTCATTTTAAAAATGTAGATATCTCTCCAAGGAAATGCAAATATTGATTACTCGCGACAAGAGGCCAAAATAGATAAAACCCTTAAAAAGTTTGTAAAATACAGAGCTAAACTAGATATAAATTATTTAATCATAGTGGGAATCTACATAAATGGTGGGTAAATGCAGGACTATTTAGGCCAAAATAGATAAAGCCCTTGAAAAGTTTGTAAAATACAGAGCTAAACTAGATATAAATTATTTAATCAGAGTGGGAATCTACATAAATGGTGGGTAAATGCAGGTCTATTTCTTGAAGTAACGTTGAATTATTAAGTCAAATTAATAGGGTTATTAATCAGTTTATCATGGACCATTCAAGAATTTTAGATTTTGGTAATATATCGTTTTGACCCTAATATCAATGTACTTTATTATTTAAGAATCTAATTTTGATTTCCATAATTTATGGTTTTTGTCCTTAATATATGGTTTTTGTCCTTAATATATGTAGTTTATTGAAGGGTATGATTTTTTAATTTTAGGATACATTTGACTTAAAGAATAATAGATATAAGTTTTTTTTTTTTCAATGGTTTTTAGGATAGATTTTAGTGACAATGTCTTATTATTATACTTTATTTATCTCTAGATTTATAGGACTAAAATCAGATCTTAAGGCAAAACACTTTATGAACTACAGGTTGTATGGTATTAAAGAGATAATCAAGTTACAATAAAGAGGTCACTTAGTTGCATGGATTAGAGAATGTAGATGGAATCTATCATGCTAAGCCATGGTAAAGGAGCCAACATGTTATGGAGAGCTACAATAGTGCATGAAAACACTATCCTTCACAACATCCTATTTATGCATAGAGACAAAGAAGCATCAAGTTGTTAAATGATAACAAGTTTATATGGAATTCAATATAAATATTAGGACCTAGATAATCCTCACAAGTAAGAGGAAATTGTTAGGGTAGTTAGGGTAAACTTGACTAGATCATTGAGTTAATTTGATATGGCATTTAACTTTAAGGGATTAAGGTTTTCGTTGTAATTTAGCCTACTTAAAGGCATGATGACCTCATTCTAGAACATTTTTGAATGGAAGAATAAAAAATATATTATTAGGAAGTGATTTTCCCAGAAGATACTTGATAATATCCATACTTATTTAGTTGATGTGTTATTATTTCTCTGTCTTTTATAATATCACCCTAGTGAACACCTAAGTTATTTCATGCTTCATCCACCTGGGAACTAAATATAAGGGTTTTTTTTCCTTGAAAATTTTATTATATTCACAAATAGAAATATACATTGTGATGGTCTTAATATCTTGCTCTTCAAGAATCCTAGCTTTTAAAGTATCATAACCATCAAAGAACATAATCAAAACTAATAAACTTGTACATTGATATAAGTCTTCATTCTAGAAGATTAAGACCACAACTTCCAAATTTGGTGATCGAGGTGGCTCTAGAGACACAAATAGAACAAGGAGGACTCAAAAATAAAAGTGATTGGATTACTCTCGAACTAGGCTCAGGTTGAAGATCTCGTCTTTTTTATTCCAACGACGCAGACGACACTCAATTCCTAATCGGTATGGAGGAGTTAGGATAAGTCAAAATTTTAGGTTGACTTGGTGACTTGGTAGGCTTAAAGGAGGCGCAAATTCGACCTTTCCTGGCCACCGGATTTCGGCAAGCTCAGGCCAAATTCTAGGTGAAAATGTGGCCTTCTTAAAAGCACTCCTACAATCATTTTTGAATTTTTTAAAAATGGCTAGTTGTTTTATGTAAAAGAAAAAAAATAATGAAATGAGGGGCGGGCGATGACCCCTGGCCCACCAACCAGCTCATAACAAAATTTTGTTATGGTCCGATGGGTCGTGACCCCCGCGGATCCCACACCGTAACCAACAGACTCCCATATATAACTTATATATGTTATATAACATATGCAAGGTTTCAGCAAGGGTCGAACCTGCTCGGCCCACATGAGCGAGCCCCTAAGCGGGTGGCACCATAAATGAAGTTACACACCACCACGAACATGGCCGACAGAAACCACTCCACACTCTTTGTATTAACGTGGCCGACAGAAAATTCGGGGCAGGCTGTCCAATGCGGACCCAACCCCCACTTTTATTCTTAAAGATACGGTGGGGTTTAAAACAAGTTTTGCACCGATATTGAAAATGATTTTTAATCTTAATTCGGAGGGGGTGGGGTTTGGCTACCTGACCCCCTCCCACAAACCAAGGAGATTTAACCATCACGCCAACTGACTCCTTTGTTGAGTCTGCCCACAAACTACTACTTAAACCTATCATTTGCAAGTGCGCTTAGGCCAAGGCAGAGCAGGAGTGCACGCATGGATTGAGACAATGATTTTTCTGATGGAACCATGAGTAGGCTCAGAAATAAGGAGCGAAACCATGACCCTTGAAATTTTCCCAGGGAGGTAATTTTTCTCCATGTCGGCATATAGTCCAGTTTACAGTAATTTTTCACATATTTTCACAGGGAACGTAATGGCGAGGTCAAATTTTCCTTTTGAGTTGCATATTTCCAGTCCAGCCATGGAGCAACATCTTTGAGGAATCTATGGGGAATCTAGAAGATTCATTTTTGCCCCAGATCTTCACTTTATCAGAATTCAGAAAATGGACAGTCAATTTTGCACTATTAGATGTCACAAATCTGATGACATATTCATATTTTCCATCTGAGCTTTATATTTTTTAGCCGATTTTCAAAGTGAAGTTGCAGGTGTCGGCATTCAGTGAGTGAGAAGTCGATTCTACACCCTTCGATGCCACTATTGCGATGGTGATTTCAAATCCAACAACAAAGCAACATTTCCTTTAGTCATCTTCATCGTGAGGTATATGATACGTTGATTTCATGTAATTCTTTAATTCTTTGTCTCTAAGATGCATTGTGTTGTACATATCATTGTTAATGTTTGATGCGAGATCTTATTTTGTTCTTGATATGAGATGTACCTTCTATCATGGATTTGAATTATATCTGAGATCCCTTTGATGCCATGTTGGAAGGATACTCATGGTCGCATGTATGTTGTTTGAGATCCCTTTGTTTACCATGTTGGCAGAATACTCATAGCCATTATGTGTGAGTTATTGTCATACTGATAGGAGTCCTTTTTATGAATAAGATTTCTGATAGTGGAATATCTCTCAGAGAGGTCTAGCCACTCCTGCGTGAGGGAATTTTCCTTGTACGACAAATAAAAAACCATCCATGTACATCTTCTTCTTTACAACACTTAATGAAGCGCCCTACACCATCTTGACATCGAGGCTTGGAGATGTAGTCCCTCCTTCCTGGATGAACTCCATTATCAAACGACGTGTTCTTATGGTAGTTGATCTTGACATGTTATGTTCCTCTTATTTACAACATACAATTGTTTATTTATGTTTTAATTGTAATCCTAACACATCAATCTAAGTAAAAGGTCTTGCTTAAGGGTAACTGAAATTTACCCTGGATCAAGTGGTATCAGAGCAGGTCTTCTTGCTGATTGGATTGGAGGCATGAACTATTGAGCATTCACTGAATTGAGCCATGGAAAATGTCCAGGACATGTACAAGACCATGCTCAAGGTGTCCGAAAATCTATACATGTTGTACGAGGCTTATGAAAAACAAGCAGCACATAACGATGAATTGAAGACACTCCTACAAAAGGGAAGGAGGACAAACATCGATTGCAGCTTCATTTGCAAGCCATGATAGAGGCGTGGGAAGAATTGAAGAGCAACAACGAACATCTTCAAGCAGATCACGATGCATTGAAGGCACTCCTACCGGAAGAGAGTGAGGAGAAGCAGCGAATGCAACTTTAGCTACAAGTCGCAATAGAGGCCTTGGAGGAAGCAAAGCGCAATGAAGGCTTAGAGAAGCCTTCTTCACCAGTTTCACAATCAATAGCTAAGGTAAATAGTGTTGATTTCTCTTCAGTTTATTCACATGATATCATTTCGGTTGGAAGTGTGGAGATACCCATGAAACTCCTCACTAAGAAGGGTAACAAAGGAGGAGGACTTGGTGTTCATGGCCAAGGCATAACCCAACCATTGGAGGTTGTGCAGAGACCTCGCTATGCAGGTTTGGGGTACACTGAAGAAGGATGTTCGAAGGACATCAAAGGAAAATAAGCATTGATGAACTTTGTAGGGAAGAGGAATGATGGAGACACTTATCCATCGTTTCATGGTAATGCATGTGAAAGAGTTGAGGCGAGCTCCCATCATCATGATCACACCAAAGATCACACGAGAAGGTATAAGAAGTCTCATTATTCCATAGTGCATTTTGATTATAAGAATGTTGATAACCACGTTCGTAAATCATGCCATCGCAAAACGTGCCATTTTTGTGGTTTAAATAACGATGGGTTTTCTAAGTGTTGGAAAAGAATGGAAGCACAAAGGAGGAAGAGGCATGTAAAGCCTTCTCCCCAACATGAAAGAAATCAGTTAAGAAGGTTTAGAGGAAAAATACCTTTTGCACCCATTGCGACCGACGTGACCATCAAAGAGCCACATGTTGGAGACTCCCTCTAGAGTAGCGCCTTAAAGACAAAGTGCCTGTGCATGAACTAGTCGAAAGAGTTGATCGAAAAGTGAATTCCCCACAGGGGAATGACCCATTCACTTTGGTAAAGAGGGGTTTTTCTAGATTGTTTTTCTAGGTATGTTAGCTTGTCATGGTTTTGTTTGTAAATCATATGTTTCATTTTTAACTGTAAAAGTGATGATGTGTTTTTCCATCACTTGTTTAAGAAACAATGATATTTTGGCCTTGTTTTAATTGTCATGTGTTGCATTTATTTCATGTAAAAGTGATGAGGTATTTTCCATCATTTAGAAATGTGACAATGATGTCTTGTCTTGTAATGATAGCTAGGGTGTGATTTCCATTTTGATGTAATCTTGACCACCGAGTACATGTTATAAAATCGTGGCAAGTATGGAAATTTTTGGGTCATATTTGGTCAATTTGAGAATGTATCTGTAGGAGATTGTACTACAGGTTTGCAGAAGATGCTGGTGTCGGTTCATTTCTTAAGGCTCCAAAGGAAAAAGGTGAAGGAGATGGAAGGGTGACCTTTTCAGGACACTTGTGGTGCAGAGCAGTGAAGATTCTTATTAATGTTTTTGGAGGACCAAAATCTCCTCAGTGGGGAGGATTGATCCAGGTGACTCCAAAGACACACACATGAAAAACAAGGCTAAAAAATAAAAGTGTTTGGATTTCACCAATTTCTGGTTGAAGATCGTGTCTTTCTGATTCCAACGGCATAGACGACACTCAATTCCTTGTCTGTATGGGGGAGTTAGGAGTAGTCAAATTTTTTGGTTAACTTGGTGACTTAGTAGGCTTAAAGGAGACGCAAATTCGACCCTTCCTGACCACTGGATTCCAGCAAGCTCAGGCACAATTCTGGGAAAAATTGTGGCCTTCTTAAAATCACTCCTACGGTCATTTTCAATTTTTTTAAAAATGGCTAGTTGTTTTATGTAAAACAAAAAAAATAATGAAATGAGGGGCAGGTTGTCACCCTCGCCTCCCCCAACCAACTCATAACAAAAAAAAATTATGGTCCGATGAGTCGTGACCACCATGGACCCCACACCGTAACCAATGGACCCCCATATATAACTTATACATGTTATATAACATAAGCAAGGTATCGGCGGGGGTCAAACCCACCTGGCCCACTTGGGCTGGCCCCTAAGCGGGCGGCACCATAAACGAAGTTACACACCACCACCAACGTGGCCTAAGGAAACCACTCCACACTCTTTTTATTAATGTGGCCGACAGAAAATCCCAGGTGGGCCGCCCAATGCGGACCCACCCCCCACCTTTATTCTTAAGGATACAACAGGGTTTAAAAGAAATTTTGCGTCGATATTGAAAACAATTTTCAATCTTAATTCAGAGGGGGTGGTGTTTGACCACCCAACCCCCTCCCACAAACTAAGGAGCTTTAACCATCACGCCAACTGACTCTTTTGTTGAGTTCGCCAACAAACTACTACTTAAACCAATCATTTGCAAGTGCGCCCAGGCCAAGGCAAAGGAGGAGCGTGCATGCGGATCGAGGCAATGATTTTACAAGTGGAACCATGAGTAGGCTCAGAAACAGGGAGCGGAACTATGACCCTTGAAATTTTCTGGGTAGGTAATTTTTCTCCATGTCGAAATATAGTCAAGTTTACAGTCATTTTTCACGGTTTTTCACAGAGAACACAATGGCGAGGTCAGATTCGCCTTTTGAGTTGCAAATTTCCAATCCACGCATGCAGTAGCATCTTTTAGGAATCTAGGCGGAATCTAAAATATTCCTTTTTGCCCCAGATCTTCACTTTGTCAGAATTCAGGAAATGGACAGTCAATTTTGCACTATTCGACGCCACAAATCTTATGGCATATTCATATTTTCCATCTAGGCTTTATATTTCTTAGCCACGTTTCAAAGTGGAGTTGCAGGTGTCAGCATTTAGTGAGTGAGAAGTCGATTCTACACCCTTCGACGCCACGATTGTGATGGTAATTTCAGATCCAGCAGCAGAGCAACATTTCCTTCATTCATCTTCAGCGTGACGTATATGATATGTTGATTTCATGTACTTATTTTTCTCTTTTCTCTGAGATGCAGTGTATTGTACATATCCTTGTTGATGTTTGATGCGAGATCTTGTTTTGTTCTTGATGTGAGATGTACTTTCTATCATGGATTTGTATTATGTCTGAGATCCCTTTGATTCCATGTTGGCGGGATAAACATGGTCACATATATGTTGTTTGAGATCCCTTTGTTTTCCATGTTGGCAGGATACTCATTGTGGGAGTTATTGTTATACTGATAGGAGTCTTTTTTATGAATGAGAGCTCCCGTAGTGGAACTTCTCGTAGAGAGGTCCAGTCACTCCTGCGTGAGAGAATTTTCTTATTCCACAGATAAAACACCATCCATGTACATATTATTCTTTACAACACTTAATGCAGTGGCCTACACCATCTTGACACCGAGGCCCGAAGATGTAGTCCCTCCTGGACGAACTCCGTTACCAAACGACGTGTTCTTATGGTAGCTGATCTTGACATGTTATGTTCCTCTTCATTACAACATACAATTGTTTATTTATGTTCATTAACACTTTAATTAATTGTAATCCTAACACATTAGCCGAAGTAAAAGGTCTTGGTTAAGGGTAAGCGAAACTTACCCTGGATCAGTTGGTCATCTTGAAATTCCATGATATTCATTATTCCTTGTTGACCTAGAATAATTTTCTTCGATAATCAATGGTCCACCATGCTTAACACTTTGTAGATATCTTTTCATTTGAATCATTCCATTTTCCCAATTTCATTTTTGTTTTCCTAGGGTAAATGTGCCAAATGGGGAGCCACTCATCCAACATTATAGTAAATCTAATCAACAACTAGTTTGGAATCCCCCATAATCTATAGAATTTTAGTCTCATAAAAATTTGCAGCATAAAAGAATGCCCCTATCTAGAAAGAATATGCTATATATAAAATGATCATTATTTAAAAATAAAAGTATGCCAACATTTTATATTGGGAAAACCCTCTGTTTGTTCCCAAAGAAGTAGCACATGACTTCCTCAACCAGAGTCATCATTATTGTAATTTTATTTTCTTTCCTCTTTGGAATTGTTTTAAAATATTTACAATTACAGTTAATCACCCATCACTACCTCAGTCATGATCATCTACTCTTGAAAGATAGCCATGTTTTGATCACACCAAATCAAAATTCATAAATGAAAAAAAAAACAGAAATTCATTGACATATTAATCATCAACCTAATTATAGACAAAATCAAACAAAATCCTTATCCCAAGAATCATAAAGAAGTGAAAAGAAAAATTTGGGAAGACACCAAACCTAAACTGCAAAAGAGACCAAAAAGAAACCATTAATAAACAAGCTCATCCTCCTATCAGCATAACAGGAAGCTATTTGGTCCAGTCCAACTATTCCTCAAACCATAATCCCATGTAAACAGTTTATTGCTAAAAGCTAACCACAGGCAATCTTACACCTTAGAGAACTATAATTCTTCCACAATAATTTTTACCAACAACATGACTCCATAAAAAAAGAAATATTAAATATGTGCGTGATATCCCAATTTAGGAGAGAATTTACCAGTGGAAAGGTTCTTGTCCATATAAGGTAGTCCTTATCCTCATCTTAGAGTTGAGTCATCGATGAAACTAAATAGCCGACCTTCATATATCATTCTTGAGCTTCTTTGTTTGTCAGACCTAAAACTGCAACATATTTCCACCCATTCCGATCCCACAGTTGAGGAGATTGAGCTCAAACATCAGCTAGAGAGTAAAGCCCTGTAGAATGCAAAGTGGCAATGGTTCTCTCGGATAGTGTGTATAAATCTTCAGCACCAACGTAGGCTGATTCGAATACTCTGGTTGGTCCCCACCTTCCAAGCACTCCACTTGCCAAAATATCATCGCTTACTTAAAAGATAACTTTTAAAAACATTTTATGTTTAATAATCCATAGTTTTATATTCATCTCACTTTAATTTACATAATTAAACATTAAATTAGTCACCAAACTTGTTGAGATTTTCTGTTTTAAATAAAATAGGCAAAAATCTCAGTGTGTGACAACAATAGGAATTTGTTGCTAGATTAGCTCCAGGTTGTTGGGAGAGAGTTAATGCATCCTAAATTTGATGTGAGAGGATTTATGAGGCAGTTAGATTCTCCTTACTATAAAACAGGTATCCATACGGATGGTTTGAGAGTGTGTGAGAGTTTGTAATCTCCTGTTTGATTAATAAGATTGCCTATGCCTATGTTGTGTGGACGTAGCCCAGAATGGTTGGGTGAACCACGTTAATTGTTGTGTCTTTATGTGCGTGATTGATTTGCTGTATATGTGTTTTGTCTGCTGTGCAATTTTGGCTCTAACAATTGGTATCAGAGCATGTTGGAGGTGGAGCGCAGTTGAGCGCTGGATGTGTTGAACTTCTGTCCGCCTGCGTGGAGATTGCTAGCCGGGTTGAATTGCGTGCTGGAGGTGGAGAGCAAAGGCTTGGAGGTGCGCCATGCGCTGTGACCAGAAAAGTCGAGTTGTGAGCGGCTGTGTTGAAGAACCATGGTCGTGGACCTGCTGTCTGCCGTGAGCCTTGAGTCTGTGCAATGACTTATGGAAGCGGGTCTGTGAGTTGGTATCCGTTGTTGAACGGCGGACTTTGGAAGCATAGGCTGGTGCGTAGAATTGCTGAGCGCCGGTTGAACTAGCTGAGCATTGAAACCGCTGCATAGGAGGACATCGTTGCAACAACGTGAAGAATCGGTGCGCAGAACAGTTTGAATGATGGTGAATGGTGCACAGAAATGTTGTGCGTTTGAAATTTTGAACAGCAAGTTGATATGCAGTAATGTATAATGGTTTTTCAAATTTCCATTTAAATCGATTATAATGCAATGTTTAAAAAAAAAAAAAAACAAATCGATTAAATTGCAATGTTTAAAAAGAAGCACTTTATTGAGTTTTTTAAAAGTCTTTTAAAATCGATATGTAAAATCGATGTTATAGCATATCGATTTGAGTGGTGGAATTTAAATTAAATCGATTTTATTAAAAAGGGTGGAGTTTATAAGGTTATAAGGTGGCATTTTTTAATTTGAGAGATTTCTCATATGCCATAGATCGATTTGAAGTTAGTAAAATCAATTTCACTTTTAAAATCGATTGGTGATTATTTTTTAATGCCATTTGCACATGGTATTTTATGAAGTGGTCACAATAAATCGATTTGGTGAGAGGCACTTAAAGGAAGGTGAAGGGTATTTTTTGTTTAAAAGGCATTCTTTATTTAAAAAGTTGGATTCTGGAGATTATTGTGTTTTTTGCTGAAACAAGATGGCAAAAACTCAAAATGCCCGGTTTGAAATTGAGAAGTTCAATGGCAAAAACAACTTCGAGATCTGGAAGGTAAAGATGCATGATCTCCTGGTACAACAAGGCGTGGCGAAAGCGCTGTTGGGGAAAAGCAAAAGGCCTTCTTCCTTGACGGAGGATGAATGGGATGAGTTGGATGACAGAGCTCTGAGCGCAATTCGGTTATGTCTGGCGGATGACGTTCTGTTCAACATTGTGTCAGAGAAGACCGCCGCAGGCTTGTGGATAAAGCTTGAAAAGCTCTACATGACGAAATCTTTGACAAATCGGATTCTCCTGAAGTGGCAGCTTTATGGTTTGCGGATGAAGGAAGGTACCTCGATTACTGACCATCTAAATGTTTTCAATACTCTAGTGGTACAATTACAAAGTCTAGATGTAAAATTTGATTTAGAGGATAAGGCAATAACTCTATTGTGTTCATTGCCCGAATCGTGGGATCACTTTGTTACTTCCATAAGCTTTAGTACTGCAGCCGTCCTTGAGTTTGACGATGTGGTTGGAGCTTTGTTGTCCGAGGAGACCAGGAAGCGGTCGAATGCTGACACCTCTACATCAGAGGCAATGATGGCTAGAGGTCGTTCTAGAGAAAGACGCTCCGGTAAGCGCAGCGATTCGCATTCAAAGTCGAAAGGGAAGAAGAGCAAAGTGAAGTGCTGGTTTTGTGGCAAATCGGGGCATTTGAAGAAAGACTGCTGGAAGAGACAGCAAACAGAGAAGAAAGCAGATTCTTCGACAGAGAAGAAGGAGGCAAATGCAACAGATACAGGTTCGGCATCTGGTTCAGGTATGAGCGACGAAGTGTTGTCTGTTAATATGTCAAATCATGGTCAACATTGGTTGTTAGATTCCGGTGCATCAAACCACATGTGTATCCATAAAGAATGGTTTAAGGAATATAAATCAATTAATGATGGAGTTGTGTACATGGGTAATGATGTAACATGTAATATTCTGGGGATTGGGAGCATACAACTACAAATGTTTGATGGGACAACTAGAATATTAACTGATGTGAGGCATGTACCAGATTTAAGGAAAAATTTGATTTCATTAGGAGCACTTGATTCAAATGGATATAAAACTGTAATTCAAGGTGGAGTAATGAAAATTTACAAAGGCATTTTACTAGTTATGAAAGCTAAGAAAGTAGGAAATCTATTTCAGTTAGAAGGAGGTACAGGACCAGATTTTGTGTCTACTGTGTCTGAACATGACAATAGTTCCATTCACTTATGGCATCAAAGATTGGGGCATATGAGTGAAAAAGGGTTGAAAATTTTGGCTGATCGCAAGTTACTTCCAAATCTAAAGTCTGGAAAGTTAGATTTCTGTAAGCATTGTCTGTTTGGAAAACAAAGTAAACAAAAGTTTAAAACAGGAAAACATACTAGTAAAGGCATACTTGATTATATCCATTCAGATATTTGGGGTCTAGCACCTACAACCTCGTATGGTGGCTCGTCATATTTTGTGTCGTTTATTGATGACTTTTCTAGGAAAGTGTGGGTCTACATGTTGAAAAGGAAGTCTGATGTTTTTACAGTTTTCAAGCAGTTTAGAGCATTGCTAGAAAACAGCACTGGTAGAACAATAAAGTGTTTAAGAACTGACAATGGTGGTGAGTTTACTTCCAAGGAGTTTGAAAACTATTGCAAGGATGCAGGGATCGAGAGACATAAGACCACTGTTTATACTCCTCAGCAAAATGGAGTTGCTGAACGCATGAACATGACTCTTTTGGAGAGAGCAAGGAGTATGTTGAGTAATGCTGGTTTGCAGAAGGAGTTGTGGATAGAAGCGGTGGCTACAGCTTGTTATGTGATAAATCGGTCGCCATCGACAGCAATAGGTTGCAAGATTCCTCAAGAGGTATGGAAAGGTCACCCTTGTGATTATTCTAAACTCAGAGTGTTTGGTTGTGATGCATATGCTCTAGTACCTAAACATCAGCGAACTAAATTAGATCCAAAGTCTAAAAGGTATATCTTTGTTGGGTATGGTGTTGGAACAAAGGGATATAGATTGTGGGATCCTACTACCCGCAAAATCATCATCAACAGAGATGTAAAGTTTAATGAATCCTCTCTTGTACAGTTAGATGTAGATAGTAAATTGAAACAGGATGATGTATTTGATTTTCAACACATTCAGTTTGACAACACTTCTAATCATAGTCATGATGACCATAGTTCAGATACTAGTCATGAACAGGTTTCAGAATCATAAAATGAACAGGGTTCAGGTTTAGATCATGAACAGGTCTCAGATACTGATCGGCAAGAAGTTCTTACAAATGGTAGTCAGCCAATTGCGGAAGCACCAGAAACATCCTTAAGGAGGTCTACAAGAATCAAACGGCCACCAAGAAGGTATGATGATTATGTTACTTCAGTTGCATTTACTGGTAATGATGATGAACCTCTGTGCTATCAGGAAGCAATAGAAGGTTCGAAAAGTGACAAGTGGAAAGCAGCCATGAAGGACGAAATGATGGCCTTAAGTAAGAATGGCACATGGGATCTGGTTGAGCTTCCGAAAGACAGGAAAACTGTGGGGTGTAAATGGGTTTTCAAGCTGAAACGGGGTGTGAATGATACGGAAGACAGGTACAAAGCGCGACTGGTTGCAAAAGGGTTTTCTCAGAAAGCAGGCATTGACTTTCATGAGATTTTTTCACCAGTGGTTAAAATTGTTTCAATTAGAATTGTGTTAGCATTAGTGGCTTTGTTTGATTTAGAGTTACAGCAATTAGATGTTAAGACTGCATTTCTACATGGTGATTTAGATGAGGAAATTTATATGGAACAACCGGAAGGGTTTGTTCAGCATCACAATAAGAAATTTGTCTGCAGGCTCAAGAAGTCATTGTATGGTCTGAAGCAGTCGCCTCGACAGTGGTACAAGAAATTTGATTCTTTCATGTTGAGTCAGAAATATTTAAGAAGTGAATATGATCATTGTGTCTATTTTAAGCAGTTAAGTAATGGCATGTTCATTATCTTAGTGTTGTATGTTGACGATATGCTTTTAACAAGCAAAAGCATTGATGAAATCAACAGGTTGAAGACTCAGATGGCAAGGACATTCGATATGAAAGATCTAGGAGCAGCAAGACAGATTTTGGGCATGGAGATTTTCAGAGACAGGAGTAATGGTAAGCTGTGGCTATCACAACATAAGTATGTTGAGAAGATACTTTTGAGATTTGGTATGAATAATGTGAAGCCTGTGTCAGTCCCTTTCGCTTCCCATTTCAAGCTTTCTTCGGGTTTATGTCCTAATACAGATGAAGAAAAGGATTATATGTCTCAAATTCCATATGCTAATGTAGTATGATGTTTGATGTATGCGATGGTTTGTACTCGACCAGATATTTCACATGCAGTTGGGGTTGTCAGCAGGTACATGGAAAATCCGGGTAAAGAACACTGGTCAGCAGTGAAATGGGTGCTTCGGTATTTGAGAGGCACAAGTAGTTATTGTATTACTTACAATAAGAGTAGTGAATTTGTTTGCGGATATGTTGATTCCGATTTTGCAGGTGATTTGGATAAGAGAAGGTCAACTTCAGGGTACGTCTTTACTCTTGCAGGTGGAGCTATCAGCTGGATGTCAAAGCTACAGAACATTGTTACTTTATCCACTACTGAAGCAGAATACATTGCTGCTTCTCATGCTTGCAAAGAGGCGGTTTGGTTGAAAGGTTTGCTTGGTGAGTTTGGTAGGTTACAGGACAACATCAGGTTACTTTGTGATAGTCAAAGTGCAATACATTTGGCTAAGAATCCGGCCTATCACAGTAAATCAAAGCATATTCCAATAAAGTATCATTTTGTAAGACAGGTTATCACTGAAAGGGGAGTCTCTCTTGAAAAGGTGCATACAAAGAAGAATTGTGCAGACATGTTCACGAAACCAGTTTTGTTAGAGAAGCTACGCTGGTGTTTGGCTTCTCTTGGCTTGCAGAAAAGATAAAATAATAAACAAACAGGGCATCAGGCTAATTGTTGTCAAGGTGGAGATTGTTGAGATTTTCTGTTTTAAATAAAATAGGAAAAAATCTCAGTGTGTGACAACAATAGGAATTTGTTGCTAGATTAGCTCCAGGTTGTTGGGAGGGAGTTAATGCATCCTAAATTTGATGTGAGAGGATTTATGAGGCAGTTAGATTCTCTTTGCTATATAACAGGTATCCATACGGATTGTTTGTAGAGTGTGTGAGAGTTTGTAATCTCCTGTTTGATTAATAAGATTGCCTATGCCTATGTTGTGTGGACGTAGCCCAGAATGGTTGGGTGAACCACGTTAATTGCTGTGTCTTTATGTGCGTGATTGATTTGCTGTATATGTGTTTTGTCTGCTGTGCAATTTTGGCTCTAACAAAACTGACACAATCAGCGATTTCAATGTTTCAAAGGCAAACAAAACATTTCCTCGGAGGCATGGAAGCAAAGCAGAAAAAGAATAATTCTCCATTTCTCGGAGGCAAGGAAGCAAAACAAAAAGGAATAATTCTCTTCGAAACTAAAGACACACATATGGAAAAATAGGTTGACATTAAAAAGCAAATAAATTGCGTAATGTCAGGTGTCTTTGGTCGCAAGGACCATCCGTTGGGCGTGAAGAAGACACCAGTCTTTTCTCAGATGCCACAAGAATAGTCCGCTCCCTATCCTGCGGGTCCCACAAATGCTGTGAAGAGGGTTGATTCTTCTAACACCTAAAAACCACCACAGCATGTGACCGCCCCGCACTAACTAGTGACCAACGGCACAAACGGTACGCACATCATCATCTTATAACTCAGTGTTGAGTAAACATTAGAGTCATGTGAATATTACACGTTTCTATGTACTAATTTTAATTTTAAATGAGATCTGTACAAACAAAATGTAAAGAGGTAAATGATGCATTTTTTTAATATATATGTAGAATATATATATATATATATATGAAAATTTTTGCAATGTTTAAGGTTATTATAATTTCCAAATTCTAGGAGAAACAATATTATCGAGTGTGAATAAAATTTGGTCATTTAAAATAAATTGCAAGTGTATGTTAAGGACGTAAACTTTGTTTTAAAATTTTTAGATATTAATATCTCTTTGTATGTGAAAATATTACAAGATTTTATATAAAAGATGATTGTGTGTATTTTTGAGGCACTCATATATGTTGAGTTATTGGTTTATTTTCACATCTTATTAGAGTGTTGCTTTTGGCCATGGCTAAAACTTAATGAGAAAAATCATATAATCTAATCAATAGAAATTTTAAATTATTTTTTAAAATCAAAATATCATTTTAATCTTAACTTGTTGAATCTAAACAAACATTTTATAACATCTAATGGAGACTTATAATTATTTTCATGCTCAACATGGAATTTCATATAAAATATCCACATTGAAAAATATTTCTTAATTCACTCAGAATTAATTTCTAGAGCCAAGATGAGAGAAATGCATAATTCTTTTCAACATCAACATCTAGATAACACATCGCATTTAAAAAAATTATTAATAACAAAAAAACCATTTCTATATCCATAATAAATATAATATTTAGATATTTAATAATAATAATAAATATTTGTTATTATATAATTTTGTAAATATATAAAAAGAGAAAAAGTTTCTTATGATTGAAACATTTATATATTGTGTAATTTAGAATGGGGAAGATATGCAATGTCTTCCATACTCAACAAGTAGGTAGCATTTAATAGAAATATTAATAATTGAAAAAAAAATGGATCTTCATTTAAATTAAATTGTTTCATTTCAACTTTCAATGATATATTATAAATTAATAAAAAATAAATTATTCTTTATGATTAAATTATCTATGTGCTGTGAATCTCTATTATATTTAATAAAAAGTTGACATATATAATTTACAATATATATTAAAAGGTATTCTAATGTCAATGAAAAAAATATTTAAGATATACTTTGAATGTCTTTTTGAATACATAAATACATTCAAAACTTGTAGAAATTATACAATAAGCATGAATATATTCAATTCAATCCGAGCTAACAATGTGTTAAAGTTAAATACTGAATCACTTCTACAAATCAATTGTGGAATTAAAATCAAAATCGCCAATTACATGAAGCAAAGCATAATCATATCAACCACAACACAGATAATTTTCTAGGGAAAGCTTGCTGCTCAAAACCCCACTATCTTCTATTGTATATTTAGCATGGATCATGAAACAATTACATATAACTCTTCTCATAAGAGACCTCCTATACTCAGCTAATTATCTCACACTGTCATACATAAAGATGACTAATACTTAGCCAATTTACTGCCTCGAGACAACCTGTCTTTCTTGCGCAATTCCTGATGAATGCAATCCCTAAAGAATAGGAATTTTGGCCTTCCTTGACTGTGCAAGTATCATGGGCACTCCAATAGGTGTTTAGTTACATGGGTGCAACTCGATAATCCTACCACTGATAGTCAACATCCCTTTCACCTAGATCTTAACTGGGTCTCTACTAGATCTGACATGCATGCAACTAATAATAGTAAATCCTTAGTTGCATGTGAGATCACTGATTGTGAATTAATTAATATTTAATTCACTTGATCTCTCACTAGTGTATGAAGCAATTACAACTAGCACAACTGAGTTTAACTCACTTAACTGAGTTAAACTGATTACAACCTACATTAACTAATGCACCACTACACTTCGAACTCTGTTACAACTATAATTACTCTGGATGCCTCACCAACTACCTCTAACTCGAAATTCATGAGCTAACTGAGTTTATCACTCTCAGTTAACTATTACAAGTTATTTTGATTCTAGATTACATTTTATTGTCCATATTAATTAAGGGATAAGTCAAATAAACATGCAAAAAATTTAGCACATGTGGGCCCCACCCTAGTGTAGGTGCTTAATGCACTAGACGTGGGTGCTGAAATTTTCTTGTTGAATTTCAACATTCACAAAGTCTATTTCCATTTGAATTATGTTATCTCATCAATTGAAATTTATAATTGTACAATTTAAAATTGTTTAAGAATTATTTTTTTTGAACAAAAATAATTGGAAAATATGTCAAGAAAGATCATGCCTCTACTACTAATTAATTGATTATGGTTGTGTAGATTTTCAATGAAGCATAATGAAAACTTTCATTAGCGCAATGAAAGCTTTCGCCACTCTTCCGCACTCTACACAATGACATAGAGCCCAAAGCCACACCTAACAAAATTTGTAAGATGGTGAAATTTAAATCCTATGATGCTATCTTGTATTACTATCATAATTACCTCATTGAATATTATGATGTTATTATGTTGGATCACTGAGAAAATTGTTAACGCAATGCAAGGTACACATTTTGTTGTTATTCTAGAATGCTTCATTTTCACAATCACTTCCACCCTTTATCATTATTCCTATTTCTTCACACACTTCTTTTGCACCTTTGTATTCTGCACAATGAAAGTAACCTCCTCACAATTTCCTCCACACCTATGCACTCCACATATGCCGTGGACAAACAATTAATCTTAAAAATATAACATTATTGTTTTAAAAATGAAACAAATCAAACACTGATCAAAGAAGTTAGAATAATAGGTGTGCCATGATGAAAAATACTACACAAGAAACATAAATAATTTATTCACAATTCAATGCCCACTAACACATCTCTTCTCTCTAAAATAATAATAGTAATTTAAATATATTTGTAATAACTTTTTTTTTCAGAAAGAAAAAACGTTGTATATATTAGAAGAAATATATGACAGTACATGATCAACCATACATTCTCAAACTGTTAATTAAAACAGCGAGAAAACCCCATATGCCGAATACATCCAGAATACACTTCTGATGAGAAGTGATTCGATGTTCATGGCCACCAATAACGGGTAGTATAAAACATACCCACGAAATCATCCATGCATACATAGAAAAGAAACTTCCATAGGAAATATAGCAGCATCATCATCATGACAATAAGGACTAAAAGAAAACTGAAAAGAAAGAGGACAAACAAAAAGGAGAATCCATAGCGTCTTCCATGGCTGAATAGAGGCAGTCTCGCTTGTGCAAACACCAACCAGGCCCACTTGAAAACTTGAACGAGATTGAAATCCTATTGTAGTGCCAAAACCTTTGAGTAAAACAGGCTCGCTTGTAATGGTCATGTACGCTTGACAACAGAAGATCCGACTCGCATGATGTAATGCCAAGGTCGGTTGATGAAGAAAACCAGCCCAGGATAAAACCAAAAACCCTGCATACCAAAACAGGCTCGCTTGATGAAGAAAAATCTGATCGGAAAACATAATAGTACACTAAAAACAAAGAGATCAATCCCCATGATTGGGAGAGATCCAGCTCCCCAACTCGATCCGGAGATCCGAAGATCCAACACCTAACTACATTCAACCATGACCGACCAGCCGTAGGATCCGGGATCGAAAGGATAAGAAGTGTCCTGACGAATAATGAGCACGTCGGCCACCATGTCGAAACAAATACCCGCTGCGGTCGAAATCGACAAATCAGAAAGTGGAGAAACGTCGAGAACCATCATGGAGACAAGGTACAACGACGAGGGCAATAGAGGCATTCCGGAAAAATATCCATAGATCTAAAAATCAGTCTGCCCGAAGAACCGCGCCGCAGGTCGCCTGATCAGGGAATATAGCAGAATCATGCCGTAGCAATTAGGATTAACGCTGCAACGCAATGACAGATCGGAATATCTCACAAAACCGGTTCTGCAACTTAATTTACTCGCTATCGAAGAGATAGTACTCTCCGCATCCGGTTCTGGTTCTGCAACTTAATATTGTGTTGGACGGCATCTATCTTGCTGGCTGGAAGAATGGGTATTGCTCCCCCGCGTGACCCATTCCAGTGGGGAATTGAACCTTGTGGAGAATTCGAGCCTCACATAACCGATCCGTAATTCACAGTCATTCAACTAGACACCGACCCGTTTGTACAGACGAGCGGGGAAGCAGAACCGTGCCACGAACCCAGAGAAACATAAAGCGAGCACGGGAGAGTTGGTGAACGGACACACCCAGGGGTCATAAATGGGATAACAAATAAACAGAGGTTCAATCAATATGGGCCAACCAACATAGAGGCAATAAACCTTTATCGCCGTCGATGTCAGAGGAATAAAGGGATTGGAGTCTCGAAATGTCAGAACCCGGAAAAACATTCAAATTAGCCGGAAATACCAACGGCTAACCTGAAAAACCAGAAATCCCACCGCCTTGTTCGTGGCATCAGCCATGGCCATCAGCGAAAGTCCATCATCGCCCACAAAGAAGGCGAAAAACGCTGATCACCCCATACACTCAGCAACTACAAACCTTCCGGTCCAGATGAAAAACCCCGAGACCATCCCTCTTAGAAAGCAGCATAACACAGCAGCATGCTCTGTCCTAACTTCTCTTTGCATTCATAAAACAGCAGCCCACAAGTCCTACAGAAGCCACCAAAGGCAGCAACTCGTTGTCCTACCAGGGTACCAGTTATTGGCTTTCATCATAGCCACCAATGGCAAACATGTAACTGTCAGCAGTGGGTACCAGCTTTAAACAAAAACGACAATAACCACCAGCAGCAACAACTAATAGATCACTTCGGGTTCCAGCTTTGCAAAAGATATAGGCTCACATTCTATAGATGCAGACAAATCCCTCCCACGATAACCAATCCAAATGCACCAGGAGCCACCAGAGGCAACATTACATTGTCCAAACATGGGTACCAGTAAGAAAGATGCTCCAGTAGCCACCAAAAACGACGTCAGACTGTCGACTTTGAGTTCCAGCTATGATGAACATCGATAACCACCATAAGCAACGACATAATGTTCATAATGGGTTCCAGCTCTGTACACCAGAGAGATTAACCTCCTGTGCAAACCACCCTTCAGGTTACATAAACCTCTGTCTGTACTCCATGGCAGAGATTTCTCCTAGATCTCTCTGCCATCACTCAGCGGTATGTCGCCAAGCAATCTCTTGCTGTGCCACTCTGTCTGGTCTTCTATATCAGCCCTCCACGCGCCTTGCCTTCCTTTGGCCGCCAAAGGGGAGAAACAACAAATGGTCTCACAGAGCCCCCCCTTGGTATGCAAGCTTCCATCCAGTCATTTTGAGAGGCCAGAACCACCGAAACACTGGCCTTCCACAGCTATTTGCTCATTCATTCCTTGGGATCTTCTTCTAGTTGATTTTTCCCCTGCGTTTGAAGCCCTAATCTATACGTTGCAAGATATAGATTTGCTACAGAGGGCTTCTCATGTTTGTTGTTTGGCTCTATGTCCCACGCAAGAAATCTTGTAGCTCCAATGGTTAACCCCCTTACTTTACTCGCATATTCTAAAAGTGAGATCCATGGAAATTCCCATTTTAAATACCAGTCCACACTGGACGGCGAATTTAGGGTTTATTCAACCTCTTATATCAACCTCATAAATTTCGTGACAAAAACAAAACAGATGTGAAAGTACATGAAAAGGAATTCCAGAAGTAATCTGCTCTGTAAGGGATTCCAGAATTCCATAATTGTTGATGGAAGAATTTCCTCACTTGCAGCCCTGGGCAGGAATTGAGTTGAAGGGGCGGAAACCCTTGTGCCTATTTGTAATAGATAACCGAGAGGTAAAACAAATAAATATATATGCTAAATATCAAATACATAACATTTAGAGCCAAAATTAAGATTTTGATCTCTCTCAAGCATTAGAGGTATATTAATAGGAATTCACTGCTAAATAAGTTATTATATTTGTAATAAC